>CM040461.1:2603946-2733946 GCA_022758105.1 Pangasianodon gigas | reverse complement strand
AGGCTCCTGCTTTGAATTTCCTCTGTATAAAACACACACACACACACACACACACACACACACACACACACACACACTCTCTCTCTCTCTCTCTCTTCATTATGACTTAATTACGACTTAATTAACATAAGCAGGCCCGAGGCTAAGAAATAAATAATGTATAATAAAATTAAAATATAAAATCTTTTGTCACAAAACATTTATACACCACAAAATTATGAATGATGTATAAAGAGAGGTTTGGAGATTTTTAATGATGTCCAATATTTTCTGAGAAATATACAGAACATTTTGGTTCCCTTAGGAACATTTTGATTGATGGTTCTTGGTCCCATAAAGAACTGATGTATGGCTTTCCACCATGTTTGGATATATTTATTATATTTATTATTTATTATATTATGTGGAAAGGTCTTTATGGTGGGAAATAATTCTTCAGTTCAACATAACATGAACAAAAAACTGGTTAAAAACACTGATAGTATAATTTTACTCTTGTGAAAAAAACATATATTTTACATATGTGAGTAATATGTGATCACATGTTGTAAACATGTGACGGTTATGCCCTGAAATTGCACAAGTAAACACACAGAAAATCATGAGAATAACGTGATCGTGTGTAAAAATGAATGAATTATGTGAAAAAGATGTGATAAATGAATCATATGAAAATAAAATTTATGCACTATACATGCCAAGGTCCATTACATGTAAAAGATCATGTGACTTCTCTGTTAGGATAAACCTTTAAAATCATTTCTGGGTTGAAGTTATTCACATTTTTTGCAGGTACAATGTAAACATGATTTAGATTTAAGTTTTTATTTGACTGGACGTACTCTCAGTGATTAAGCCGAATTTGGTAAACTAGCATTATGTTTTTTTACCATTTATAACACAAAGATGCTATATTTATCATTATTACTCGCTAGTTAGCTAGATTAGCTTTCACGATATAAAAATCATTCTCAAATAATTTGCATTTTGTGTGACGACATAAAAAGATTCTCAGATCAGCTTTACACAGAAATGCTCTGAAAGTCTCTGGTTTTAAATGAAACTAAACTTTAGGCTAGTGTTAGTGTTAATACATTTGACACAAAATGCTAACCTATATAGTCAGAATCTCTCTCTCACTCACACACACACACACACACACACACACACAAATCCCATTTTTGTGTTGCATTAAAGAGCCATCATCTCACTGCAGTGGTGTTTTTCAGTCTGCTTGTGTTGCTGAATCTCCCAGTACGAAGTTGGTTGAAAATGGTGTGTGTGTGTGTGTGTGTGATGGGGTGAAGGGGTGTATGTGGTAAGCAGGTGTGTGTTCTTTGCAGTGTGTGTCTCTGCACGAATCCCCCCCACCCTGTTTCCTCAATGACCCTCCTCTTCCTCAATGATCACAGCCTGCCTGCATTCTGGAGGCTCCTCCACTTGGCTGTTCCCCTTTGGCTTTGATCAGTGCCCTTCACACACACACACACACACACACACACATGCACACACACACCAGCTGCCTATGTGTGAGCTTCTGTCTCACCTACCCCTGCATACACAAACCATCCCAGCAAGACATTTGCTGTATTTGTGCAGGAGGGTGAGACAGAGAAAGAGAGACAGACTTCATCAAATGATCAAAGGATGTGTGTGTGTGTGTTCATATGGGTGGTAACAAGTCAGTGAAAGCAGAGAAGAGTAGTGTGTGTGTGTGTGTGTGTGTGTGAGAGAGAGAGAGAGAGAAACAGGAATCTGTCAAGTGTTTACTGTTGTTTTGTTTTCCTGATTAAGCGTGCACGATCTCACATCCTGGAAGCTATCATCGCACACAAACAGACACAACCACAAATGACAGCCTTCACACACACGCACACACACACACACACATTAACATATGGAAAATGCAAAGGCACGCAGAAACACCTGCAAGCTTTCATGAGCTCGGAGCAGCAGCCACACTGAAATCCTTCACTTAAGCTGAACTGACACTGAAAGGATTTCTGTTTGACAGATACGTTCAATCAAACACTTACAGTGGATAACACTTCAGCTGGAGAGAGAGACAGAGTGTGTGTGTGTGTGTGTGTGAGAGAGAGAGAGAGAGAGAGTATAAGAGAGTGTGTGTGAGAGCGAGAGAGTGAGAGAGAGTGTGTGTGTGTGTGTGTGTGTGTGTGAGAGAGAGAGAGAGAGAGAGAGAGAGAGAGGGAGAGAGGGAGAGACAGAGAGGGCGCTCTGGATGGATGGATGGAAGCTAACAGAAAACCTATACTAATTCATCAAATTTTAAAATTTTTCACTGTAACCAAAACACAGTGACAAATTTTCTGGATGTAAATACATCTGCAACACATGCAAGGTACTAAGAGTCACCAAAACCATGTGTTAAGGTCTATAATAAATAATACATTTTCTGACAACAGCACTGATACATCTGCACGTTTACCCTAAAGCCTACCCAAGAAATATAGATTATATGCAATCGTTGACAAATTGCTGCTGTAGAAGAGGAATAAAACACTCCCGGACATGCTGTTATAGGAAAATAATCAACTTTTGGGTAGTAAGAGTAACTCCACTTCATCAAACCACCCTGTCGTTGAGTATTTTCATATAACAGCATGACACAGAGTGCTTTATTCCTTACTTAACAGAGTAGTTTGCTAGCTTTTTGTTTTGATCACACATATAACAATTAAATATATAAATTTAATTGATTTAAACTCACTCGAGACAACAACACACTCCGCAACTCGCTGTGTGCCCCGCAGAATTATATTTAATGGTGTCGTATACAATGGAACCAACACACCAGAGATTGCTGTTCTAGACTACTTCTATTCTTTTTTATTTTTATTTTTTGCTTGACCTTTGTTGACAAATGAAGCCTTGTGTCTAATGCTGCATTCAGCTAAACTTCGACCTCTGACTAGGAAAAAACCAAACAAAAAAAGCCTCAACTTGGATTTCCTACTCAGAATGTCGGGAAGGTTTCCTCAACCCGGAGTTCAGCAAGTGACGTCAAATCAGCATGGCTGCTCACGGCTCAATGGTAAACAAAGTAGAACGTTTTACTCTTAAATGTATAACACTGACTATATACAGTTATAGTCAGTTACTATATATATATGTAGATAGATACATACATACATACATATATATATATATATAGATGGCTAGCTTGTTACTAACAGATGAAAATGGAGGCGTATGTATTTTTTTCCCTACTTTGTTATTCAAAAGCATGGAGGTCCACAATGACGTTCCGACTTCCAGCAGCATAAAGTCGTAGCCGACTTTTTTTTATCCTATCCACATTCTCTGTTTTGCAGTTTTACAGTATAAAGTCTTCATTGTTTGGACGTTAACGTATTATCAGGGTCATTGTCCTCGTAAAAAAACATGCCAGATTTTTATGTTCAGTTTTCGAAATTATCTTTAAAGGTCATTAACTGTGAAATGAAAATGGAACAACATGAAATGTGATCTGCATTAGCGAGTCTGGGTTAGCGCACGGAATAAGAAAACATCTAAAGATGACAGATTTAAAACCTTAGTGTCTCGAGTCGTACTTTGACAAAAGAACATCCATAATTCATAAACTTTTTTTTAAATCATCATAGTTTTACTGTTTTGCCTTTAAATTCCAGACCTGTGAAAGAACCCTGAGATTGTGCAGTGCATTCTGGGATTGAGCTGGATGTTCTCCAGGATGCTTTCAGCTCCATGATGATAAAGTGGGGAAACTCCTTAACCCTTGTGTTCTGTTCGCTACTTAGCAATGGACGTAGTGTTCAAGGGTCATACCTGAGGCAGATAATAATATTTGAATTATTATACGTCAATCAAATGGGCTTGAGTAGCCTTGAGTATAGAGCCATGTTTTTGGGGAAAAGAGGAAAGACACACCAAAGCAAATCAGGTATGAGTACAAATAAAGCATGAAGGTAATGTAGTATAGTGTAAATTCACCTATTTGTTTTAATTTTGTAAAAATGTTTTATTCTTGGGTCGCGAACATTACAAGTGTAATATACCAGTGTGAGCAAAGCACTGAGCACACTGAGCACATTATTCTTAAATTAAAGTATAGATCATGTGTTAAAATGTTACTCAATTAAAAAGTGGAAGTATCTAGCCAAAAAATGTATTCAAGTGAAAAAAAGTTGCTACTTTTAAAAGTCCTCAAGCATTAAAAGGTATAAAGTAAATGTTTTAAATGATGAAAAGTTAATGTCATGTTTTCCTATGAAAAGTAACTTTTATTGCTTATTTAAGTTACACCATTTTGCCTGAAATCATCCTCCATTCTCTGTAAGGTTGCTGCGTAGAATAAAACAGAAGTAAAATATCCTGTAAATAGGCAATATTTATCAATATTTATCAATAATTAGCTCGAATTTAACTTGTTGTCTAGCCAGTTTATACTAGCTACTTCAATCCATGCTAGTCTAACCTGGCATTAGCAAAGAAAACAGGCTAACTTGGTTAAAAATAGACAGTTAATGCAAAACTCAGCCTGCCTCAGCATGCTTTTTCAAATTAGACTGAGTTCATGGCTTCTAGAGAGGCATCGAGTCTTACACGAGTCTTTGCTTACTCCACTTTATTAAAACATTGTACTGAGGTAGGGCCAGGGCGCTCATCCTCAAGTTCCACACTGCAGTCCAGTGACTTATCCATCTTCAAACGCACACGGATAGCTCCAGCGCTAACTAGATTGTGTATTATGAGAAAGGCACACCTGATAAGGAATTGTCACGATTCTTGATTATGATTCCTGGATGCTAAACTGAGCCCATTCGGTTGATGTACAGCGTCCAGTCACTGGCAGGAAGAGAGAAGACGAGACCTTTGAGATTTGTAACAAGTATGTAGAACGTCTAATTAAAAATATAAGGAGAAAAATGTAGAAATGTAATTAAGTAAGATTACAAGTATTCAAATTCATTAATACAAAAATATCAGTGAAGTAAATATACTGCAAAATAATACTTAAATATAGTAACATTTACAGTATGATTACTCAAGAATTTTTTACATCTCAGTTTATATTAATATGATGATGGTGGTAAAGAGAAACATCAAAAAGTAATTCAATCTTAGCAAGTGAAAATATCTTGAATATAGACAAATTTATTTAATGTTTCATATTATTTCAATAAGATTACAATAAACCAAATATAATTACTAAACCCATTCATATCCATTTATTTACAATTTTCAAGCTAGAAATAGTCTTAGAAGATAGCGTAATAAATTTTTTTTATTTCTAGAAAGAAGCAAAATTATCTTACAATAGAATACAAAGTTTAAACTTTGAAATGAGTAAAAAGCATCTAAAACAGGCTGAATAATAATATTATATTTGACTTATAATAAAAAAAGTATTAGATACATTTTCCCATATTCAACATATTTTCACTCAATTAGATTTTTAAATTTTTTTTTTTTGCAGTAGGTTTCCGCTTTAAGTAAAAATTTTGCCCTGAACAGAGCTCAGGGGTTAAATGGTAGAGCGAGCATCACATTGAACACTCTCTCACCCAGTGGAGATCTTAACTTTACGATGCTCTCGGGAAACTGGGCCAGGAACCTGAGCATCTGCAGTAGAATTCGTTCATACTCATAGGTAAATAAACTTTGCAGATTTCCTATTATTCAGGAAGGATGTGTACAATAGTTGACTATTAACTCACGTCCTTCCTGAGTAATAAAACCTCCATTATAGAACAACATGGCATAACAATGTTTATTGCTCTGTGCTTAACTATAAATACAACCAAAGGAGGACAAAAATACATGCAAATCATGTCTTTTCTCTCTCTTTTTTCCATTCTTTTCTTTAGTTCTCTCTCTGTAGCTCTGTGACGGTGGTGTTTTCGCAGGCTGCTCCCAGTGCACTTAAACAAACCATTACTTTCAGCTCAACCTGAGAAGAGACGCCAAAGCCAACATGAGTCTGAGGAAAGAGAGAGAGAGAGAGAGAGAGAGTGAGAGAGAGAGAGAGAGAGAGAGTAAAGGGCACGGGAGTGATAAACGCAGGCTGGAGTTTCAGAGCACACACAAGGCAGGAAAAATCCCCCTAAATAGCTTATAGATGTTATTGGAACCTCAACCTGACTGTTTGCTTCATGTGTTTTTACAGCATTACGAACTTCACAAGCAGCAGCCTGTGGCCAGGATTTGTAGAAAAGCCACTTTAGGAATGACTCACAACATGAGTTATGGCAAGAAAAGAAAAACAGCGACTGATTTGTTATGAAGCTCTTAAGCCTACTGTAACCTACAAAAAACCTCAGTGACCGTTTAACTAATCAACTAATTACCTTAACAATTATATTATTTCTTAATCATTGTATTATCATGATACTGTTTTTACAGAAGTCTTCTAAATATAAATGAGCACTTTGATATGATACAACATGATAAGATATGACACTATGTGACATGATATAATATCATACAATATATATATATAATATATATTATATGTTGTATGTAATTATATATTATATTATATGGTATAATATGAAATGATACAATATGAGATATATCATACAGTACAATATATGACATGATATGATACAATATGATATATAATATGATATGGTGTGATATTATACAATATGATATGACACGATACAATGCAATATATTATATGATACGATATGATATATGACACGATACATCTGTCCTGTCCACAAAGCTTTTATAAAATTGATGCATTATCACTTGAAAGGTTTATTTGAGTATAAGCTACCTAGCTAACTAGCAACCAAAAGCTAACTAGTGAGCGAAAATTAACTAGTGAGCAAACGTGGTTTGTTGCCTACTGTGCTAACTCGATGACTGGGTGATTGTACGTGAAATGTTAAACAATTCTAATTCTCGCTGCTTGCGTTGTTGTGTTTAGTTCAGCTAAAGCTGGAGTGTCCCACAGAAGGCTGTCAATCAAAATATGCTTATCAGAATATAAGGCCACACCCACTCAGACTTAGATTAGTCTTAGATTATACAGGTCAGTGAGTTCAGCTCATGTTTCAGTAGCATTTTGTCATATTTTCTTTTTCTTTGTTTGAATGTTTAATAGTAGAAAATCACAAACCTCTCTACTGAATCATCTAGATAAGGAGAAGTAGTGAAATTGAGTCTGATAAAGAGAGTTGTGAAAGAGAGAGGGAGAGAGAGAGAGACAGGGACATATCCTAAGAATGTGAGCCTGCCTTCACCACAGGAAATCGCAACAACTCCTATAAATCACCCCAGCGTTTCTCATGGTGAGAGATATCCATTTACAGAACTCACACACTCTCACTCTCTCACAAACAAAACACTACTGTGAAAGTTAGACAGGAGACAAATGGCAGTGGCTCCACATGCTACTGTAGGCGACCAATAAAACGAAAGAAATGTTTGGAATGGGACAGACTGCGTTTTCACCAGCAAGGGAGAAGAAAAAAAAATGGCTGAACAAATGTCGTCCACCGACGGAGCCATAAGCGTGTGCTGGAACTCATCCGTCCCTGTAACGACTTCGTCACTGGGACTTTTCCTGCTGGGTAAAAATCCTGGCGATTTGTCATGCGTTACTGGGAAAAAAAAAAAAAAAAAAAAAACGTCCCACAATTTTTCAAAAAGCAATAACTCGACAGAGCCTTGACAAGTCGCAGCTGTTGAGCTGGAGAGATTTCAGGAGGGACGCTCTGACTCGCTGCTCACCCCACCCACGATGGAGCCCGGCAGTAAATCCCACCTCGTCACATCAGCAAAATGACAGGCTTACAGATAGTTATCAACGCTCCACCATCTCCCTCTCGTTCGCTGATTGTTTCATCTGGCGCTCGGCCTCTCTTGTCCGTGCATCAACAAACACTCAGCTAAGATCAAGCCACTGTATTAACAGATGTCTAGAGTCAATAAAACACACAGAATCCAGCATCTGTTCCTTGGCGTTAGAATAGTCGGAGTGCTAGAGAGGGGAGATTGTTCTTCTCTGTCAGCAAGAGTCAGTAACATCCCTAACGCCTCGTAGCCTTTCACCATCAAACACTCATTATTGTTGAAGACCCGCTGTGAGGAACAAAGACATTTTTATTTTTAACTTTACTTATTTAACTCTTATTGACACAGGGTGTGTAGCTCTCTCTTTTTCCCAGATAACATGATGTGCGTCTTGGGACATGACAAATAAAAATAGACAATTTAATATGATACAATTAAAAGCTGTTTCAAAGTGATACAATGTGACAAGCTTTGAGTCATGGGAGGCCAACCTTAACTCACCAGCACCCAGGCCACACCTCCTTTACTGACTGACAGGTAGAGAGGTCACGCCTCCTTCAGTGGGACTAACAGACAATGAGGCCACACCTCCTTCACTAGGATTCACAGGTATAGAGGTCATGCCTCCATCACGGGGACTGACAGACAAAGAAGCCACACCTCCTTCACTAGGATTAACAGAAACAGAGGCCACGCCTCCTTCAGTGGGACTAATAGGTATAGAGGCCACGCCTCCATCACGGGGACTGACAGACAAAGAAGCCACACCTCCTTCACTTGGATTAACAGACACAGAGGCCACGCCTCCTTCACTGGGACCGACACACACAGAGGCCACGCCTCCTTCACTAGGATTAACAGACACAGAGGCCACGCCTCCTTCACTGGGACTGACACACACAGAGGCCACGCCTCCTTCACTAGGATTAACAGACACAGAGGCCACACCTCCTTCACTGGGACTGACACACACAGAGGCCACATCTTCACTGGGACTGACACACGCAGAGGCCACGCCTCCTTCAGTGGGAAGGAGGTTTATCAACCAACTAGTGAAGCAACACTAATATATAAAGATATATTCAGATTTTTCTTAAAGCCCACAAAATATACACTCACTGTCCACTTTATTAGGAACAACTTTACACCTGCTCATTTACGCAGTTATGCAATCATGTGGCAGCAGCACAATGCACAGACTCACCCAAACTGGACAGCTGAAGACTGGAAAAAGATCAGGTGGTTTTTTTCCTAATTTTCAACTGTCCAGTTTAGGTGAGTCTGTGCCCATGTCAGGAGTGGACCCCAATGCTCTCTTCTGCCTGTAGCCCATCCACTGCAAGGTTCGATGTTTTGTGTATACTGAGATGCTTTTCTGCTCACCATGGTTGTAAAGAGTGATTTCTATACTAACTATATGAGTTACTATATCATTCCTGACAAGGCATTCCACCCACAGAACTGTCACTCACTCAATGTTTTTTGTTTTTCACACCATTCTGTGTAAACTCTAGAGACTGTTGCGTGTAAAATTCCCAGGAGATCAGCATTTTCTGAAATACTCAAACCAGTCCATCTGGAACCACCAACCATGCCACGGTTAAAGTCATAGAGATCACACTTTTTCTTCATTCTGATGTTTGATGTGAACATTAACTGAAACTCTTGACCTGTATCTGCAGGATTTTTTGCATTGCATTGCTGCCACGTGATTGGCTGATAACGGCATGAATGAGCAGGTATACAGATGTTCCTAATAAAGTGGACAGTGAGTGTGTATTAGAAATCACAAGTTTATATTAACATGTTGATTCTAATACATTATTGGTTCTATAGTAACAATTCATTCAAAAGGACTTGTATGGTGGACACTCAACATAATCAATGGATTTAAAAAGTCTGCTGGAGAGCACTGTGCTTTGCGGTTTCTCTGTAACATAACAAACTGCATTTTTGCCTTATTAACTTCAAGAGAGAGGAAAAAAGAGAGGCTGTTGAGGAAATGACTGTTTATAGCTTGTTTGACGAACGTTCCACAATGTTAACTATTTACATTACATTAACAGTTAACGGTAACTATAAACAGATAAAAAGTACAACGGGTCATTTTTTAATAAATAAAAATTGTATTTGGCAGCAAATTGGTGTGGAAATGTAACACTTTAGGATGTGCTGTTATGGGAAAATCATTAACTTCAGGGTGGTAACAATAACTTCACTTCATCACACCACTCAGTCGTTGATTATTTTCCTATAACAGCACGACAACTATTGCTTTATTCCTTAATATATGTAATTCATGAAGCTGTGCAGCTACTTCCCGACTGTCGTTTGGAAAGATAAATGACTCGAGGAGGTTAATGAGACCGAAAAACTGACAAGAACAAATTGTTTGTCAGGCAGCTTTGTTAGATTAGCAATTATTTGTAATTAGCAGATGAGTTCACATCAATCACGTTGCTAGTAATGTAGTGTAGCATTAATAACGTAGCTTGCCTGAAATTAGCAAGATTAGTCATATGTACGTTGTGCTTGCTCAAGACTTTAATTTATGTGATGAAAACAAGGCAACGTTCCATCGTGGTGTCTCCACATTATTCATCTGTGAAAGAACTCAGACTCCGCCGACACACACAGCTAACGTTCTGGCAAACTCCACTCTCTCAGAATGTGTTTATTAGTTAGCACACAGGACTGTTTGAATTCCACAGCACATGGGAACGGTCCAAGGGAAACAAACAAACATGTAAACAAATAAGCAAACAGAAACACTTATCAGCTTTGTGAGTGGTGCCTTTTTTTAACGTGTTTTGCCAGGACTTGAGGCCTGCTGGACCTCTGCTGTAGGCAAAACGCCACCAATCACTTTGTTTTTTAAACGAACCACTACAGATCAAAAGCAGG
Organism: Pangasianodon gigas; assembly: GCA_022758105.1. Lineage (NCBI taxonomy): Eukaryota > Metazoa > Chordata > Actinopteri > Siluriformes > Pangasiidae > Pangasianodon > Pangasianodon gigas. The sequence goes on along the minus strand of CM040461.1, from coordinate 2,723,257 downwards.
AAACTAATTATAAAATGTAGGTACACTGTGTGTGTGTGTGTGTGTGTGGGATAGCTGCCGTCCACTGCGACCTTCATCTGTTATGCAAATCTCACAGTGACACGCTGACAGGGGGGTAAAAATCGTTATGAAACACAAAGCAGAAACATCAAACAGATTTAATCAGACAGGGCTCGATAAGCATCCAGCGGCGGTTAATTCCAGACAAATTATCTAATCCAGATGTTGCACGTCGAGTGTAAACACGGCGTCCCGCGGAATCATAAAACAAATAAGGCTGAAAAAGGGTTTCCAGTTTCAAACAGTGCCTAACCCCGGCCCGAGACCTTTCCGCTCTCGGGCCCCTCCCTCCACTCGCCAAAACAGGAAAATGCGAATACGCTAATATTTAGCACGTGTTTTAAAACAGATGGGCTTTCTTTCTTCAGGCCCACACATGATCCGATCCAAATCCCTCCCTGCGTTCCATGTGTGTTCCTGGTTGGACGCCGCTGACGTCCTACGTCCACGCAGAAACCCCATCTGACGTAGAGAAAGTGTCTCGAACCACACAACATCTTCACAACAGGAAAAGCACGGCACGCAGGTCGGCTAATCATGCAATGGGTAATGTTTCAAAAGAGTGAGGGGGAGAAAGGAGGGAGGGAAGGAGGGAAGGGGAGATAGAGGATAGCATAAGAGAGAGAGGGAGAGGAGTGAGAAGAGAAACACAGGACATATGGATGTGTTTAAGGACCACCAGGGAAGAGAATCGTGTGCGTTTTCACAAAAAACCCCAGATAAACTCCAAATATGCAATTACACAGGGTTTACGGCCTGTCTGCTGCCGATTCGTTCTGGAATTTCTGTCGTGTTTCTGCGTTGACTTGATAAGATCGTAGAGAAAAAGCGCTGCAAGTCCACGTCACGGACTGGATGGTTTACTGCAGACAGAGAGTGAGAAACGAGAGAAAATGCTTTTTTACTGCACTGGTAGTAGAAGAAGAAAAGAGAGAGAGAGAGTGAAAGAGAGAGAGAGAGAGGACTTGCTCGTAGTACATAAAAAGAAAAAGAGGGGAAACCTGGACTCTCGTAAACTAGCTGCGGCACATTTTAAAACTTTCATCGCGTCCAATATTTATAGTTCTTCGATCCCATGTCAGTGTTTGTAGCCAATTTGTTGTGCTCCAATAAATAGACTGGCCTATTTATCAGCGCACCACATGGCAGTCATTTATGCAGCCTAACGAGGGGCAGATGTGGTCTGGCCATGGTTTCCCGTACAGGTTTAACGCGCTGACAGGCCAGGACAGATAGCCGCGACTTCGGCTTCAAACTTCCGGATCAGCTGCAGAGATTCTGCTGGACGTGGAACACGAAAAGGGTCAGACACTCTGGTCCTATGGTCCTACTGATGGTATTAATCTTTTCCAGCTTACCTATTTCCCCAAAACAGATTATTCCCAAGTCTCACCCCTGCTTCAGTGTTTAATCTGATCTGGATACTGTAGATTTGTAGCTAAGAGCTACGGCAGTAATCATTAAGCTTGTCCTGTGCTCATCCCAGGACTTATTCCCAATCATTCCCAATTCCATCCTGTAAACACACATAATCCTGTTTGTCTTTATTCTTCTACACCTGTATACCGTAATGAATTATAATCCCACTATCCGGCGATACCCAGAAGAAGACAGGTTCCGTTCTGAGTCTGGTTCTGAGTCATGTCATGAAGTTTTTCCTTGGGACTTGTTCATTAGGGATTTAAATTTCATGTAAAGCTTCAACCGCTATACATAAAATAGAACTGAACTGAATTTAGTAAGGACGCATGAGGACATTTCGAATGTGGTGGCCGGAGTGTGAACGGCCACCACTTCGAACTTCAAAGCTGCCCGTGGGAGTAGAGCAAAACCGCATATCGAATATGAATTATAATTCGGAAAAGGCTTGATCTGCTTGAGAAAAGTACTGGCACTACAAACATGTGTTTGTGCGTGTATGTGTGTGTTGCCAATTACCTCGGCTATAAATACACGAGCCCCATCCGTCACCGAGTCCATGGGTGGCTGCAGCCGCGCTCTAATTGATTGCAGATGCGCCTCCAGATCTCAGGGCTCGCCACCAGCGCCGTCCCACAGCCTGGACGTGAGAGAAAAGCCGCAAGGGAGGACAGACGAGGGAAGGAGAGAAGTTGAGTGACGGCTCAGAAGTAAATATGGAAAAAAGAGCAGGAATAAACAAGACGATATTCAGAGTTTTCTTCCCTCCTTCCTTCCTCCTGTCCTGCAGATCCTGCAGATGTGTCATTGTGGAAAAGAGCCGGTGGCGGGAAATTGGGGGATTAGCTGCAATTTAGTCCAGATGAGCATTTGGACTTGGTTAAAAAAATCCTTTAGTCTACTTCATTCTATTCCTAAGTAACAAAATGATATATTTCTAGTGTTTGGATGGTTTTAGGGAACACCAATATTCCCAGTGATGGAGTTTATAACACCTTTGCGTCTATATGAGAAATGAGAGCTGGTACCCTGAAGAAATCATTACACAAAAATATTTTAGTTTATTTACACTACAACACTGTTGAATTCTCAAATATGATTCATTTTCTAGAACAGCAGCTCTGACAGAAGTGCAGCTGTAAATCACACAGTTTTTATTTAACAAAGAAAAATGTATAATCATTGGTAGGGTGAGGTTTTCTGTATTTTGCGTTTTTACGGAAGGAGTTTCCAGTGTCAGCGCTTTATAACACTCAGAAACTGTAACTGAAATTTTTCCGACATGTTCAGCACAGAGAAGTTTACTCTTTGGAGTTTCTCGGTAACATGACAAGCTGCATTTTTGTCTTATTACCTTCAAGAGTGAGAAAAAAAAGAGAGGCTGGTGAGGTTATAGCTGCTATAATGTAAGTTCTAACAGAAATTAATTTGTTTTGTGGACGTTTCACAACATTAAGTGTAATTATAAATGGATAAAAAGTATAAAGTGTCATTTTAAATTAATAAAAAATGTTATGGTTGGCAAATTGCTGTGGTGTAAGAGGACTAAAACCCTACCAGATGTGCTGTTACAGGAAAATACAACTGTGGGGTGGTAACAGTAACTCCACTTTATGTTAGGTGGCATCACACCAACATCACAAACTCATTATTATCCTCTTGCTAGCAAGACCAGCCAGCTAAGCTATGTAGCTAGAAGAAGAAAACAAAAGGGTGCATTCCAAAACCACATGCACAATCAAGCTCTAACTACACCCAGCCTGAGACACTCTGTATCCTTTTGTACATTTTTGTATACTTTTCTGGCCACAAGCTTCGCAATGATGATCTGATTGGCTCGCCGCTCTTCTGTGCGCCGGTTTTTAGCGGTAAAAACCTTTAAAAGCTGCAACACAACGAGCTTTTTAGAGCAAGGATTAGTAAGTGGGTTTAAAAAAGTCCTGTTTTCCAAAGCACTATGTGAAATCTCACATAAATGAATCTGATATAAATGAGATAATCTTGCGTGTGTGGGTGGTCATCTGACATGTCGGCAAATGGCCTCTTCCTGTGAAAGTAGGTGCTTCTTGGCTATGTTTATTGATGAAACATTCAGGATCTCTAGAGACGCTAGAGCTCTGTCTTGTGAGCTTATACATTTTTCTCTGCATCCAAAAATATGGATTTCAACAGCGCATTCCAAATGCCTAGGCTGGGAAATGACATTTCTGCAGCGGTGGTCCTCCCGTGCCTGTGTAGTGTTCCACCAGGGAGCTAAAGGGTCTCAATTGCCATTATTATCCAGGATTATCACCCTGTTTAAAAGGCAGAGGCGTCCTAATAACCCCCCGGGGTCGGCTGATCAATGGACATACATTACCCACCAGATTAGTATTGATCCTGACGTGGGATCGAGGTCACCGTGTGCTACTGTGACATCTGGACAGTGTAAACACTGTATAAGTGACCAAATGCTTCAAGAGTATTAAGACTGCAGCTTAACAGATGAGTGTCCTCAACGCGAATGTGCAAGCTGAATAATCCCTTTTTTTTTTTTTTTTTTGTGGTCTAAATGCTTTAATAATTTACCAAAAACCAAGATTTGTCAAACCAAATATCGAAACATATAAATACAAAAGAAAATGAAATAAAAAGAAAATGAAGATACCTAGACATAAAATAAAAAACATTTAAATAAAAGATAATAAAAATAAAATAAACCAAATACATCTAAATATAAAAAGTATATGCATCAAATACTTTTTAGCAAAAAACAGAATAAAAAAATTATAAAATAAATAAAAATAATTACTTTTACATTATTTTATAAAAGTAATTAATAATAATGGACTTCTTTAATCTCTCAGCTAGCTAGTTAGCCTAAGGCTGTCTCCCAAATGGTGCCATAAGCCTTCAGCACTTTGGTCTGCACTTTGGTGACCTCAAGATTCCAAAAATAACCTAAGATTTACACTTTGAGTAAATTGTGCTTTTGCAGATGTTTGTTATTAATATTTTTTGTTGCTGATTTTGCATTTGCAGTAGAATCATTCAGACTCTTCACCAAAACCTGAAACTAAACCCACTCACATCGATAAACCATGATGAAATCAATTACTTGGAGTTGTAGTTCCATATCAAAAGGCTCAGTAAAATGAAGTGATTGATTTAATCAGCTTTAACTGTTTTTTGTTCCACATTAAGTTGAATCTCTAATGCTGCCCAATCACAGATCAGTGTAACCCTTTCGTGCATAAATTATAAAACACATCCAGATTTTTTAGGTTTTATTATGCAATAATTGCATACGAATTCAAATTAATTTTAATTTCCTAAAAATCACTAAAAGCAACTGAAGTTAGCAGGCATTCAGCTGAGTAAAATACGGTGCAGATGTTAATGATGAAAAATACTTAAAGTTTTTAATTTAAAACAAAACAAAATACCCAAAAAGACACTTTAACAGTTTAATAATATCTGGATTTGAATCATTTTTCTCTGCTGTTAGCTCTGATGTTGCTAAATCTGCCATGTAACTTTTTTCTGTCAACAAAACTCTTGACTCTGATTGGTCCTGGCCAAAATCACAAGGGCTTTTGGGTAAGAGAGTCTGCACTGATGTGGGTTTTACCAAAATGTGCCTTAAGGGTGAGTAGAGGGCACTCGTGAGTATCATTTAGAGTTCAGAAATGAGAAATCTGACGTGTGAGACCGCAAATGCGCTATTCCAGACAAGACGCATGACTCATGATGACTCTGAGGCTTACACAGTTTAACACAACTTAAAGGTAAATTGTCCATGCAAACTGCCAACTTCACAGTGCCCTCCATTCCCACACTACTGAAACACAATTTAACACCCTCGTACGAGAAATGAAATACGGCCCGCGTGTAGGTTTTAAAAATATATATATATAACATCAACTTAAAGGAAAACTCCATCCTGAACGACTTGCATGTTAATCTTTATCATTAACATTTGATCTTTAATTACGTCCCAGATTTATTTTTTAATGACTTCTTTCATCGCCATGTTGGACTACCCATAATGCCGTTTGACCACCTGGTGATAGTGGTGCAAGGCATTTTTAGACTTCACTTCATCTCTACCTAAAGAGACCGATGCAGCGGCACTTTAGTCCTTCATCTCCTGATCTGTACATTCTGTTTAAACACGTCAGCTTCCAAAGCTACAACTTGTCATCTTGTCTCTGCCATAACTTACTGTCGTATAGCTACCTTGCATTCTGGGACTTTGAGTCCAATGATTGCACCAACATCTCTGCTAATTCCAAGCTGGAGTTCTCTTTAATATGCTGCTGCTGGAAAATGTTGAGCGAGAAAAGAAGCTTTTTGATTTTTGGAGAACAGAAAATCTGGACTGTTATCATTTATGTTTGAGATTTTTTCCTCCTATTAAACTCTGTTGTACTGTGCTAGCAATAACAATGTCACCCTGTGACATCAGCACGGCACACAACCGCTAACTTGCCACGGGAATAACACAGAAACATCCACCATCAGGTAACAGATTCGCACCAGAATCACTAAACACATCATAAATATTTCAAATGAAACATATTTAACATGTTTTAATGTGGAGATTTCCTTTAAATATCCGCATGTGTTAGAAAAAATAAAGGCTGTTTCTTTTTTCTGTCAAGCTCAAAAGACCAATTTGAGCCATTTGACTCAAGGGAGTGTAGCGAAGTCCTAAACGGCGATAAACTCCACTAAATGATGCTCATTAGCGTGTGAGCCTTATTAAATCTGAATGTGAGAAAAAAGAAGAAAAAAGAGGAGGAGGAGGGGGAGGAGGAGGAGGATTGCTGTTTCCCATTCCCGCTGTGCGATCACGCTGCACAGTCATTAGCGCATACTGGATAATTACGGCTGCCCGCTGTCAGCTAATCACACCATCAAACTCGACACTGCTGCTGCTTTTTTTCCAGGCTGAGTGAAATCACCCGTTTCTCAATTACACCTAATAGACTCGAGTGTAGAATACCGGTACAGGACAACTGTTCCAAAAATAACCAGCACCCAGCACCTACAGCTCGACTTGAAATGAGCCGTTCAGACAGAAGTTGACACTTATCCCAAGTGTAGTTGATCAGCAAAAACATGTATGATGTCTGAAGTTTGCTACAAGAGCTAAACTGCATGTCTTAGTCATCACACAATGGTCACTATTTGTACCTTTTTCCCCCCAATTTTTCTCTCTAATTTCGTCTTGACCAATTTCCACCAACCATAATCATAAGACCGCAATCAGCCGGGGAGGGTGAATACTAACACATGCTTCCTCCGAGACAAGTAAAGCCAGCCAACTGCATCTTTTCACCATGTCACAGGGCAGTTTAACACACTCGGAGGAAAGTGCTATCTACCCTCTTCCGCATACATGAGCTCACAGATGCCTGTGATTGGATAGCATCATTGTGATTGACAGGGGAGAAAGAGAATCAAGAAAACAATATGGCCGTGATATAATGTACCATTAGGCCACGCCTCCTACCTGAGTCTGATGCTGGCGTGGAGTGACACCAAACTCTGTGATTCAACTTCAAAATGGAAGCTGTTTTTAGCTCTGTGACGTCCTTTTGTCCATTTTTATAGATAACAGTGTGACACACAGCATCAGAAAATACATCAGCAACTCTGTTTTTGATCCTGAACATCTCCACAAAGCCGTCTAAGCGTCAAACAACGTGGGATACAAAAGAAGGATTAACAAGAGGGCAGTTGTGTCTTTGTACTGTAAAATTTACTGTAATTTAGAAATACATTTCCTCCATAATCACAACGCCAGTACTCACAATAATCATCTAATTTTTGTCTATAAGGCTAATATAGCTAGCAGCTAGTTAGTAGCTTATCATCACGCATTAATCATCACAAGCCTGCCTCAAAAATCTCCATGAAAGAAACTAGCAATCTGAAAATGCTTTAAATATGGAGTTAACAATGCTAAAAATAATAGCTAGAGTTGTTAGCTCTCTTATTTGTTAGCTAGATTAGCTGTGTAATGTGAATGCAATGTTTAGGAAGAAAACTTCAGACATGTCTTGAGAGGGAACATACAGATCTTATTTTTGACTGAGAACAGATTGCTGTGTTTCTCTCCATTTAAGATCCGAGCTGAGACAAAAGGTGTGTGTGTGTGTGTGTTGAAGTGTGAGCTCTCGTGTGAAGGATGATGTACTAAACCTTTCCCGACCTGTAGCGCACAAGATAAAATATTTATGTATGCTGTTGTCGAACAGGCCGCTCGCCCCGAGGGCTTTAATTTGTTTTGCTGCTTGGTGAATGAGCGCCGGCCCCGTCATCAGGCCAGAGCTGGGCGATGATGATTATCCCTCACTCACTCCTCGGCCCACTGATCACGTCAGCCCTCCAGACATTTCAGTCGTCCTGCTGCACTTTACAATTACGCCTCATCTCCTCAGCGCATTTCCACAGATTAAAGGTGAGGCAGAGACACTCGAGAGAGACACGGAGGTGCACTTTCTCTCTTACACTCCCTTCATCTTCACCTCAAATACTCAGATCTCTCTTTCTGTCTTTCTTCTATCCACCTTTCTAGCCCCCTTGTTTTCTCTCTCACTCTCTCTCGCTCTTCCAGCATTGTCTCTTGTCTTTTGTCCTCGCCATTTTCTGCAAGTCTAATGAAGAATAATAATAATAAAGAGATCTTCACAACAGCTGGATTTATAAGACCAAATCTTATCTTATTACTTTCTTTACACTGCAGGGAAGCACGCTGAATGAAGAAATGAGTCAAGAAATGCATAAACAATCAAATAAATAAATATAAATTAAATAAATGCATAAATGAATGATTGAATGAGTGAACAAACTAACTGATAAATTAATAAAGAATGAATCAATAAATTAATAAATAAATGAATTAAGAAATGAGTAAACAAACAAACAAATAAATAAACGTTTAAAAGCACACAGAAGTCACTCCATGATGTTGAAAGGTTTACAAAGAAAATTGTGGTTAACCATTAAAAACTTAGTTTTTAATGGTTAACCCTTTTTGGGTGGCTGATTTATTAACACATTTGTTTTTGGGTTTTTTTTCACTCTCTCATCTCTACCCCTGACAAAGGTGATTGCTAATTAGTACATTTAGAGTTACTAATTATTTAAAATTAAATTTAATAAATGTTAGTGATACCAGTGATAATACTCGGATGGCAGGAGGACACTGGGGTGTTTCCAAACTGTATATATATACATGAATATAGATGCTGGCATTTGTAGCATCTAGTGTCTTGTTTTAGGATAAATATCTATATTCTAGGAAGTTAAAATGGAAACTGTCGTATACTGTTTATCACAGTTACACACTAACCCACTTACACCCCCCAAATCACTGCTGGATTTCTGTTTCAGTCCTGCTTCCACAGTCATTAGTTTGTTACCTGAGTGTGTTCACCTGTTCTGTGTTAGTCCTTGATTAGTTTGTGTTGTACACAATGTTGTGTCATTATTTGTAGCAAAATTTTATCGTCCATTTAGTAATAAGTCAGAGATCAGAGTTTTCTGAGTTCTGTGTTTCGTTGTACTTCCTGGTTTTGACTCTCGCCTCTTTTCGAATATGGATTATCCTTGTTTAACTTCACCTACCTGTGCTTTGACCCCCACTGTGGACTCCTGGACACTCCCAATGAAACTCCCAATAAAACATACCACACTTGCGTCCTGCCTCTCATCACACGTTACAACTAGTTCATTAATTGAAAATTATAATGAATTAAATTGAATCCTGGTATTACACTGCTTTTAAATGTTGAAGCACCTGCTCATGATGGTTGGTTTTTAACATGTCGAGGCAACATTTCACTAAATATTCAATTTCTTTTCAATTGGTTATTATGAATTTGATGAAAATGTGAATGGTTTTATAAATAGTCATAATCCTGATCCATGATTGTGAATGTGCTGTAGGTTTTCACGTCCTAGTTCTCATGGCAGTTCCAAACTTTTACAATCTGCCTCTGTTTCTCTTTTACGGTGAACAAATTCACAAATAGTACTGCTTATCTGAATCAATATTTTACTATTATCAACTGTTAGTGGTAGAATGTTTTAATTTCAGCTACAACACCTGCAACATTTCTAGCACTAATGAATAATAAAAATACAGCCCTTCACCTCTGATAGTTAATGCTAGATAGACCCACAAATTATTTGAAATAAAGCATTTCAAATGGCTACAGATGGAAACCCTTCAGAGTTTCACCCTATGGAGGGTGTAGTCACGATCGCTTGAGAATGAAGCACAGCCTTCTCGTACAAATGGATGGAGAGATGCTCAGTATTGGCGTGAGGGGATGATTGGCCAGCTATTACAGACAAAGGCATCACTTCCACTCTATCAGTGAAGCCATAATAATCAAAGACGGTAAGACTCGGAGAGGCACTCATTGCTTTCCGTCACCTCCGTCATACACGCCTCTGTCATCGAGCAGATCAGAGAAAGTGACCGCGATAAAGTGGAGGACTTGGAAGCCTCTCAGGAGACGCTGAAGTTCAAGGTCTTATTGTTCTTTCATCTTGAATCGAGACGATCGAGTCGACAAACCTCCATTCCCATCCGAAACCAAAGAGCCAAAAAACATCAAAGTGGAGTCAGTGTTATTGGTAGTGACACTAGAGGCAGTGATGGTTGTACTAGCAGGACTACTGGACTACAAACACCAGACAACTGGAAATATAGTTTATATAACACTATGCTCAGTTGGCCTGTCTGGTCACCTACACTTCATCCTCCTGGTAAGCTGATCCTCCACACCATCCTTCCCAAACGACCCTCCAGGACCCCGTTCAATGGACGGTGTAATATGTTAGCTAGCCATCTAGAGCATCTATTAAATCAGCTACTAAACTGATGTCCCTTGGAGTGTAAAGTCAGCTTATTTTTTTAAATATATGATTTAATAGAGTGATAGATGGCTAGGGTGTCACAATGGTGCAGCGGGTAACGTTTTAGATGTGATACCACCTCACAGCTCCTAGAAAGGAAAAGAGGAAAAGATAAAAGCCAAAGAGGAGGATGAGGCGAAGAATAATGGGAGACATCAACTGCTTGCTAATCAACAAGAAAACCCGTGTTTAACTTCACAAGCACAGAAAAACACAGACTAATGAGGACAAGTGACAAGTAACAGGTGACACCACTTAACTACCATGGCAACGAGTTAACAAGCACAGGAAACTCTGACCATATAAGGAGGCCGAAGAGGAAGAAGAGACAAAACAGAATGGGAAAGAGATGTATTGGAGATATAACGAAACATAATAGATCTTTATGTTATAATAGATCTTAATGAGACAAATCTGCCTTTTAACTATTTGAGAAATGGTATGAATATAAAATCTATTCGAATATCCTACTCATACAGCGACTGCTTCATTTTTATCAACTTGTGATGGCTTTTTTTTCAACTGGTAACACACAGTGTTACTTTTCACCACTTGACAACTAACACCTGATATTGACTCAAAAATGTGTTATATATCGTTCTCGTTCCTACTGTTTTCTATGGTGGCCTATAAGTGCAAAACACCTCTAGTTTCATGTTTTCTCTTAGTGTAAACATTCCTCCCGCTCTCTGTTTTCTGCTGTCTCAATCAGCCAATCAGCAACGAGTATGCGATGTTCAATATGGACCTCCCCTTTCCGTTTTCAATTAATGAGGATTGTTCTGTTGTATTTTTGGATTGTGTTTTTAGTTTCCAGCCAATAAGAACTCGCTTTGACCTATGTGAGCGAAGGGTGTTGTAATGTATTTTGATAAATATAATTTGAGACAAATTCCAGGTTCCAGGTTTTCATAACTCCTAGTGGAGTGTGTTAGCATTGTTTAACTTAGGGAGGTAAAATTCTCATAAACACGGAAATCAGGTGCACATGTTTAAGTCTGGTGTTTCTGAAGCATGCAATTCGCTTTCACTAACATTGTTCCCTTTTTAAACAGATCAGGAACACTAGCTCTCAGTCGTGGAGATTGAAACTATGCTGAGTAGAACCCAATTAAGAATCCTTTTTTAATAACTTGTGCCACTTTGACTTTTCTGTTAAAAAAAGAGAAGATATATTTTCAATGATGTTAAAAAAAAAGACATGACGTGAACATGAACTCCAAGAACTCCACATCAGCTTAACTCAATTTCAAATGTCAACTACTCATGAGTGACAGAGTAACGGTCAGTTTATTATCCCACACTGTGGAAGAGCTGGAGCTCGAGATGTTTAAGTAAACCCACTGCAAAATGTTTTTAAATCCGCTGACCTTGCCATGAGCCTTTTTTGCCCTTAGTGACTTTCTGAGCAGTCAGAATTGAGAAAACATCAGCACCGTGGTATAATTCGTAAGAAATTACAAGGGTCAATTGGTAGCAAAAGTTGCAAAAGATTTGTTATTGTTAGAGTTAGGAGCATTATTAAAAATCATGCTCGTTAGCATTGCTGGAAATTTTTTGCAAGGTCAAGGCCATGCATTGCTACAAACCTGCAACCCGAGTCTCAGTTTAACTAAAATGAATTGAAGAACGAACTCTCCTTCCGCTTCTGCTTAACGTCTGAGAGTTGGAGCGCTCGGCTGAGTTCACATGGCCAGTGGCTGCTTTCCACAGCCTTAATCTTATGGTTGTTGTCACCGTTGTTATTCTACACATCTTGGCCTGGGAAACGTAAGAAGGAGTGTTGATGGAGTTTTGTTTTGCGTGAGGTTGTGGATGAATGACCTCTTAAATCCGTCCTGACAGATGAAACAATTTCTGACATGCACGCTAAAAGATACACGCTCGCATTTTCCTCCTTCCTCCATTTCCGTTTTCGATTTTCTTAACGCTCTATTTCGCTGGTGTCCCCATCGCAACCCCTCGCTCCAGTTTTCTTTCCGTGCTGACTCTTGGCTGGACTGTCGGTGTTTAATTTCCCACACCTGCCAGTTGCTTCGGAAGCTGCCACTCTGCTTTCGGGCTTTTGACGCTTGATAAGATGCAGTGGATATCCCTTACGCAAGTGGTACGCAAAGGTTCAGGAAATTGTTGTGGTTCTATATATGATTATGGACCATTATTTATTTACACAGAAGAGCGAATAAGACAAAGTTAAAAGGAGATGATGAGCTGAAGGTCATTATGAAAGCAGCCTGATTCATACCTCCCATGCGCCTGTCCCTAGCTGCCTATCAAAAACTAATATCCTAAAATTTGACCCATATGTTGTCTTTTTAAATTGGAAAGAATTTGCGTCTAATGCTGTAAGTCAAACCTGGCTCTCCTGACACTCACATTCCAGCTTTCCTCTTGCTGCTGAGGCCTCAGGATGTAAAGACCTACAGCAATCCATGTCCAGTCCAGCGACCCTCGTTCCCCCTGAAGAAAAATCCCCCTATGGCCTCTTTCTCCATACTCCCTCCCCTTCCCTCTCCCTCTCTCTCTCTCTCTCTCTCTCTCTGTGCAGTTGTTTCTTCTTTAAAATACAGTAACACAATCTGCGGAGAAACTGATATAATCTTTTCTAAACTATAAAAGTCAGTCACCCAAAGAAACATCTGCATGGCCAAATTTAAAACAAACTGTCAGGGAATTGGGTAACCCCATAAAGAGAGCCAGAGGGAGAGACAGAGTTGCCACAGGCGGTTCTTTTTACCTCTCCACTCGTCTTTCCCTGTTTACCCCTCCATCGCCCAATCACTCCATTCCTGTAAATTCCACCGCATCTCGCCCAAAGGCCACCCAAGGTACGCACTTTTTCGGGGCGGCTGTTTTTATTAAGTATTAAAGACCTGCTAAGCGCTACGGTTTCTCTTTCTAACTTGAGTTCTGGACGCCGTCCAGCAGCCCTCCTGCGCTTACAATAACATTCTCCACAGGAGCAGCTCGTTTGATGTTCACAGGTGATTCACGCGCTTATCACAGAGTTTTGAGATGAACAAGATTGCGGCTTTCCTCTAAAACATGTGTTTATGTGGTTCGTGTGTTTAAAATGGCTCGCACAAAAGACCCCACTTCTTTTTCACAAAATGATGTTTTACCTGAAAAAAAAACCCCACAAGCTTTAAAAGGACATTATCAACAAGGTAATCAGTGCAGTATTGTAAGCTTAATTTACCACTGTTCAGAAAACTGTTGAGAGTCAATACACAGGTAGTAACAAACAAAATAATCCATGATCTCAATATATTCAGAATAACTGGCGAGAATCAAAACAGGAAACATGGCACTAGGGAAACTAATACTCAAACTAATAAATGTGCTAACACAGAACAGGTGAACACAATCAAGGAACAAACCAATGACTGGGCAGGGAGGAGGAAACAGGCCCAAAATGATGTCATTGCCCAAAATGATGTCATTGCCATAGGAATTGTGATGCAAAGGGGAAAATCCATGATGCAGTTACCATTAATGAGCCATATACTGTATATATAAAGCAGTCTGGGAAAACCCTGCCAAAACAAAGATGAAAAATCAGGTTTTAGCCACAACTGAGTTTTCCTGCCTAAAACATATTTTGACACTTCAATTTTAAGAAAACGTAAATATATTTCACTAAAATGACATGGAAACTTTTATATTTACTGTGTAACCTTGCTATGGTTGTGTTAGGGTAGGTAAGAGGTCAGTTTAAAAACAGTCCAACTGAATAAAGATGTCTAAAACATCGCTAGCTAAGAGTGATTTCCTCACACAGAGAAGGTCACGTTGGTGAATAGTTAGGTTCCGTAGAGCAACGAAAATAAACAGTTCATTTTGTAATTAGATACCAGATGTCAAAAACTCCGTGATGCCCCTGCACTGAAGTTAGTTCAGATTAGTTAAGATCTAGTTTTATTGAATGAGACTATTAATAGTCACTACATAAGGTGACTGCAAAGATCATTGTATCAAGGAGTTTGTAGCACAATGTACGCTATAACATGCCCCATTATTTCTGATCTCATCAGACTACTGTTCTCTGGTCATTCATTTTTCCTGATGTAGTGATTTCAGTGTTTATCTGGGATATTAGTTTTTCCAAATCAGTAATAGTGACATATCATATCATCATTAATGTGTATTCTGATTGTATTCATTTGTATTCAGTGCTAAGAGACTCTTGTGGCTCTAACTCTGTCTCTAATGCTAAAATGCATGTCTAGCCCATGTTCTTACCAGAATACCAGGGATTTTAAGAAAAGCTCCCAAACACCAGTCCAACAACCACCAAAAAATTCCGCTTGTCCATGTCTTGACAGTGATTATTACCTATAAAACTGTGGTACTCCAACATTTTATTTTTTGATATAATACCATCTTTCAGTGATCTCCAAAGCTAAATAACTGTATACAGGACTAGAACTCGAACACAAAGCAAATGATGCTCTAAATGAGTATTTATCCCAATGATTAGCCAAAAAATTATACAGAATACAATAAAGACTATAGCTGCATAAATATCAGCTAGAAAATCAGTAGATAAATGAACCCCATTCTACACATTTGTCTTGAAAGTGAGTATATTTCTGAGTTTTAGATTAGTCCCCCCTCCTTTTTTTTTACCTAGCCACTTATCCATTTTCCTTTGGTCGCAGCATGTCTCATTCACGATTAGCAGCAAAACGGCTCAATTATACAATAATAGCACTATTTCGAGAAACCCTGCTATAAAGCACAGCAAGCATATATCCGTTTAAACCCTGAGATTTTAACTCTGAATGGCATTTGGTTGGTTTAGAAAGCTAATATTTCAGTGATTGTGTAAGGCAATAAGGCGGAAAGTTAGCTAAATGATCCGTAACATAGAGCTAGAGGTCATATTTGTTCAGCATCTCGGAGCCTTTTTGCAGGCTTAAGCAGAGTGTGTTGATTTATGTAGCGTGTTAACTAATACTTAACACACGTTAGCCGATTAGCAAGCAGCCACTGATTAGGCCAGGAATAGCACAAAGTTATAATCTTTTTTACATTTTCTTGAATAAATTTTCCTGTCAAACATTAGTGCCTGAGATACACACACATCTTTAAACCACACACATGCTAGCACATGCACATAGTAATGCAGTCTGTCTTATTTGTTGGATATTTTAGATTTTAGATCTTTTCTAATGCATTTTTCAAGCAGACTTGTTAATTTGATCATTTCCTGAGTCAAAACCACATTAATTCCTGTCACCATAGTACTTCAAAATAAGAATTATTTAGCCCCAACACCACATATTCCAATATTCACATCTTTTGGATCTCCTTTGGTTTACATTCGAAAACTATGGTTAACAGGTTTTGATGCATGAACTGACAAGTAAGTGAAAAGTGACAAGTGTCAAAAAGCAGAGTTACTGTTACCACCACAAAGCTGATTATTTTCCTATAACAGCACGTCCCAAAGTGTTTTATTCCTCTTGTACCACAGCAATTTGCCAATGATTACATTTTTATTAATTAAAGAACAATGCATCATACATTTTATCTGTTTATAGTTACATTAGAATCGAGGATTGTCCACGAACCAAGTTCCTTCCAGTTCTCATTTACGTTATAGCAGCTATAAACAGTCGTTTCCTCACCAGCCTTGTTTTTTTGCTCTGTAGAAATTAATAAGGCAAAAATCACATCTTGTCATGTTACCGAGAAACCACAAAGCATAAAGCCCTCGGGCCTGAAGACTTTTTCCTGGTGGAAAACATAAAGGTTACAGCTTGATCTCTGACTGATACAAAGAGCTGACACTGGAGACTCCTTCCATAAATTCATATTTACCCAAAGCACCTTAAAAATAATGCAAACATTCAATCCAAGCACTAAGGTGAGCAGCTTAGACAATGTTTTGGTGTGTTTTTGCTTCTTCTTTTTCAGGTTGGAGGTACAAGGCTGATCTAGGTAACAAATAAGAAGAGTGTATCTGAACCAAAGTCTTCTCTGGAGATACAAATCTTTATATACTCACTTAAGACAACACTGTTAATTTCGAGAGTGAACTACTAAGGTGTGGAACAGTACAAATTATGCTAAGGTACAAAAGTGACAAGCTAATCCAAGATGGCTGCCTCTGGAACGTTTCAGTGTTCAGCTACATGGTGAAGTTTAGTTCATGTTTACAGATGGAGAAGTCCCATTGTGTCCTAAACCACACCAGCACATCTGTACGACATCACTAAAGAAATAAATATGTAAAAGATTTTGATGATACAGACTTTTGTTTCTTGCTAGCTACATTAGCCTCATAGCTTCAGTGCAGAACATAGCTGACTCACTACATTTGGGGTGTGTCTTGAGATGTATCTTTGCTCAATATTAGATTTTAAACAATTACAACCTAACTAATATTATTAGAAAATCAGCATTTGTTCCGTTTTGAAAAGATTTTCTAGGCATGGCAGCAACTCGGTTCTGTAAAACTCAGCGAGAGAGTGACTTTCAAGCAGTGTGGACATGAAGTGGTGTGTGTGTGTGTGTGTAAAACACTCTTAGCCAACACTCTGGATAGGTTTAATTATTACATTGACTCCAAACCCTGTGTGATAGGACACTCACACATGCATAGACACACACACACACACACACTCTCTCTCTTACATATACACACTACTTAAGTCAGTCAAGTGTAATATCTCTGTCTGAGTACACACACTACACACAACTTACCAACATATACACAGAGCGATAACATATTAAGAAACACATGACCAAAACACAGACACACACACACACACACACACACACAGTCATTGTCCGAGCAGGCAACTAATCTCACTGCTAATGGCTTGAATAACACCCTGAGCGTGTGTGAAAGTGTGTGTGTGTGTGTGTGTGTGTATCAGACTAATGCCATCCACCCGAATGGTGTCTCTAATTACTTGGCGTGAAGATGGCTTTTAGCTAAATCACATGCTTTCTGAAGAGCCTGTATCAACAGAGACAAGAGCCCGAACAATTACATTAGTCCTCTCTCGCTCGCAGGTCCGCTGCTGGCAATCACACCAATCTCCAGCTGCTTCATTTGGATTATCACTCCAGCACAATGATGTTTTCACGCCGCGCTCGGTGTCATGGCAGCCACGCATGCGGCTCCGGCCACTACATGCCGCTTACTTATGTTAATATTTTCACTGGCTGCTGAAAGGAAAAGAAAGACAGAGAGAGAGAGAGAGAGAGAGAGAGAGAGAGAGAGAGAGACAACATTGTCATTTGAAGCAATACTTGAGCATGTATTTATAGAAAAGATTTTTAGTTACATAGATTTCCATCATTTAGCTGTATATCACAGCACTGTTGGATTCTTGATTCTGATTGGCCAGGAGGTCTTGATTAATTTTCTGACAGTAGTGCAGCTGCAAATCACAAGATTATATTAATGCGCATGTTATAATACGTTATTGTTTCTATAGTAACAGCTCATTCACAGGGACGCCACTTAAACAAGACTATTATCATCATCACATAAGTGGATTTTTTTAAACTATTATTATTTAACAAAAAAAAACTTATAGATGTTGTTCTGGTGAGGTTTTGGTTGTAAGGAGATGTTTATTTGACATTTATGGAAGGAGTCTCCAGTGTCAGCGCTTTGTAACAGTCAGAGGTAAAGCTGTAACTTTAAGTTTTCCGACAACTTCAGGACATCTTTTCTTTTATTGTTAGCTTAAAGAAAGAAAAGAAGAGAGGCTGGTGGGGGAATGACTTGTTTCTTGCTGCTATAACATAAGTGAGAACAGGAACTAACTTGTTTCACGGACGTTCCACAACATGAAATGTAACAATAAATGGATAAAAAGTATGATGTCGTACTTTAATAAATAAAAAAGACCTAGCATTGGCAAATTGCTGTGATGTGAGAGGAATTAAACCCATCAGGAAGTGCTGTTTTAGGAAAATAATCCAGTGACTCCACTTCATCACACCACCCTGTTGTTGATTATTTTAATGTAACAGCATGACATGACACGGAGTGTTTTACTCCTTACTTATTACTCTCATAACTCCAGTCCAAGTCTAAAGACGCAAATGTTGGACTCCAAAATTATCTTGACTACATTTGAGAATTTTATACTGAATGCAAGAATGCACTTCATTTCTCACAAATCATACTGGAACATCAGCCAATAAAGGTTCAAATATATATATCAAGGTTCAAGTTATAACGGTGTGGATTCTACAGAGACAAAGCTAGAGAGCAGGACAGAGACAGAGGAAGAGGAAGGGTGCTAAGTGAGGTTAGTTCCCTTGGTAGTCTATCTGCCCCACCCTATTACCCCTTCCAACAAACCCTTTACCCAGTGGGACCATCAGTCACACATCACCGACTCCACACAGAGAGAGAGAGAGGGAGAGAGAGAGAGAGATGGAGGGGGTCATGGTGTGGGTTGCTGCGGCTCTTCAGCTCGAGAGCTCTGCAATCATTGTGCATATTTTGTGTCACTCCGTTTCCACATCAACATCAACACTCGACAAAGCCACACAACTGTGGCGACAAACGCAGGAGGCGCAGCGTAGTTCACACACAGATGTCACGTTTTACCGACAAGGGTGATGTGTAATGGAGAAAATGAAGAGAGAGAGAGAGAGAGAGCGAGAGAGACTGGTGGGTCTCTCTTTCGAAAAGCCTCTGGGGTCTTTAGTGTTAAGGGGGATACTCAGAGATTTGAGACAATAGCACTAGTCAATAACATGACTAACCCCCTCCCCTCTCTCTCTCTCTCAATCCTTTTTTTTCTCTCTCTCTCTGAGTGTTGGAGTGGAGAGTATTAACACGATGGCTAGTGCTGGCTAATAGCTTCTTGTTTTTACCATCCAGCTAACATCACAGAGATGTCAAAAAGCAACAACTGACAACCACAGTGGTTTTAGGAATAAAGCACTCCGTGTCATGCTGTTATAGGAAAATAATCACTGACCGGGTGGTGTGATGAAGCGGAGTTGAACATAGCAAAGAACATAGCAAAGTTGATTATTTTCCTATTACAGTACACCCTGAAGTGATTCAGGGTGAGTCTTATAAGCTGATATGTTTTTGTGTTTATTATACAATGACATATTGTGGTTTTATTGGTTTATAGTTACACATTTAATGTTGTGGAGCTTTGTGTTATAGCAGCTATAAACAGTCGTTCCCTCACCAGCCTCTCTCTCTCTCTGTTTTTTTTTTAAGTTAAAAGGACAAAAAATGCTAAAGAATGCAAATTTTGTAAATAATTTTTTTTTAATTGTTTGAAATTGTCCAAAACCAGAGCCTCTACATCCACAAAGGATTTTAGATCAATTTCACTCCGATTTTGGACAAATGATGTAATAGGTGTGAAAATGCCCTAAAAGTATGCTTTTTGTCTTTTTGTCTTGGCCTTTTGTCATGCTTTTTCCCGTTTGTCTTTCCCTTTTATATTATTACTTCTGCTCTAATCCTTTATTGTTTCTATAGTAACAGCTGATTCACAGGGACTTGTATGGCAGACAATCTACATCATCAAAAACTAATACTATGTGAATTTAAAAACAAAAAACTCTGTTGTATAGATGTTGCTTTCTGTAAGGAAATGTTTATAGAACATTTATGGAAGGAGTCTCCAGTGTCAGCGCTTTGTAACAGTCAGAGGTAAAGCTGTAACTTTACGTTTTCTGACATCTTCAGGACAGAGGAGTTTACACTTTGCAGTTTCTCAGTAACATGACAAGCTGATTTTTTTTCCTCCTCATTATTAGCTTTAAGGAAAAAAAAGAGAGACTGGGGTTTATAGCTGCTATAACGTAAGTGAGAACAGGAACTAACTTGTGTCATGGATGTTCCATAACATTAAATGTAACTTTAAATAGATAAAAAGTATATCATTTTTTAAATAATTTCTTAAATTGCTGTGGAGGAATAAAACACTCCGGGACATGCTGTTATAGGAAAATAATCAACTTCAGAGTGGGAACAGTGACTCCGCTTCATCACACCACCCTGCTGTTGATTAGTTAACTGTAACTGCATGACACGGTGTGTTTTATTCCTTACTTATTAGTCTTATAGCTCCAGTCCAAGACTGTTTGTCTTTTCCTTCTATGGATCTGTATTTTAGTCCTGTCTTGTTACCTGTGTTTTTTTTTGCCATTAGTACTAACTTTTCTTCATTTTTATAAAAAGAAAATAGAAAATAAAATTTCGCCATCCTTTATCTTAGCTCATGTGCTATGAATATGAGTAACACAGTAACACACACAGCACTGACCACTGAAAATCCAGTATAGCTAAGAATGAAGGACTCTGATTGGTTGACAGCGCCTTTGCATCACTCAGAGAAGCCTATGTATGGAAAACTACTGATTTTTAAAAAAAAATTTAGTTATGAGGTGTTTCTCCAATTAGCACTTAAACTGTGTAACCGTTTCTAACATTTGAGTTTAGATTAAAAAAATTAGAGCTTTGTACAAAAGAAGTCTCTAATGCAAACCCCTAATTACACCACTGACACACACCACTCATGACCTGTGCTTCACTTTTCATTCATTTCATTCATCTACATTTTTTCTCGCTCTTCGTGCTTTTTTCGGCTCTTGCGTGCCATCGGTTCCGTCACTCGACTCGTTTTGTTCAGAATTCAGTGAGACAAAAGAAAGTAAATCATCAAAATGGCTGATAAATTAATTACCGTTCCTCATAGTGGCAATTTGTAGGTGGGTCTTAGTGGTGTTCATTTCCAGCCCTGATGCTGAATGTCCCAGTTAGAGTGGTAGAACAGCATTTAGAAATATAATAATCCCAAAAATAAAAAACTGTCTGCGTCAGGATGTCATCAGTGGTGATGTCATCGCTGCGGCGTCTGTCAGTCAGTCGATACCTAATGCTCTGTGTGTGAAGGCATCTGGCAGTAAATCAATGCATAATGGTTTAATTACTATGATGATGGTGATTATGAACAATTTGGACGAGCCGTGTTTAGTTCTGACAGGCAGGAGAGGAAAGAGTGAGAGCTCACGTTATTAACCTGTCTCTCTCTCTCTCTCTCTCTGTCTCTCTCTCTGTCTCTCTCTCTCTCTGTCTTTCTCTGTCTCTCTAACTGTCTCTCTCTTTTTTGCTATTTTTCTTCTTTGCCCATGTTTTATCCCAACTGAGTAATTCATGTTCACATCTTCCTCTTTTGCGTTTTCTTTTTTCCACTTTCTTGCTCTCTTCTTCTCCTCCCTCTCTCTCATTCTCTTTTTCCCTTCCTTTTAATTTGTATCCTCTTTTTTGGTTCCCACTTTCCCACTTTTTTAATGTTGTTGTCTCTGGCTGTCTCTTTCACCATGTGAGCTTTCTCATTGTCTTCCTCTTTTCTAGTTCTTTCCCTCATCTCCCTCTTGTCTTTCTCACTTTTTTCTCATTCTTTCATTCCCCTTTTTCTTTCTCTCCTGCTTTCTCTTCCTCTTACTTCCCCCCTCTATTTTTCTTTCTTTTTCCCACTTTTACATTTCCCCTCTCTCCTACTTTTGGTCTCTATTTTCCTCCCTTTATATTTCTCTCTCTCTCTCTCTCTCTCTCTCTCTCTCTCTCTCTCTCCTGCTTTACCTCATCCCTTTTCCTTTCTTTTTCTCATTTCTTCTTTTCTGTTTTTGTCTTAATATCTGCCCTTTCTCATTCCCACTTTATTGCTCTCTTTCTCTTTGGCTATCTGTCCTCTCTTCTCTCTTTCTTTGTCTTTTTTCCCTCTCTTCCTCTTCCTAATTCTGTCTCTCTGTCTTATCCTCTGCCTTTCTTTCTCATTGTCCATCTCTGTCTGTCTGTTTCCCTCTCTTACCTTCTTCTTTTCTCTCTCTGCCTCTGTGTGTCTCTCTCTTACCCTCTCACTTTCTTTCTCGCTCTCTCTATCTCTCGCTCATCCTCTACCTATTGCTATCTCTATTCTTGTCTGTCTGTCTCTCTGTCTGCTGTCTCACTCTCTTATCTTCTCCCTCTCTGTCTGTACGTCCCCCCCCTTTCTGTATGTCTCTCTGTTTGACTCTCTTATCCTCTTCCTTTCTTTCTCTCCCTCTCTTTGTTTGTCTCTCTCTGTCCATCTCTCTCTCACCTTCTCCTTTTCTCTCTCTGTCTTTCTCTCTCTCACTGTTTATCCTTTACTTCTCTCTTTCTGTCTGTCTGTTTCTCTCTCTTACCCTCTTCCTTTCTCTCTCCCTTTCCCTGTCTGTTGGTCTTTCTCTGTGTTTCTTGCTCACCCTCTCTTCTTCTGTACCACTTTCCTTCTCTCCCTCTGTCTATTTTCCTGTCTTCCTCTCTCAGTGTTCAGAGCTGCAGTGGGAACGTTCTCTCACGGCCGTGTGGATTTACAGCCGCAGTCTGGAGGCTTGATGTTACTTTATGGCTGAATGGTTGTATAATAAATCAGTTCCATTACTCACTCCACTCCACTCACTTACGCCACTGAGAGACTGAGAGACAGACAGCCAACAGCAAGAGCGGATTAAAAAAAGAAAGAAAGAAAGAGGCTCTAACTCCGTATGTTTGAACAGAGTGCTCAGTAACTCTAATACGCTTTCACACTGTAAGTGTGTGTGTGTGTGTGTGTGAGCTGGAGGGCATTGGGCTGGACCGTTTCACACACACACATTATCGGATTGTCGCTCGTGTACATTGAAACATCCAATCCTGTACTGACACAACAGGTGTGAAAGGGAAGGGGATACTCACAGCCCCTGTGGCTCCTGGGGTTTATGGGGCTTTAGACATTTTTCCTGGCGTGCACACGCACACACACACACACACACACATGGACACACACACACACATACACAAGCGTTCTATAAAACGCTGTAAATGTGTAAATGCCGTTGCTGTGAATTCCAGTGGAAGAGCAAACTGCCTGCTACACACCACTCTCTCACAAAAAACTCTTTCTATATTTTCCCCTGTTTCTGTCTCTCTCTCTCTCTCGTTCTCTCTCTCTTTCTAAAAAGCTAATAGTTAAAATTAAAAGCTAACAGTTTCATAAGGATGACCAACATTCTGCCATGTGATGTCATCAGTATGCGCCTTGAATCACTTGTGAAATGTCACTTGTGAACTCAGGCATTGATTTTTAAACACAAAAACACATCTTATAATTTTCAGAAATGATTATTTGTCAAAAAATATTACAATATCTGTCATATTTAAGCCCAGTTCAGCTTGCTAATGTATTATGCTAATATAATGTATGCTATATAATGCTAATCCAGTAATGCATGCTGCACTGTACCAAGAGCTAAGAATACTCATTTAAATAAATGATGAAAAAAGTACGGGGTGAAAACAGCACAGAAGAACTGTACTTAAGTAAAAGTATGAGTACTGTGTCAACATTTTACTCAATTAACAGTAGCGTGCAAGAGAAGTATGGAGCCAAAATCTACATGAGAGATTTGAATATCAAGAAGTATCTAAATTTAAACATAGATTCAGGAGTAAAAATTAAATATTCTTAACTGATCAAAAATGAACAACCCAGACATGCTATCTATCTATCTATCTATCTATCTATCTATTAGACAAATCTAGAATTTGGCTAAACCTACTGAAATGAATGCTAGGGTGGCATTAACAATGAAAACAAAACTAGCTAGCAAGTTAACTCACCTCAAAATGCTCAAATTTTTAAAGGTCAATCTTTCATTTTTGCGTGGGAAGCAAACGAGACATCTCATCCTGTATGAATCAAAAGAGAACTTCATACTAAATTACGGCCGTGGATGCTCATCTGTTCAATTGTTTGATGGGAGATGAGCAAAGCAAAAACAGAAAGACAAAGAGAAAAGATCAAAGAAAATCTCATGGCGTTTGAGATTTCTTACAAGGGCTTCGAAGGTCAGAATGAAAAGATAAAGAAGTAAAAGTAAGTCTTTTCTCCTGAGTAAGAGTTCCTCTATTCCATTTCAATAACACTTCAGTACAGTGCATATCTTCCAAAATAGTACTGAAGTACGTACAAGGGCTCAAGTATTTTCCACTCTTGCCTTTAATATGTTTTAATGAATAAAGTATAATTCATGAAGTGAAACTTCATAGTGCTTAGCGTCTCAGATTAAAGTTGCATTTTACAGTGGATTTTTAAACGGCTCAGCTAATGTTAGCTACATAGGAATCTTGATGCAGAGACATGTCCTAGATTCACATTCATGGTTTCATATGAAGTAAAATGGTGCGGTTTTTCCTCCACCATGTTGCTTCAGACTTACACAAGAATTAAGAACTAAGAAAAAGCAAACTGAATTAATGTGAACTGAACTGAATGTATCTGGCAGAATAAAGAGAGAGACTGAGAGAGAAAGAGAGAGAGAGAGAGAGACAGACAGAGACTGTTCATGGGTTTACATTATCATCAGCGTCGCTTTGCTCTTCTGTTTATGTTTAATTATCCACTGAGACTGTTTGTTTGGACACTACAGTAATTTATACAATCAACAATCATGTTTAAGCTGAGCTCATTAATAGTGTGGATGGAGAAAGAAATAGAGACTGTGACACAGAAAGAGGATTAAGACAGATTTAACTAAAACGGAAAATACAGCAGAGACTAAAACTGAAAATTATGACTGCTGATTACTCATGGACAGTTTTACAAACAACACAAAACTCCTGAAAATCCACACAAAGGAGTGAAGACGTCAGAGCTGAAGACAACATCCCCCCAGTTAGCAAGCAAGACGCATGTTACGTTGTTGAGACACAACATGCCATCGTAGATAGTTTTACAAACACCACAAAACTCTTACCTTCTGTTCCAATCCTGTTTTACTTGCAGCACAAGAGGTCCAAACAGCATACAGGAAGGCTACAGTAATTCAATCAACACTGTTTACAACCGTGGTGAGCAGAAAAGCATTTCAGTACGCCCAATACATTTCAAGTCTTGATGCAGATGAGCTACAGTAGCAGAAGTCCACTTCGGGATCCACTCCTGTCAGCCAAGAACAGGAATCTGACGCTACAGTGGGCACAGGATCACTAAAACTGCACAGATTGGACAAATCTCCAACATGTTAACATATAATATAATATGAAGGAAATACATTCACACAGTCATAACCAAATATGTTATTTATATTGCAATATATTCTTAAATATAGGTCAAAATGTATGCACCCAACATGTTTATGTAAACTATCCTCATGCTGAAGTCCAGAGGATTTCCCCAAGCTGACGTTGATGATGATGGTCATGTTAAAGACAGTACAGGAATGCAGCCCTGGAGTTGACCTTTAACCCCTGTGAATTCATTTTTATGCACTGGCAGTACGCAAATCTGCAAATACATAAAGAAGGCCTTGTTTCATGATCCGGAGCTGACACGCTACATTTACAAGATGTCCCAAAATCCAGGGGCGTGAGCAATAATGTCACATTCACGTCCACACGTGAGCGATGAATGCCAATGATGTCACACCAGAACGAAAGCAGTCATCAGCAGGAATGTTCACTTTTCTCCAGCTCACGTTTCCTATAAAGATCGAGCTGCATCTCCTGGCTGAGTCCTGATGAGAAAGTCTGTAGAGTATGTATAAACTGTTTACAGCCAGGAACCCCTTCCTGTGGAAAAAAAAAATTCACCATTATAATCACGCTTGAGGTGGTGTCCAGAGAGGGGGTGGTGCCCAGGTGAGAGTAACGTCAGATCCCCTGTTCCCGCTTCATCTGCTGTGAAAAAACACGAGTTGAGTTGAGCTGACTAGCGGTCCCATCAGCCATCATTCATTTCTGTGGGATTAAAAATGATGGCATCAACATGCCATCCTTTACATGGTTGCATTCTGCTGTCAGAGAGGTTCTGTCACAATTTACACCAATGTTTTTTACAGCAACGTGTGAATTCAGCATTAACAAACATATAACTATAGTAACAAAACTATACTAACAAAATAATAACAGTTATAATAACATTGGATTGCATCATCATTGCTTCGTCACCATCATTAATTCTAATACCCTGGCGCACACACGCACACACACACACACACACACACAGGTCATTAGTCACCTAGGCTTTACTGGCCTGTTAGCCCTACCTATGCTACAGTCCACACTCCGTCCCTAATTTTTGCCCCCACATCAAATGGCATCACTCTCTCCCCATACAGGCGGAAGGCAAATATTTAGAGAAGGACAGAGGCTCCATAAATCCACTGCAGCAGAGAGAGAGAGAGAGAGAGAGAGAGAGAGAGAGAGAGAATATGATACAGCACCCACCCAAAACCCTACCACCACCATAACCCCCATCAACCCCACAAACTCCACCACCCCCCACATCCCTACACCTAACCACCTCCGAACCACTGAACTCTCAGGGCTTTCAGATAAAGGAGGCAAGAGAGAAAGAGGTAACAAAAGAGAGGGAGATACTGAAGAGAAAGATAGAAAGAAAGAAAGAAAGAAAGAAAGAAAGAAGTGATAAAGAGAAAGAAAAAGGTGGTAGGAAGAAAGACAGGAAAAAGAAAAAGAGAGGAAGGAAGGTTATGAGAAAAAGAGAGAGAAAGTGAGAAGTAAGGAAAGAAAGCAGTGCCAAATTCTAAGAGCTCGATGAGGAACATGAGATTAGTAAGAGGAGAATAGGACACACACACACACACACACACACAAATGCACACATACACACACACACATACGCACACACACACATTCCAGCAGATCTACAGGCCACTCCTGATTTACAATAACACCTCAGGTTCCTGCCCTGGCAACTGTTCCTCTGTATTTATGTGGCCTTTTATTTGAAAACAATATGGCGCTCTCATGGTTAAAGAACGCACCACGATGCTGAGAGCTCAGGGGTCAAGGAAGTAAATTGAGGGCAGATGAAGCCTGGTTTAGAGCTTGGATGGTGTGTATAGAGATGGCCAGACAAGGGCTCATCTCTCTCTCTCTCTCTCTCTCTCTCCCTCTCTTTAAGAGTGAAGTAGTAGCTCAAACATCTGGAGAGCTCTTAACATTGCGAAGCTAAATGACATTAGATCATCCATCTTAAAGCTCACGCCATCTTTAAGGGTCTATTGTGTCATGACCACTATTAGCCCTTACTTACATCATATTAGCCATCTTTATTCACATGCATTCCTCCTCTCTCTCTCTCTTTCTCTCTCTCTCACACACACACACACACACTTTCTTTCATCTTATCCCATCTACCGTATAGATCACTGTGGAGGTATTTTTTAGATAATACCGCCATGTGGACACGTGTCCAATATCCATCCTAGTGCTGATCCAGATTCAATGTTTAGTGACAGCCAACATTCCCTCTAAATTTTTCCTTGCTAAGCAAAACCTATTTCTATTAGCATTAGCTGGCTAGCCTGGGAAGACAACTCTTGGCAACACTGCAATAATAACAAGATTTAACGGGTGATTGTCAGAGGTGTTGAACATTGCTTACTAGGCTCACAGCCAACATTATTTGTGGTTGGGACTGAATTTGGGTGGCAGCGAGACTGTCTCTGTTTTGATGTCTGTTCCTGTTTGGGCTTTAAAAAAACCCCAAAAAAAACGCAGTGCCGTTATGAGAGACGAGTACACCTCTGGCCAGTCTGAACTCCACTGCAATCGTCTGTCAGTTACTCAAATTCTCAAACTTTTTATACACATTTTTGTCTCAGCGTTCTTTGCCAATTTTTATTTTTTTCTGCATGGGAGCATCATCAGAAGTGCACAACCGGACACATGCACAACTTAGAGGGACCAATGGTGGCAACTGGCCAAATGTTTGCTATTTGTGTGTTTGATTATTAAAAAAACATTAAAGGAAACTGATTGTCAAGCAGAATTTTGGATTATTATTTAGAATTACCAGAAGAGGTACAACCCATAACATCATGAAATCAACAACATGACCTATTTGCCAGAAAGATGCTATTTAATCATTATGGGTATGTGCATAAAGTTGATTTAATACAACATGCATGAGCTACTCGGGTTAAAAGGCTTTAAATATCTGAAAAATAACATTCTGCCACCAACATTCTCCCCCCTAACACCTGATATTTGGACCTGACTGAAATGTGGACTCTCTCACACACACACACACACACACACACACTTTAATACCTTTACTCAAGAGCAGTGTGTGTGAGCAAAGTGACAGATTAGTGGGGATTATAAGTGTGTGTGTGATGTCCTCTACAGCCTCTCATCACTCCCTAGGGCCTGAGCTGATACACACCGCCCATCTAGAACCTCAAAGCCCTCAGGATCAACCATTTGTGTGTGTGTGTGTTCTCGTGGGAATTGTGGAGGATAGAGACATAATGCCACACTGTCAGAAGATAACACAGTGTCAGCAGCTAGGGGATCTCTCTCTCTCTCTCTCTCTCTCAAACACACACACACACAGCATATACCCTTTACTTTTACACATATACATTTATACAGCTACAATACACACTGAAACCTTTACATAAAGTAAGAGGGATAGTGAGGCAAAAAAAAAGAGAAAGAAGGAGACACACATACACGCAAAACCCGTAGTGATGTGTCATCTGTAAATGAATGAATCTGCTCTTTTAGGTGAACGTTGGGTGTTGCTTTTAGGAAATGAGGAAAAAATATCTTAGATCCTGTGACGCTATCGATAAAACTTCATGAAGCCGTTATTCACATACAGTGCAACCGTGATATAAAAGCATCCAGGGCGTCTTATGAACATCTGAGCTGTGTGGCACAGTGTTCCTAGCGAAATTCCTAGTGAAAATATTAAACATTTGACTCTGTGTGTGTGAGACTGAGCAGCATGAACATCCATCTGCACTGCTGACACTGAAGCACAATAATTTTAATGCAAGAGTATTTATTAATAATGTTATTGTGTTAATCAGATGGCAGAGGCAGATTTTACTGAATAATTTACATGATCAGTAGGCAAAGACCAACAACTTGTTGACTGGTTTTAAAATAAACTGGAAATGAATCTGTTTAGGAGCCTAATAAATGGATAAAAATAATAAACTGTTGATATGGTGAAGTTTTCTGTAAGCAGATGTTTATTTAATGTTTATGGAAGGAGTCTCCAGTGTCAGCTGTTTGTAACAGTCAGCAAGTTTTCAGACACTTTACAGTTTCTCAGTAACATGACAAGCTGTTTTTTTTTTGTCTTATTAACTTAATTAAAGAGACAGAAAAAAAGAGAGACTAGTGAGGGAACGACTGTTTATAGCTGCTATAACGTAAGTGAGAACAGGAACTAACTTGTTTCATGGACATTCCACAACATTAAATGTAACTATAAATGGATAAAAAGTATGACATTCTTTAACCAAGGAAAAATTTTAATTATTGGCAAATTAGTATGGCATAAGAGAAATTAAATTACCTTTGGTGTGGTACCAGTAACGTCGCTTCATCCTAAGACCTGTTCTTGATTATTTTCCTATACCATAACAGCCCCAAGTGTTTTATTCCATACTTAATGTACACATTGTATCTCACACACACAAAATTAGAGTATGTTCCCTTCATTTACACACACACACACACACACACACACACGCAGAGTATGCTCTCATACATTCTCACACACACAAAGACAAAGGTATACACCCACACAAGCACACACACACACACACAAACACACAGTATGATCTCTTATATATTCTCACACACACAAAGACAAAGGTATACACCCTCGCGCACACACACACACATACACACACACACACACACCATATGCTCTCTTATACATTCTCACACACACAAAGACAAAGGTATACACCCTTACACACACACACACACACACACACACACAGAGACACACACACTCCCTTAGCTGCTCTCTCTTGGTCTCTCTCCTGCGTTTCCGGGGTGTGTTGGTATTCTGGGGCGCAGCGCTCTGTGAAATGTCATCCCTCCTGTGGCAGTCTTCTATTTTGTGTATAAATGTCAATAGTTAGTTATACAACCACAATATGGACGCTTCTCTTTGCACAGGCGTGTCTAACCTTTTTTTGCGTGCGCCGCTTTTCCACTGGAAATGCTGATGTGTGTGTGCATCCCTCCCGAGTGACGCCTTTTAGGCCTTCTGTTATTTAACCAGCCACTTCTGCTCTGTTTCTGTACTGTGTTTATTCCTCCGACATCAATTCCCTCCTCTCTCCAACGCTTTCTCTCTTCCTGACAGAAAAGTTTTCCATTTTTCAAAATTTTACTAACTTGAATTCCAGATGTACAGTACTGTGCAAAAGTCTTAAACACATGCAAAGAGATGCTATAGAGCAAAGATACCTTCATAAATAGTGAAATTAAATGTTTCTACATTAAAAAAATACTATAAAGAGTAGTAAACAGTAATAAATGAAACAAAGTCAATATTTGGTGTGATGACCCTTTGCTTTAAAAAAAATAAAGAGTAGTCTCAGGTGCAGTGTGTGCAGTTTTTTAAAGAAATGAGCTGTAAGTGTTACTGAGCATCTTGCAGAAGCAGCCACAGTTCTTCTGGAGATGTTGACTGTCGACTCGCTTCTTATTTTTGCAGCAAAACCCAGCAGCCTTCATTATGTTTTTTATCGGTTTTTGTAACATGTAATTTTGTGCTGTAAAACTAATGTTTGGAAATTTAAAATGTTTTTGATCTGACCTGATAATGTAGAAGTCATAAAATAAAAGTCTATAACAGAGTTTGTACTTTTGCACAGTACTCTATGTGATAAATTTTATTTGTTTAGTTTATTATTAAAGTGCATTTTTCCCCATTGTTTTGCAAAATGCTCATGTATTTCTGTATTTATGCGACTGAATTGAACTAAACCAGAAGGCTTCTCCATCTCTGTAACTTTTTAACTGAGGTATGAATCTGAATTTCTTGCTCTGGAAACATCTTTATGCCGTGTACACAATAATATTCACATTTATTAAACATTTCCTGTAAGAGTAAATTAGACACAAAATCTATAATTGAATACATGATCATTTACAGTGAGGTCAGGATGAAGGAATTCTTCAGGCACTCTGTAGTTAAACATAAAATGGCTCACATTTGGCATTAATACTCTTTAAATTATCTTACAGCCCTTTCCAAAGAAAGAATGGAGATTAAATCTTTATTTTGACCAAAAATTAGGATTTATGCCCTACAAGCAAAAACCTTATTAAACTATAATGAATAAAATCTGAAATGGAAATCAGACTCACTTTCCTCTGCAATAATTCACTTTAATCTTATTGGGTTATGGGGCTGCATCATTATAAACATTAGATAATATCTATTTCACTTCTAGGATTAGTTAATTTTATTGCTACTTCAATGAAGTACTGTCCTGCAAACATGGCGATTTAAAGTGGACGTGCCCTCGAGGTAATAGAATGGAATGTTTTTTTGAGTCCACATATATGGACTTTCTGTAAAACTGATCTCGGGGCTTTTGCTAAATAAATAAATCAATCAATCAAATGCTCAAAATTCAAAATGGGTTTTCCGAGTATCCGAACTAGAAAATCTTGCTCTAGAGGCAACTGTCATACAGTATATACACTACATGACCAACCACTTTATAACACCTATACACCTGCTCATTCATGCAATTATCCAATCAGCTGATCATGTGGCAGCAGCACAATTGCATAAAATCATGCAGATACAAGTCAAGAGTTACCGTAGACTTCCTGTCAGTTTGAAAGAGTCTGCCGGCTTGAAACAGTCTGATCAGCAAAGCTGTTCTGTCCGCAGAACTGCGGCTCCACTGAATGCTTTTTTGCTATTGAGACTGATGTGGGTGAAAATCCCAGGAAATGATCAGTTTCTGAAATATTCAAACCAGCCTGTCTGGCACCACCAAGCATGCCACGGTCAAAGTCACTGAGATCACATTTTTTCTCCATTCTGTTGTTTGATGTGAACATTAACTGAAACTCTTGACCTGTATCTGCATGTTTTTATGCTTTGCACTGCTGCCACATGATTGGATAATTGCATAAATGAGCAGGGGTGCAGGAGCTCCAGGTAAAGTGGTCAGTGAGTGTATATATACACATATAGTGAAAAAGTTAAGCGTAGTGCACAATGTTCCCAGAGAAGGAGGAAGTTTCAGACAAAGGTCCTTCAACAGCTGTGAAAGCAAAAAGTTTATGAGGCTGAAGGAAGTGAAACCAGTTGACATTCGAAATGGTTGGTGTTGTCACAACAACATGACGTTCATTCCATGGGATTCCAAATTTCAGAAAGAGAGTGTTACTTTTTTTAGTAGTTCCCAAAGATAGAAATATGTCCAAATTATGTTGGTGGATTAAACCACTGCAATTAAAGATAGCTCACCATCGGCACACTGTACATGTTTGACTTCAGTTTATGATGATTAACATTATGATGAAGAACATGTGAATATATGAATATATAAATATATATTGGTCAGCTTAGGTATCTGGAATCTGCAGAGCAAAGATCATTATTGTGGACTCACAAGTGGAAAAGAGTCCCTAATCCCCAGGATGGACCGTAGACCCTGCTACATTGAACTGTGGATGTCAGCTATTTCTATTTGTGCCATTTTGGTTGTAAAGATAGGAATATAGCTTAGTGGAGGGTAACAGCTATCTCCATTGAGCTTTCACCATCTACTCCGACTCCCCCTCCTTCCTTTCTAAAGGTGCAGGGAGGGTCCATGGCCCAGTAATTACTCCTCACTGATCCTAATAACACATCAGAGGTGCCGCCACTCCAACAGGACCTCCGGTGAGATGCACCCGGCCTGGGGACGCTCATTACCCGAATGAGCCCCCCACTTTCTCTCACTCATCTGAACCAGAGCTTCACAGATGAACTCTCACCATCACCGTCCCCCCTCCTTACACCCCAACAAGATCCTCTCTCCTCCCTCACTCGCTCATTGTCCCCGGGGTTTAATTGGAGCGATGTTCTCCATTGTGGACCTCCTCAATGGCCGTGTAGAAGCCCATTGTGGTGATGAATGGAGCCCTGAGTGGTCATTAGGTCCCGGGCTGAATGGGCTTCTCTGGGGGAGCTGCAGACCTCCGAGGACGAGTGAAACCACGATTCGCTCTGACGCTTGGCCCCCTCTGAAGGGGCAGTAGCGGGCACTTGGTTTGTTGTGGGGGGCTTTTGTGAAGCCCCAGCAGGGACAGAGCGGACAAGGGGGGGGATCGAGAGGATCAAACATTTGAAATGCAGCCGGGGATGTCACTACCTGAGAGAGAGGGTGGAGAATGGAGTATACTACATTACTTCACTGGTGGTCCAGAAGCAATCGAAAACAATACATACACATTAGTGGCTTTAAAAGTCTAAAGCCACTAAAATTTTTTAAACATACAAACACTACACAAATGCCGTAATGATCATATGCAAAGTACTCTCTCTCTCTCATTCTCTCTCTCTCTTACACACACTTCATTATGCACTGGTGCCAACCCAAAAATTCCTAAATAAAAGGTCTTCTAAAGGTTTTTGAACCCAAGCCAACCAGCTACTGTATGAGATGAATCATAAAAAGCTTAAAAATGGAAAAAAGATACAAAAGATACACAGTATACCTAATGTCCCTCACAAGAGACATGAACTACTGAACCCATTGAGAATTTCCCTCCTCTCTCAACATGTTCCCAAACTTCACATATTTTCCACAATGTTATGTTTCAGGGTTTTGTAGTTACTGTATAAAGTAATTTTGTGCAGATATAGTCCGTGAATTATTAAAGCTTTGTGTGTAAAAACATTGGCAAGCTTGATAATAACCCTGCCAAAGATTGCAAAAGCTGATATACTAACAGCGTCTACAGAGGACTGCGGCTTTGACACGAGCAAAATAATATGGCATGTCTGTTTTAATGAAAATAAAATTTTCAAAATACTGGGCAGTGTCAATGCAAATATATAACTTTGCACCGCAATGTGATTTACTAAGCCTGAAAGTCACTTTCCAAATGGCGATTGAAATGTAAATTAATACGTCAAGAGTACATGTATTAAAATTGTGGAAGCCTGTTTAATACAAAATTATATTATTTTATTCTGTTTTAATGATGAGAAAGTTCATCTAAATTGTGCTTTTTTTTTTACATTTTCTGCCCTATTTTCTCCTAATTTGGTCCTCACCAATTCCCACCCACCAGCCAGCTTCCTCCGAGACCCATGAAGCCAGCCAACTGCATTTTTTTGAACTGTGTCACGACAAGCATGAAACATACTCAGAGGAAATGCTATCTGCCCTCTTCTGCATACCTGAGCTCACAGACACCCACAATTGTCTAGCATCTTTCTGTCTGACAGAGATAGAGGATAGAGATAGATAGAGATAGAGAGATAGACAGAGAGAGAGAGAGAGAGTATGCCCCCTCCCACCCAGAAAACACAGCCAATTTTGATATCTTGGACAGTTATGGCGTAGCCAGGATTCAAACTTGCGACCTCCAGACGATAGGGTTTCTGTTGTGCCACACAGGAGACCCCAGCTAAATTATGTAATAAAATAATGAAGTCAAATTATCAGGAAATTTCTCACAGTGGTGGCCTATCATTACCACAGAAAAGCTGGTTTCATATTATTATTCACTGCAAACAGCATTTAAACAGAGCCTTTAGTTTAAAAGATTTTCATTCACATATACTGTACCTTATTAACATAATGCACACGCAGGTCTACACTCTTTTATTCATATCACAGTTGAACATTTTTTTAAACTCATCTCACTGCCTAAGGTCCTCTAGGATATTGTTTCCTTCCCCCGACATTGCATGCGATGTACAGCAATTCACACATTTATTTACAAGTCACTCACAAGGCGTCTACTTTGCATGAACAATTTATTTTACTGCAGATGTAAATTAGCGCACTTTGGTTTGGGTCTTAATACAACAGTAACAGTGCTGTAGTCTGGGATTTCATTCTTGTTATGCTGTTTTTCATGTTCCAATGGATTTTGTTAGTAAGTTCATTAGCTAGCTAGTTAACTTAAAAAAATCCTTACTCTAGGATTTTGAGTAGTGTGAAATATAGCTTCTACGTAGCAGACAACATATATACATTTACACGTGTACAATTCAGTGAAATTATTTTCTTCACGGATCCCATCTTTTTAGAAAGTTAGTTACAATTGTTTACCTCAGCCACACTAATTACACATTCACCAATTTTGTCGCATGATATAGAGAATCTCACATTGAAGTCCAAGAATGGTCCCGATATATATTTTCTAGTGTGCTTAAAATAAGAGGCATGAATAAATCAGACTAGAGGGAAGCGTACTCCACAGCTGGAGTGGTTCTGCTATGTGGCTTTCCTACTCTGTCACACCTGACTCAACTCATCCGGTAGTGAACAAGCTGTTCATGAGCTGAATGTTAGAGCAGGGAAAACACTACAACGTGAAGTGCATGCTGTCCGTAGGGCCGAGACGGAGAAACAATGCCAAAGCTGTAGCGGTGATTAAAATGTGTCGGATTACTGTGAAGGAGGGAATTTGTCACAGCAGATCATGATGATAAATGCGATGACTCTCTGAGCAACAGAGCCAGCAGCTGGATGTTATGAGACCTCCGCTAAAGATCTCTCTCTCTCTACACACACACACACACACACACACATAAACCAGGCAAGAGAAATAGAGCAGTGAGCACTAATAGAAAAACAAATTTTCAATGTCATGTTGTGTTTTTGCTATTTTACCCCTGGGGTTAAACCCATGATCTTACACAGTGAGGTGCAATTGGGAACTGAAATTATAGCATCAAAGTACACTTAAAATGGGGTAGAAATCTTAAGGATTCTTTGGTTGCTCCTCTCTTAGCCTTACCCTTAAAGTTCAATGTAGAATCTTACAACATAGTATTTTTCTGGAAAACTGGAAGTCTTTTAGGAAACTATACAAAGAACCCCTTGAAGAACCCTTTTTTAAAGTGTACACAGCGCTGGGGGACTACTATGTTGGGTAAGGTGCAATTATAAATAATTTTGAGTTGTAAATAATTTAATTAATTAAAACAAGAATTATAATTAACATTAAATATAAAACGTGGTCCTCATAATATGGCATATATATCCCAGTTAATTGATCAATCTATCCATCTATCTATCTACCCATCTGATTATACACTCTGAGGAACATGTTTGGTAGGCAGCTGAAACAAGCTAGCCAATGACTGAGGCTAATAATCACCCAGGCTAACCTCAAGGCCAAAAGTATTTTATACAAACAAAGTGAAAACTAAGTGACTGAAAGCAAGACAAAACTATTGCAAATAATGGAAATAATTGAGAACATTAACATTTCATTCAGATTTGTTGGTGATAAAGGTTGATTGAACTATGTACCACATAGCCATTAAGTCATTAATGTAAAAGTAGGGAATATCAATATTTCCCTCAAACGTGTTGGTAACTTACAAAGAGAAGACTTTTTTAGAACTAGCTAACAGATCAGATACGTTGCTGAATAACAAAGAAAAGATTGTTAGCGTTAAAATAATTGAAAAATGTAACTAGCTAGAATGTAGCCATTAAGACTTTTACGCAGACTATGTAAATGCACAGACTGTAAGTAATACAAACTCACTGAGAATATCCACATTTCTCTCAGATATATTGACAGATAAACAAGAAAAAACATTCCATACAAATAAAATTACACTGTATTCACATGTAGCATTAGGTCCCTAAGGACTAGCGGTTAGGCCTCGGTGCTGTCACCGCCGTGGCCCGGGTTCGAATCCCGGCCAGGGAACCACACAAGACAGATCACTCCCGGTGCCGATCCCAAGCCCGGATAAAATTGGGGAGGGTTGCATTAGGAAGGGCATCTGGTGTAAAAACTTTGCCAAATATGCGGACCAACGATCCGCTGTGGTGACCCCTAACGGGCTGAAAGAAGAACAACAACATTCACATGTAGCATCAACTGCTAACCAAACTTTCACAAGTTCTGATTTAACTAGCCAGCATGTAGCTTTTAAACTTTTTATATGGACAACGTAAACAGAGTAGAGACATAAACAATACAAATTCATTGGAATGATCAACATTTCTCTCAGATATGTTGGTTTATTACTAAAAAAAAAAGACTTCTAAAACTAAATAACATCATTGCACAATTTAAATTAGGATTTAACTAACTAGCATGTAGCTATAAACAGCTGGAAACAATACAAGACCACTGGAAAAGTCAATATTTCCCTTAGATGTGTTGGTAAATTAAAGAAAAAAAAAAGATTCTGTACACATTTAGCATCAAACACTGAATAAGTTTTGCCATATTGAGAAACGTCAACATTGCATCATGACTTGTGAACTCGTAGTCATCAAATCAAAAAACTTTGATTTCTGTAGTAGTGAATACAAGAGTGGCCCATTCATGTGGAATCATTTTATAAAAACACAATGAACACACGACTGTGATTGAACGTAGCATTTCATATGGAGATGAGATCCAGGACTGCAGCCGTTCTGTCAAACTGCAGCTCTCACACTGAACAGAGCTGCACCGCTCTCACAGTCCTGCTATTGAAGTCCTCATACACACACACACAGAGACACACACTCCTCAATACACTTCTTCATCTCCTCATATCCGCTGTGTACAAATCGCCTTTGAAAACAAGCACAATGCCAGACGTCATGCGAATGTAAGTAAACACGCACACACACTCACACACATACTTGCGTGCATGAACAGACACAAACACACATGGATGATAATGAGAATCTTACATCATGACTGGAGGGTCTCGTGTTTCTGTCTCAGCGTGTGTGTTCGTTAGACATGTGTCTGTGTGTGTGTTTGTGTGTGTGTGTGTGTGTGTGAGAGGGCTGTGTTATTGCTACGATACACAAACACACACTTCACATCCTGAACTTTCTAAACAAGAGCTGTGTTCAGCTCTTAGTGACCGCACGCTTCATCTGTCTCCTGCAGAACATTTTCCTCCCTGTCACTGTTTATTTGTGTGTGTGTGTGTGTGTGTGTGTGTGTGCGTGTGTGTGTGTGCAGGCATGTATGGGAGTGTGGGTGTATGGCCATGTATTTGTCTCTTTATGAGGACTAAATGTCTCCCTAATGACAGGGATACATGACAATTTCAGGACTGTGGGGTCCTCATAAAGAAAATTACTTTTTACACAAAGTGCAGCTTTTAATTGAAAAAATAAAAATAAAAGAGCCAAAATATTTACTTTTGGGTTGTGAGGTTGTTGTTAGTGGTTACAGTTACAAGAGTTACCGTAATACACGAGTCAAAGGAAATTCCTTACAAAGATAGTAAAACCATCGTGTGTGTGCGCATGTGTATGGATAGAGTTCTGTGTAAGAAGTGAAACACTCAGAGACATGACACCTACAGCAGTCTTAATTTAAACAACACAATTATATTTTACATTTTGTATTTACGGCATTGGCAGCCTTACTTATCCAGCCTTATTTGCCTACTTAGCAAACATATCTTTATGCTATTGCAGATCAGGCCAAGTATAAAGATACCAGCAAGTTAAGAAAATGCCAGAAACAGGGGTCAGGGCTGATTCATAAGTGGATACATGAGACGGGTGTTTAGTCCATGTTTGAAGACAGCAAGGACTAGAAGGAATTTATTCCACCACCTGGCTACCAGCACAGAAAACAGTCTCAATGCTTGTCTTCCTTGTATCTTGAAGGCTCGTGGGTCAAGACAAACCGTACTTGTAGTTTAAAGGGCTCGAGTTACGGAGCCAGATTTGACCACTGCCACCAGGTGGAAGAGGCTGGACCGTTCTTGGTTTCGTGAGGCAAGCATCACAGTTTTAAATTTAATGTGGGCAGCTACAGAAAGCCACTTGAGAGAATGTAGCAGTGGAGTACCCTAGGTGGACTTTTGGAGATTAAAGACAAGCTGCATTCTGGATCAGTTGCAAGGAATTAATGGCATGTGGAGGAAGCCCATTTCAAGAGACTGAACAAGCACCTGAGTGGCCTAGTTGCAGAGAAAATGTTGAGTGCATATGATGTTGTGCAGGAGAAACCAAGAACAAGTACGTCCATTGCTATACCAAGGTGCAATTTCTGAAGAAGTGATCAGGGAGTTCTTATGAAGCAGATTGGTCTTCCTACTATCCATAATGAGATGTCAGCCACGAATGCCTGGTAACCAACTGGGTATTTGAAAGAGAAGATGAGCGTTGTGTAGACGATATTACATCACCAAGAGAAGAGGCATGGTAAGAAAAGAGAAACGATCTGAGCACTGAGCCTTGAGGGGCACCACTGAAGAGTCTGCATGGAGTAGATGAGGATCCAAAATGAGCACCCTTTCAGGTAGGATACTGTTATTCCAAAGCTGGTGAGAATGGACAGGAGAATATTGTGGTTAACTGCAGAGAGATCCAGTCTGATTTAGCATCATGAAGCTTCTCAGTAACTAATATAAAATGATTTCTGTAAAGTGTGCCAAATTGGGTCTTCTGGGTGGTGCAACAGAAAAGTGTCTGCCCCATTGGTGGGACACTGAGAGGTTGAATCCCGACTATGCCACAGCAATCTGTGACCAGGGGTCCAAGTGAGCAATACTGGCCATGTTCTTTGGGTGGGAGGGATGGCAGTGCTCTCTCCCCTGTCAATCAGCGATATTAACCAATTGTGGGCATCTGTGAGCTAATGTATGCAGAAGAAGGCAGTTAGGGCTTTGCTCCAAGTGTTCAACTGCCCTGAGCAGCAGTTCAAAAACCTGGGGTGATTGGCTTAACATATCTCAAAGGAAGCATGTGCTAGTCCTTACCATGCATGATTGTATTAATACCTATTGTGTGATAGCAGGGAACTAGCCTATGGCTGGGAATTGACTAAAAATGGGGGTGGCAGAGTGGGTAGCCAGTAGCCAAAAACATGCCAGTAGGTGAGTTGGTGACTCTAAATTGCCCCAGGTATGAATGAGTGTGTGAATGTGTGTATGTACGGTGCCTTGCAATGGACTGGCGTCCCATCAAAGATTCCCGTCTCTTGCCCTTTTTTTTGTGATAGGCTCCAGTTCCACCACAACCCTGACCAGGAAAGATTGGTTACTCAAGATGAATGAATGAATAAAAACATGGGGTAAAAGTCAGTGTGCCAACTTCCTGACCAGACTTCCTGGGATGCTGGAGTTTGTTCAGAGTGAGGGTGAAAGACAACTGATTATATGTGGCATATGTAGGCATTGTTGAAAAGAAAGGAAAGGAAGATATGGGTTTGTAGCACACAGCTTCAGAATTTTGCTGATGAATATGTGTATTTATGGTTTACTGGAAATCTCATTGAAAGAATCGACCAGTGTGTATGGGGAGCGTGTGTGTGTGTGTGAGAAAGTGAGACAGACAGAGAAACCCAGAGACGTTCAGGGACACACTCGGTCTCCCGTCTCTTCCTGTTTAGCCGGGATGTCTGTGGATGGTAAACACTGCTGGTGCCATGCTGGACTCTACAGTCCCAGACTTGTCCACTCAAGCAGAGGGGATTGTGGACCACCAAGGTCTCCTGCACACGCTCACTGTCATGCGGCTCAGATCTGAGGAAACATTCAGAGCAAGTTAACGAGTGCTCATGGCTCTGTGCAATGTCTCTCTCTCTCTCTCTCTCTCTCTGTTCCTTCTTCGCTTCATCTCTCCATCCATCTGCTACTGTTTCCTTTTTTCCCCCCTACACTCTTTCATTAGCAGTCATTCTGAAGCTGAATCCGTTTCATCCTCAGCACATAGTTTGGTGTCCAGTCTCAGATAGTAGGTGTGGCCCAATTTTGGTGGAGTTGTACGTTAGCAGTCAATACTACCATACTTCCAGTTTGTTTTGTATATTTATTTTTAATATGAACTTATTCTGCTCCCGGAGTGGGTAGTGTTATCGCCTGATCCCTCCAGAATCTGGGGTTTGATCCTGAGTTCTGGTTACTGTCTGTGTGGGTCTCCTCCAGATAGTCCAGCTTCCTCCCACTTCCCTAAAACTGCCCTTATGGGTGTGTGTGTGTGTGTGTGTGTGTAAATGATGCACTGTGTCCCATCCAAGGTGAATTCCCATCTTGCACCTAGTATTCCTGGGCTCCAGATCCACCATGCCCCTGACCAGGATAAAGCAGTTACTGAAGATGAATAAATGCTAAACTGGTAGCAGTAAGCTTCCATTACTTATTAGCATCATTAAACTCAAATTTCTATTACAAGCAGACATCAAAAAAAGTATTTGTTGACTTACCCCATTTGAGGTAAGAATGAAATTGAGCAAAGGTCATTTTGAAGCTAGCATCTAACCATTTGGCTTTGTATGTTTTTACAGAATTTTAGAGCCATGCTTCACATGGGGTTAAAGAAATACTGTACAGATACACAAATACTGTACAGACTGTTAACACACTTATGACACTGTAGACATGACCAAAACATCAACGGCATCTGAATGTGAAAAATGGCCAGATTTATTCAAGAAAGAGAAATGATGTGAGTTTTTTTGTTCACCATTTGTTTTTTGTTTCCCCATACTGGAGCAGTTAGATGCCACATGGTGCATTTGTGTGTGGCTGAGATAGGCTGATGTGTGAACAAACACACACACACAAACACACACACACACACAGAGTACAGAACTCAGCAGCAGGATGGATGAATGAGTTTTCCTCTCTGTGCTGTTGCCACTCACATTCTGAATCACTCCACATCAGACAAATTTACGAAGCGTAAATATTGGACTAGCCCAAATCGTTACTTATGATCGTTGTCATAGTTACTTTCCAACATGGTAAAATAGACTATATGGCCAAAAATTTGCGGACACCTGACCATCACACTCATATGTGTTTATTGAACATCCCATTTCAGATTTATTTCCCCTTTGTTGTTATAATAAGCACCACTCTTCTGGGAAGGCTTTCCATTAAATTTTGGAGCATGGCTGTGGGGATTTTGTTCATTCAGCCACAAGACCATTAGTGAGGACAGGCACTGATGTTGGGCGAGGAGGCCTGGCACGTAGTGGCGTTCTAGTTCACACCAAAGGTGGTCTGTGCAGGACACTCAAGGTCTACCACTCCAACCATAACACACCATGTCTTCATGGCTTCATATACATATATATATATGTATATATACACACACACACACACACACACACAAAATATCACAATACATATATAGGTACCTTACAAGTTACAATTAAAGAAATATGTGGCAGAGATTTATTTATAGTTTTCTCATG
Source organism: Pangasianodon gigas (assembly GCA_022758105.1). Lineage (NCBI taxonomy): Eukaryota > Metazoa > Chordata > Actinopteri > Siluriformes > Pangasiidae > Pangasianodon > Pangasianodon gigas. The sequence goes on along the minus strand of CM040461.1, from coordinate 2,680,698 downwards.
AGTGTGTGTTTTTTAAATGTTTGATTTTAGAATTTTAGCTATTCTGAATGCCACGTTTCTCTCTTAATATGTATTTTTCCTGTAAGAAAAAAAAGAAAGAAAAAAAGAAAGAAAGACACTGACAGAACGAGGGGGTCTCCAGCTGTGTCCCATTAGCACCAGAGTATGTGGCAGCAGGAAATGTCCCGAGGGGTGTACATCGCTTTAAACTGGCTTTATTAGTAAAACTGAGCCATTTCTCTATTTCTCTGTCCCTCTTTCTTACTCTGTCTGTTCTGTTTTTTTCCCTATCACTGTGTCTCTTCCTCTTTCATTCATTCCCTGTCTCCAGTTCTCTCCAGTTCACTCACGCTCTCTCTGTCCGGAGTCCCCCACTGCTCCGGGACACAGTCGGCACTGCTGCAGTAGAAAACTATTAGAGATCTGGAAAGGAGGACAGACCACCCAGACACACACACACACACACACGGCATAATGGCTACCAGGAGGAAGTCCAGCCATCAAGCCTACAGCTGTATGAGCGAGAGAGAGAGAGATCATTAATCAGATATTGTTGGTTTCATTATTATTATTATTATTATTATTATTATTAATAATAATAATAATAATAATAATAATTTTTTTTAAACCAAAGCTTGGCAGAAATGTGGTTGAGACTAGAGGCGTGCATCGTACTGAGATCCCACAGGATGCAGGTTTTTTACTTTCATGTGCCTAGCAGTCAGATATGAAGCTCCTGGGACAAAGTAAGACACATTCATTAATGTGAATGTGAGTCATTGCATTTACAAAGTTCAATTCATTCATCCTTAGTAACTGCCTGGTCAGGGGGGTGGTTGAGTGTAAACTACTTCTAGTTTGTTTACATTTTGGGAAATAGAACCAATTGAATTCGGTAGAAAATATCGCAGGCAGGTAAAAAAAAAAAAAAACGGTGTATACAAGATAAACAGTCCTGCACATCTCTAGTTCAAAAATCAAGAATTTTATTGTCATATGCACAAGCTTCCTTGTACATTAGTAGTTGGCACGCTCTCAGTGTGTCACTACTGGTGACACCCAGTGCTAGCAAGAGGTGTCTAGCAATATACCTCAGAGAGAACGAGCGGCCAGAAGGTGGCATGTCGGAAACAGAGAAGAGGCAAGAAAGGAGAGCCACATGCTAGGCCAATGTGTGCTTGCTGACAAACTAAATGGATGAGGTAAGAGCCCTCATCACAACACAATAGGAATATAAAAACAGCAGTACCTTTATTTATTTATTTATTTTTTACAGAAACCTGGCTGAACGATGAGACAAGTTATGAACAGGAGTGATGTAGCTGAGGTTGAGGAACTATCAGAGAATTCAGACACCATGCTGACACTTTTTCCAGTGTTCCCAGGAGTGTAGTAGTAGGGATCATATTTAATAAAAAAAATTCTGGTTCTGAATACAGATACTAATATTTGGAGCACGAAACAGATACAGATACATGCATTGTGTTACATCCTTAATGTAGAGGTGGGCTGATAAATGGGCAACAGATGGGCTACAGTCAGTAATTATGTACCTACATAGTGCACATTTAAAATGAGCCAGTGAATTTATATACAAGGTACAATGTGGTTAATCAACTTGCAATTTAGTCTATAGGCCAAATCAAAAACGGATGTGAGATATCAGGGTGCAGGGGCAAAAACACACACACGCACACACACATTTCTGGCATGCCTGTAGGGCAAGACTGCAGTAAGGGTGAGAAAGTGTGCGCGGAATTCGAGACCTTTCCGAATCGCGCAAACATCCGCTCGCGCTTCAGTTCAAACAGTAATTATCATCACAAGCAGGAGCCCGCGGACAAACATTATTCAGCTCTGTCCCACTCTCTCCACCTTGGTGTGCACATGTTTCGCCATTTTCATCTCCGTCGCCCAGAGGGAACGTGACCCAAGTTTCTAATCACGACGTGCAAACCTTTTTCAAAGGGACTGATTGGAAAAAGACGGCGCTAATGTGAAGAATGTGACGCGGCCACCCTGCGTGTTAGCATTCCAACCGAGAACGTGTGCACTGGAAACAAGCAGAAGCGAGCTTGGAACGTTTACATCTTTGAGTTCCAGTTTCTTTGATCTTGCCGATCTGGACTGCGCGTGTTCTTGGATCGCGCTCACGTCTGCGTTATTCATGAGAGGAAAAACCCAGGATTAGGGATGAAACCCAAATTACCCATCTCTATTATTCCATTGTTCCACTATATCACTCCCTATAAAATACTCTACTATATAATATTCCACATAAAATACTCCACTATAGATAGAAGCCTTAATTTATCAGATATACATTACGGTGAAATTCTTTATTTGCATATCCCAGCTTGTTAGGAAGTTGGATTCAGAGCACAGGGTCAGCCATGATGTAGCACCCCTGGAGCAGACAGGGTTAAGGGCCTTGCTTGAGGGCCCAACAGTAGCAGCTTGGTGGTGCTAGAACCCCTGACCTTCTGATAAGTAATCAAGAGCCTTTAACCACTGTTCCACATTAAATACTCCACTGCGTTAGTCCCTGTACTAAATTACTCGCTATATAGTTCTTTAGTATATCATCTCTATATAATATTCCATATTTACTATACCAGTATTGTATTACTCCCAGTAATACTCCCTTATAGTACTCCCTATAATGTTCCACTATATTACTCCTAATATAATACTCCTCTGTTATTCCCTGCATAATACCCCACTATATTACTCCCTTTATAATAATCCACTATATATTCACTGGCCACATTTTTTGGAGCACATTCTTCTGATGCATACAAACAATATACAGCAGACTAGTACTCAGACTTTCCACCTAAATTAGACTCATTCCGTAACACACTACAAAGTGTGTACTAAGGAAACAGACTCTGCCGAATCCATTGCTGAGTTTCTTTATTTGATACACCATTACCCTTTCTTCCAGTTCTTTCCTTAGTCTTTTTTTTTTAGATCAAGACAGACTGTCGGTATTGCCGATACTCAGCATTGAAAACAGACTAACCCACAAACTCATTTTGAAAGCTGCAGTAAAAACATTTGTGGTGGCTAAACCAAGAAAAACAGTCGAATCGTGGACAGAAAAGTACACATTTGGTGCTGTTTAAAGTCTCTGAATAGCCGCTTTTGATGCAAAATGAGAAATATATTGGCCTATGGAGAAAGGCTATTGTTACCCACTTACAACACAAGTGTTCAATTTATTCTAAGACCCATTAACATTATAGGCATTTGAACAGAAATAACAAAATAAAAAGCAATACTGGAGTCTCAATCATAATTTATTTTAATGGGTTCCAACTGGTGTAAAACAAATGTTTTTTGGCACCTCCAAATAATTTTTTGTTACACACCATTATATTTACTGCAAACTCAATTGTATGTTTTATCAAGCCATTTACAGATTAATCTGCTGTAAGCAATGTTAGCACTAACTACTGCCAGACTAAGTTGTTGAAGGATTCCATACTATTCCTTCAAAAACTGCAAAGCAGCTATTCCAGTCAGGGACTGTTCTGCAGCTGTTAGAATTAGGGAACTTTGCAGCAACCAACTCAACCCGGCTACTTAGTGATCTGTGACATGACAAGAATGATGGTGGTGACAGAGGTATTAGCATGAAAATTTAGGTTTTATAAGCTGATCTGTTTGATCAGAGTGTACAGATGAGGAGGTAAGAGAGCTGGAAAGACTAAAGGACTAAAGCGCCACTGCATCACTCCCTTTAAGTAGTGATGAAGCAAAGGCTAAATCCTACTGCACCACTATGAGCAGGTAGTCAAACAGCATTGTGGGTAATGTAGAAAGTGAAACTGCCAAAAAAGCAGTAGTGTGAAAAACTAAGATTGATGATACTTTTATTTATTCTACAAAATTTAAAAAATCAACACTAAAATATACATAATTATTTTAAACATTATTCAATTCAATTCAATTTTATTTGTATAGCGCTTTTGACAATTTACATTGTCACAAAGCAGCTTTACAGAAATAAATAAATTCAGGATATAAATTGTAAATGTATGAATTAATCCCTAATGAGCAGGCCAGAGGAGATGGTGGCAAGGAAAAACTCTCCGAGACGATAAGAGGAAGAAACCTTGAGAGGAACCAGACTCAAAAGGGAACCCATCCTCATTTGGGTGACAATGGATAGTGAAATTATGAATAAATCCTTTCTATAACTGTGTACTACATGGACAAATAGTGCAAATGTGTAACCAGGAAATTCATTACAGTTTTCACATGAAGTCTGTTTTGTTGAACCTATTCACTGTCCACTGATGGAGACCTGAGTGCAAAACTGCTTGCAGCAACCACAGCCCCAAAGCCACCCCAGCAATCACAGTCCCAAGCCATCACAGTACAACTGCCTATATGAACCACAGTCCAAAGCCATCTCCACGGTCACCAAGCGGCACCATCCCCAGCAATCCCAATGATCTTCAGGCTGTCCATGTAGGGCCAAACCCAGCAGCAGGGAGCGATCTCCAACCAATGAGAACTCCAACCAAAAGTAGGGCATCAGGATGGATCAGGCAGGTCCGGAGAGCAGAAGGGGTCAGGATCACTGGTATCTCAGGAGTAGTATGTGTAGCTCGACAGAGAGAGAGACAGAGAGGGAGAGAAAGGGTGAGATGTTTTTGTCCCGTAATGGTTAAGGACAGTGTAGTTTGCGTGCAGAGTGCAAGCAGGGGCCCCAGCAAGACTAGCTATGACAGCACAACTAAAAAGGAGAGCCAGAAGGTAACCCAGACATGAGAGCGTCCTGGGACATAAAGCGGCCAGCCACTCGACCGTCAACAAACCTGAGTGAACATGTGAGAGTGGGGGGGCAACAGCATCCCAACATCCCAGTTCACCACAACACTATATGCCTGTGAACCATCCAGATCTGCTCCTTTACCTAAGAAAAAACTATTCACAAAAGGCTTGACTAAACAAATATACTTTCAGCCAAGACTCACTGAGACTGTGTCTGAGCCCCGAGCACTAATTGGAAGGCTAATTGGGGGCTTCGTAAGAGAAAGCTCTACCCCCTGCTGTAGCCTTCAGTATTCAAGGTATCAACAAATAGCCTCCCCCTTTTGATCAAAGTAGGCGTGGTGGATTATAAAAGGCCAAAAGTTCTCTCACTGAGGCGCAAGACCATCCAGTGCTTTATAGATTAATAGTAGTATTTTATAATCAATGCAAAATTTGATTGGGAGCCAATGCAGTGTGGATAAGATAGAGATGATGTGGTCATATCTTCTGGTTCTAGTGAGGACTCTCGCTGCTGCATTCTGGACTAACTGGAGATTGTATATGCACCTACTGGAACATCCAGACAGTAAGGTATTACAATAATCCAACCTAGAGGTAAAAAAAAGCATGAACTAATTTTTCTACACCATCTAGTGACATTATATTTCTTATCTTAGCAATATTTCTGAGATGAAAGAAGGCTATCCTAGTAATATTATCTACATGAGCGTCAAATGAAAGACTGAAGTCAATAATCACACCAAGGTCTTTTACTGCTGCACATACTGAAACAGAAAGGCCATCTAGAGGTATTATGTAATCAGAAAGCTTACTTCTAGCTGCATGTGGTCCTAGTACAAGTACTTCTGTCTTGTCAGAATTAAGTAAAAGGAAGTTAATAAGCATCCAATGTCTAATGTCTTTTACACGTTCCTCAACTTTATTAAGCTGGTGTCTGTCATCTGGCTTTGCTGAAACATACAACTGTGTGTAATCAGCATAACAGTGGAAGTTAATACCATGTTTACGAATAATTTTGCCCAGAGGTAGAATATATAAAGAAAAGAGCAGTGGCCTAAAACAGAACCTTGTGGAACACCAAACTTTACCTTAGTATGTGTAGAGAAGTCACCACTAACATCTACAAACTGATAACAATCAGTCAAATAAGAGCCAGGAGAGGGCGGTTCCCTTAACGCCAGCAACATTTTCTAGTCTATTGAGGAGAATAGCATGATCAATGGTATCAAAAGCTGCACTAAGGTCAAGCAACACAAGCAAGGAGACACAACCCTGATCAGAGGCCAGTAGTAGGTCATTTACCACTTTAACAAGCGCTGTCTCTGTGCTATGAGGCCTAAATCCTAACTGATATGTTTCATGAATGTTATTCCTATGTAGGTCTGAGCATAACTGCTGTGCTACAACCTTTTCTAGGATCTTGGAGATAAAGGAGGTTTGATATTGGCCTATAGTTGAACAACTGACAGGGGTTGAGGTCAGGTTTTTTTAATCAGGGGTTTGATAACTGCTAGTTTAAATGATTTAGGTACGTAGCCAGTGTACACATTTTAAATGAGATGAGATAATGGTCTGAGATAGCTTCAGACTGTGAAAATGTGACTATATTTTCTATATTTAATCCGAATGTTAGTATTACATCAAAAATGTGACCACCATTACGAGTGGGTCCTATTACATTCTGATTAACCCCGACAAACCGCTGTTCTCAGCAGGTCTTCTGTGTTATCAAAATGAATATTAAAGTCTCCAACAATTAATGCTTTGTCTGAAGAAACAACCAGGTTAGAGAGGAAATCCACAAATTCACAAAGGAATTCAGAATATGGCCCTGGGGGTCTGTAAATAATAATTAGCGGAATCGACTGGGTAGACTTATTTTTTGTGGCTACATATGTTATGTTAATATAAAGAACTCAAACATGTTGAATTTATGACTAGGTTTTTGTATGACACATGATTATCTTTATAAATAACTGCGACACCTCGTCCTCTGCCAGTTAGATGGGGCTGATGTATATAACTGTATCCAGGAGGACTAGCTTCATTTAATGCTACATACTCATTTGGTTTAATCCACATTTCTGTTAAACACAGTACATTAAATTCCTGATCAGTAATAGTTTCATTAACAATAAGCACTATAGATGTAAGAGATCTAATATTTAACATTCCTAACTTCAGATCAAAGGTGCTGGCTTTGCATTCAGTATGATCTAATTTTATGTTAATTAGCTTACTAAAACAAACCTTTTGAGTATTTCTACATTTTTGTTTAGCTTGGGGAACAGACACGGTCTCAATATTTTGGAACCTAAGTGACGACTCAGTGCAACTAGCAGACGGTCGGCAACTAGCAGACGGCCTGCTTGTCTGCTCCCTGGCCTTGGCTCTGGATTGTCACTGATTAACTAGGCCTGTTCTGAGACTATGAGCTATGCTGCAAGAAATGAGAGCAGCATGTTCCCGAGTGGGATGGACACCTTCCCGCCCTAACAGGCCAGCCTTGCCCTCAAAACTACTCCAATTATCTATAAAGCCCACATTGTTTTCGGAGCACCACCTGGACATCCAGCAGGTCAGCGACCATAACCTGCTGTAAACTACATCGCCACGCGCATTGGGATGGGGCCAGAGCATACTACTGCATCAGACATTGCCTTCGCTAATTTACACTCCTCTACAATGTTACTCTTAGTAACCTCTGACTGACAAAAGGCGTATATCATTAGCTCCTACATGAATAACTACCTTTGAAAGATTACCTGCTATGTCCGGTGCCCTGGCTCCCAGTATACACCTAACTAGAGCTGCTAGTGCCCCTAAAGGTCTAGCTAATTTCACATACCTTAAGATAGTGTCTCCTATAACCAGAGCTCTTTCAGGTTTCTCAGCGGGTACTTCACTGAGGAGAGCAAACCAGTTAGACAAGTGAAGTGGAGAACAGTGGTGCTCCCGTGAACGAGCCTTAGCGTTAGCTTTGGCTTTGTGATTATGCCGCCAAGTCTTCACCCATTCGCCCCGCTGTGAGGGCTCTAATGCCGGAGCTGGGGGATTGCTATCTCCGCCTAAGACATCCAGACTTTCCCCTACAGAAACTATACTACTCTCACTCTCACTAATCCTCTCTAGAGTCTGGATGTGCACCTCTAATGCTGCAATCTTCTCCGTCAGAGAGTTAACTATTATACACTTAGCACAAATAAAGCTATTACTAATGACTTAGGAAGAATGACTAAACATCCTGCACTCAACACACTGAACAAGCTGAATGTTTGACATGTTGTTTAATCTACCAGAGTTGAAGATTAGTTGATATTATTTTACACGGATCCAGCATGGATGGCCTCCACTCGCTGTCTTTAGACAAAAAAACAAAAGCGTTCTTTGAAAAAATGAAAATATGAAAATATGGCAGAAGGGAAAGTGAAAAACACAACAGATGAAAATGACAGTGCAAACTTATTGATGAATAAGAAAGAAACAGTATAGTTTACTGTCTTTACGGCAAGAAACTCCCGGCAAACAATTTGAAAACAGGAACAACGTCCTGTTTATAAAATTTTATAAAAAATGATCACAATACCTGTGGCATCTCATCATATTGTCAGACCCTATTTTAAAAAATGCCAGCGCAGAATTTCTTACTAAAATAAATCTCGGATGCCAGTGAAGATTAAATAAATATATTCAAATGCAAGTGATCAGGGTGGATTTTTCTTTTAATGATCTTGTTCAAGGCTCCAAAAGAGGGTCCCTAGCAATCATGGGATTTGAACTCACAACCTTCTGGTCACTACTTCAGACCCATAACTGCTGAGGTATAAAATGCTCAAACCACTATATTTTATACCACAGATATAAGATATGAATTGGTGAAAGCTACAAAAAAGGTTTTGATGCCTAACCCCAAAGCAGCTCAAACTAACACAGAAAAAGAGAGGTTTTTTTTCCTCTTTCCACAAACATAAGTGTAAAGTGTTCCCTTCACAAAAAAAAAGTCATCTTTCACCCGGAGCTCAGCACTCACTCCTGAAAAGTGAAGTTTATTCATTCGCAGGTAATTATTAAACTGCTCGGCTGTGTCCAACATAAAGATTTACAGAGGAGCAACTCTTGCCAGCGTGGGATTAAGGAGTGTGAGGAGAGCATGTGTGTTCTCTTTGACCGCATTGTCACACTTAAGGGCTTGTTCTCTCATTTTCTCGCCCTCCCTCGCCTTCCCTCCTTTTCTTTGCCTCTGTCTCTGTATCTCGGGGTCGGAGCATGTGCTCCCCAGGCCCGGCTCAAGTTAAGAGATTTAATACTTCAGCTATTCAGTCATTAAGGTGTTTTATACTGCCGGTCCATGGCCTTCTCCTTTCGCTCGTAAAAAATAATATTTGTCTTTCCAACTGTACTGTGAACCGCAGAGTCCTTCTGTTTTATTTTCGTCAGCGCTGTAAAACCCTGGTCTTCCCTCCCGTTCTGGCCCTGCACGGGCAATTACCTTGTCCTGTAACTCCACAGCCATGTGTCTTCCTGTGTGTGTGTTAAGCTGTGGGGAAGAAGGTCAAGGCCATGCTAGATTGTGAGTGTGTGTGTGTGTGTGTGTGTGTGTGTGTGTGTGTGTGTTTTATGTGCTTTAATTCTCCCCGTGTGGTGTCAAGTTGGTCAAACAGTACAGTTCTCAGGTTCATACTGTAACACGTCGTACACTCACACACACACACACACACACACACACACACACACACACAACCACAGGTTTCAATGAACCATGACTGCCCTCAAAATTTGCTGGCTGGAATAGGTGTGTGTGTACATATGTGTGTGTGTGTGCGCGAGAGAGAGAGAGAGAGAAAGAGAGAGAGTTTACTTAATTGAGAGAGAAAGAAAGAAAGAAAGAAAGAATTGAAAAATAGAAAATGGGAAAGAAAATTTTATAGATAGATAGATAATTTCCTTATCTGCTACATACTGTGCTACCAACATAACCATCATAAATGTATGTAAATCATAACAGAATTGAGAGAGAGAAAAACAGAGAGAAAGATGAACAAGTAAAGAGATAGGGAGATAGAGAGAGATAGAGAGAGAAGGATAGATAGTAGATGTAAGAACATCTGGACTTGTACTCTTAGGTTGAAGGAGCATGACCACGTGGATCGTCGTGATATTGCACCCGAGCGGCTCTTTAGGTAAACGCTCCCCACAGACGCCCAGTCAAAATGTCAAACTCGTTTCATACCAAATAATTTTTTGCTCAGGTAGTGCTCTAAAGCCTTGAGGTTGTTTTTGTCATCTCTTTGCTTTTTCAATTACAGAGGGGTCTAAAAGTCTGACCGCTCTACAACACGTGAACAAATTCAGATCCATGAATGATATTCCTCCACCTGACAGAGCAGTAGTGGCAATTACACAATATCAAGTGTTAATCGTTAAGAGACCACAACAGTCAATGCTGCGAATGAAATTTATAGCAATACAATGAAAAAATGAAGTGTGTGAACAAGAGATTCAGAGAGAGAGAGAGAGAGAAAGAGAGAGAGAGAGAGATGGCAACACACAAGGACTTCTCAAACAGCTAAAATGATCCATATCTGGTTTTAAATAATATATTCTGGAGTAGCGCTGCTTCACTTAGTAAACTTTTGTTAGGCTTTGATAATTGATGAAATAAGGACAGTGGTAGTGGACTCAGACTTTTGGACTCTGCTGTACAAATCACAGCAGGACAGTGTGAGCAGAGCAGAGTCTAGCTTTGCTGACTCCACTCACCATGACTTGCTGCTACTCCAGCAGCGGCGTAGACAGAAATTAATTTCAGGACGCTGTAAGGAAATACACTTAATAAAATCACTGGGCGATCTGTAAAATAATAAGTGTGACACGCTTATGCATTCTGTAGATGCATGATTTACAATCAACCAATATTACCATATTAATAATATGTAGGAATTAAAATACCTTTATGACAGTTCCACTGAAAACAACATGCTAGTAATTCAATTAAATTCAATTTTATTTGTATAGCGCTTTTAACAATGGACAACTGTCACAAAGCAGCTTTACAGAAATATAAAAATTCAGAATATAAATTTAAATTTATGAATTTATCCCTAATGAGCAAGCCAGAGGCGACGGTGGCAAGGAAAAACTCCCTGAGACGTTATGAGGAAGAAACCTTAAGAGGAACTAGACGCAAAAGGGAACTTATCCTCATCTGGGTGACACCAGATAGTGCGATTATAAATAATTCCCTTCTAAACTGTATACTACATGGTCAAAAAGGGCAACTGTGTAACCACGAAAGTTCATAATAGTTTACACATGAAGTGTATTTTTTTGAAGTTTTCAACTGTTCACTATTATATCACTTAGCCTTGAGTGCAAAACTGTTCGTGGGAATTGCAGTCCTAAAGCTATCATAGCAATTGTAGATCTAAGCCATCGTAGCAAAACTGTTCATATCAATTGAAGTCCAAAGCCCTCTTGATGGTTTCCATGTGGTACCATCCACAGTAATCTCATGTAACTTTAGGCTCCTCAGCACCAGCGAGTAATATGACAGAAATATGACTGACTTATTTAACACCCAAAAAAATGCATGATTCTGATTTAGACACGTGATTAAATGTGATTAAAAAAAAACTAATGGACACATTTATTTTGACATTGACTTTGTATGCACATCAGTATAACACAATTACTGAGCAAAATAGTAATATCCAACACATTTATAATGAGCTGTGCTGTATATGTGTTATTGTGTCATTTGAAATTGTCATAAAAATATTTGACAGCTACACATCTGTCCACACCCCCAGCTACACATCTGTCCTAAAGGCTTGAATTTAGTACAACATCACTGGAGTTCATTCAAATTATTTATGCAAATCATCCATCTATATCAAGGGTTTTTCAGCTAAAACTTTTGTAAAGGCCCAGCTACATAAAATTCCTTGTTCACAAAGGTACGAATAAGTGACTAATACAGTGACAACAGTTATGTAATGTAATGTAATGCTTAGTTTATGGCTATAAATACAACAATTCAAAGTGGTTATGTTTTGTTTTTGCACTGATGCTACATGTTAACACTTTTGACTCGCACCACAGACTCTGAACAGATGGGACACGGCTATTTTGAATTTGGCGTGGGGAGAATAAACGGATACTTCTCTGTCAAACAGGCTTTAAAATTCTGTTTTCATCAGCTGTTTTTTTGTACAAGTCATGTCATCAGTTCGCTAATCAGACCCAGAGGTGTAGCTACAGGACAGGCGAGGCAGGCAATTGTTTGGTGCCCCGAGTTTGAGGGGGTCCCCCTGAAGGCTGAAAATGAAAGACATGAAAATGTCAAATCTGAAAGTGCAGAATTCCCCCAAAACCTCTGATAGTTAATGTACAACGTTATACCAGGAACCCCCCCAAAAGTGGTCTTATCTCGCTAGCATGCGGAACTTGTGCAAGTTTATTTTGAATTGTTGTGGATTTGTCATCTGAGCTATCCCAACATTATTTTGCCAAGCGAGCCAGCAGCTGGCTATGACCTCAGTCTGGAGTACATAATGTAAATTATTTAGTTAGCTTTCTTGGTAGAAGTCACCATTTTGCTCAGATTGTCTTGATAGCTCTTAAAGTATATACAGAGTATAAAAGCTTTACCGCTTGTATCCTATATGATGTAATGATGGTTTATCTAATTGGGATGCCTGATCTAGCACGACTTCTAGTGTGCAGAATATAATGCTAATACTTTCAGACAGTTATCCTATAGTTGGCTCATTGTATTTAAGAATAATTTCATCCAGGAAGTCCCCTTTGCATTTAACTGGCTGGAACCCCCACAGTCCCTAGAATCACTTCTGATCAGACCAGACAGGGTAAATAAAATGAAACATCAACCAATTGACACCGATATCGATATCGATACCCAGCCGATATTGTTTTCTTTAAAAACTACTAAGCTTTAAAATGTGTTTTACACTTTACAATTTACAGTTAAATGCTTTCACACAAAAATCACGTACACTATAAAGACATAATAAATATAGTATAGTATATAGTATAAAGTCTAAATGTAATAACATCATCCTAACAAAAGAAAAACCAGTCAAGTCTCTTTATATGTAAACATTCCCATTTTGAAAAATAAATTTCTTTTCCAAATCCAATTCCAATCTTTCCCACTTCTTACAGAATCCGATATTCAATGTATTCTCTGATATCTGATCCACCATTTTTTTTTCTGGTGTCGGCCCAATAACGATACTTGGCATCTCTAATGAATACTGATTTACACACAGCTCTTATGAATTAATAAAGAAATATTCCATAAAAATAATATAATACAATAAAATAATAATAATACATATTTACAGCATGCTTCATTTTTTAAGTCCAAAACTCAAGTTGCCTTAAACATTAAAATTACAGGTTAATAATAAAGTACTATCACTAATGAATTAACTATAAATCTATGAAAGTGACTACGAATCAAAAACATCTTACGTTTTACAAGAGAAAACATGAGACATACATCACAGGCTCATTTATATTACACAAATAACTTGTTTTTATGTATTTATTTATGCCTTCAACACATATGATATCTTTGAATAACAAAATTAGATAACATCAGATAACTTCTGATATTAGATTAGATAACCTGGAATGTGATAGCAGATCTGCTCCCTGGTGCTCCTGTGTGAGAGCATTAAATACTACTAATAAACATTAACACAAGAAACTAAGCTCTTTTATTTCTCATAACTGTGTCATGTGTGTGTATCGTGTGTGTGTGTGTCTCATCCTTATACACTAGATAGTGTGCATCCCCGTAGCTGATCTCAAATTAAAAATTAACTCATTCTACTGCTAGAGTTTTTTACTGCCACCGTTTGAACAGCAGTAAATACCTTCAACCTGCTCACCCTCTCTCTCTCTCTCTCTCTCACTTGCTCTTTTTATTTCTCTCCTTCTCAGTGTTTATCACTCTTACCCTCTATATGTATGGTATCAATCTCCCTTCACCTACCTCTATCTCTCTCTTACACCATCTCTCTTTTTCTATCTCCCTTTATATCATTCTTTCTTTATCTCTCTGTCACTCTTTATCCATCTCCTCTTCTCATCTTCCACCCTTTCTTTTCTCCCTCTCAGCTTCTATTTCTCTCCCTGTCTTTCCTTCAATATATTTTGGTCTGTCTATTTTCATATCATTTCATTTTTTACAGTAGTGAAGTCACCCTGTGCTCCATCTATACCTTCTCCCATGTGTGTTTGTGTGTGTGTGTGTGTGTGTGTGTGTGTGTGTGTGGACAGTGTGAAATGTCCCTGAACCCAGACTGTCAGCAAAACCTGGCCTTTAAACAGGATTTAATGTGTTCTGGCTATCAGTGTGACGAGCAGCAATAACCACATTATCCTGTGTGTCTGACACTGACATTGTCTTTACTGCCTCACACACACACACACACACACACACAGAATTAGACTCTGCCCTCAACTAAAACAGCCATTTTTTATGGGCACATAAACATTTTGCTCTAGAAAGTCAATATTGATCTCTATAACTTCTATAACTGTATCATCCTGGATAGTTAAGCAAAACGGATAAAGTGCAACATTTCCTTTTTGTAGTTTTCCTACTGCAGAACATGATTTGAATAGAAGAAACTTTATTTATCCCAAACAGGCATTAGTTAAACATTATGGGTAAAAATATGATACTCTATACACACACATGGTATTATTATTATTATTATTATTATTATGGACACTGTAAAATACTGTGCCATTTTTCTTTAAAAGAGTAGTTCAATATCATTCTTTAAAAGGTACACTAAACTGTACCTTTTGTAGCTGGAGTGTTTCTAGGGAAAATGGGGCTGCTTATACAGGAAGCACCAGAAATGCAAACTACCTACTAGCAGTGTAGGCACGTCACTTTAAACTGAGTTAATCTCATCAGATATTCAGTCTTTAGACAAACTTTTAAATAAGTCAAAATGATTTTAAAAAAAAACTCAATTTTCAACAGAGAGAACTATTATATTTCTGTTTGGTATGTATCTTTAACCTGGAAACATGAATATAGTGAACGTTTAGAAATGATTCAAGTTATGTAATTGGCCCTTAAATACAAGTGTGTGGTTGTTTAGCTTTTAGAGTAAACTCTAAATCTCACCTTACCAGGTAAAATGAACATGATTTCCCCCTTACTCCAAATGTACTTGATAATCCAAACCAAGTATTGGAAAAAGTTTCCCATAAAAGTGTAACTTAAACATAAACGCAACTTGCTTGAATGTTCGACTGACTAGAAGGAACATAAATTAATTAAATATAAATACATTAATCAAATGTAGGCTATATTTATACCACAGCGCTATTGAATTCTCATTTCTGATTGGACAGAAGGCGTTAAGTAATTTTCTATAACAGCAGCTCTGACAGTAGTACAGCTCCAAATCACAGGTTTATATTAACGCACTTGTTTAAATACATTATCGTTTCTATAGTAACATCTACAGACAGGGTACGGCGGATGCTCCACATAACCCAAGCTTAATAATAGGGTTTTTTAAAAATATGTTTTTATATAACAAATTAAAATCTGTAATTGTTGATATAGTGAAGTTTTCTGTAAGCAGTTTATTTAACATTTATGGAAGGAGTCTCCAGTGTCAGCGCTTTGTAACACTGAGGAAAAGCTCTAACTTACAGGAAGCTGCAATTTTTTTGTTTCTTATTAACTTAAAGAGAAATTGAGGGAAAGACTGTTTATGGATGCTATAACAAACAATTACTTGTTTTGTGGACATTCAATGTTACTATAAAGAGATAAAAATGTACATTTTGCTGTTCGTTAATTTGAAGGAACATTTTAGAAAGTGTTGTTGTGGGAAAATAATCAGCTTCGACGTGGTAAGAGTAGCTCGGCTTCGTTCCATCACTGATTATTTTCCTATCACAGTACGAACCCAAGTGTTTTATTCCTCTCTTATTATACAGGGTGTCCCAAAAGCCTCCATACATAGGGGAAATTAACACTTTCTAGCAAATGTAACTTTATTTACAAAACTACATGACTGCCATTTCTTTGTAAACACACACAGAGTCGTCTCTCTCAACTTTGGCTCCCAGTATGAAAGTATGAAACACTTTGGAAAGCCTTAATTTCCCCTGTCTATGGAGACTTTTGGGACACCCTGTATTATCGTTATATTATCACAAGAATTTATTTATTATTGGTGTCATTTGCATCCCATTGCTTTCACACACACGGACAGATACCCATGTATGCCAGCACATTAGTGACACACACACACACACACAGAGAGAGAGAGAGAGAGAGAGAGAGAGAGAGAGAGAGAGAGGACGGTTGCCTCACTTCCTAGTTCTGCTTTTAGACAACAAAAACATCATCATTAACTTTTACTATTATAATTTATATCTGGATGTTTGCCTTCAAACTTTATGGAAAGAGGACCAGTGTAGAGGAATGGAAAGATGGAGTAATCATTGCTGGGGTACAAACAGCAATGTCAACACTTTCATCCCTCCATCTCTCTCTCTCTTCTTCACTGCCAGCTCAAAGTATGCTGATGATGGAAAACAGCATACATTAGTAATTCAGTCATTTCTATCCCTCTCCATCAGAAACAAATGTCCACATACCATCTCTCTTTCTCTCTCTCTCCCTTTCCCATTATCCCTCTTTGTCTATTTTCTTGCACTCCAGTTTGTTTTCCCGCAGCATTCCAGCTTTCCGCCGGCGCATTAGAGCAGAATTCCTGAGTGCAAATGGATTGCATCACTGTTATTGAAATAAATGCTGCTAACTCGGAACGTGCCATGTGGATTTGTTTTTAGAACGCAAGTACAGTAAAGTGTGTGAGGAAGAGCGCTGGAGAGGGTCAGATCCATCGAAAAGATTGACAGAGAGTGAAAGTGGAGAAAAGCCAAGGATAAGAATACAATAAGCTATATGTATTCTACCTGTCATGGTTGGGTTTGGATGTCAAGTGTGTGTGTGTGTCTGTGTGTGTGTGTGTCTGTGTGTTTTTACGGGGCCAGTCAAACTGCTGACAGCTCTCCCTGCTGGATCGAGGTGGGACGCTTCCCGCACCGCCACAGCCAATCAAATCAGTTAGGCTTGATGTACAGAACCACCATCTTGTTCAAGGGACTCGCTGTGTCTGAAACACAAACATATTTACTGAATAGTGCACTGTTTTGGGAATTCTGCCATTTTGTAGCCACGCCCAAGAATAATCAGTGCACGCTTTAAATGTTAATATGTAATTATCTACCCATAATAATCTTTGCCAGTTGTAGGGAATAGCGAGTAAGGCAAAATTTCAGAAACAGGGCAGTTTTGTCATCTAATAGGTCTAAAGAATTAATCATCTTTTAATTGTGATAATAAATTTTAGCTTTCTCAAACAAATAAACAACAGGAAATTCATCAGTGCTATTTAAATATATTCTAAAATGATTCTGTAGATATATTTTAGTGTTTGAAATGTAGCTGAAATTCAGCTGAAATGTACTTTGTGTATATGTGTATATAGTATATTTACACATTTAAAGAACAGAAATGTAAAAGAAAAGCCTGATTTTTGTTGACCTAAAATACAAAAGTGCAATGTTTTGTTCCTTACTTGACTGAAAAAAATCAATATTAAAATTACAAAATAATTGTAATTGTGACATTAGTCATAACTGTGCATCTCTATCAGCCCTGTTTTATTTATTGAAGACGGACACATCATACTTTTTTTAAGCTTTTTTATAGTTACATTTAATGCTGTGGAACATCCATGAAACAAGTTAGTTCCTGTTTTCACTTACGTTATAGCAGCTATAAACAGTTGTTCTCTCATCAGCCTGTCTTTTTTCTTTCTTGAGGTTAATAAGACAAAAAACACAGCTTGTGCTTGTAATGTTACAGAGAACCTAAAAGACTTTTCTGTGACAGAAAAGTGAATTATCTGTTACTATAAAATTATTACTTATTAGAAGGAGCACATTAATATAAACCTATTGCTTGTATTACAGACAGAACTACTGTCAGAGCCGCTGTTATCAAAAATTAATCAAAACCTTCTGACCAATCAGATTCAAGAATTCATCAGGATTATATAAAGTAATAGTATAAGCTACCTTACTAATAGATGAGCCAAGTAAAATTTAAAGTAATTCACGAGAACACTACTCATTTAGATGTTTAATATTATTTTCTACTTAAGTACCAAAAGTATGTGAGTATTACAAATTGACAGAAAGCAGGAGGATCTTTCCATTTTGTTTTATATGTGAACACTCCGCCATTTTCTTTTATATAAGCCATGCAGTGCGGGCTGGTCGTTACCATGGCAACATGAGCTAATCTACTAGTCAAATTCAGTGGAGAAGGTGTTAACAATTAGCAACAGAAAATAATAAATGATTTACTGAGTGAAACAATGTTTGAATGGCATTGTTGATTTCTGCTGAAGTTGGAAAACGAACTTTTTTTTGGTTCACTTTAGAAAATTCACTTACTTGGCTGCAATATTTTTTGGCTAAATCTAAACAGCTAGCTGGCACGAGCTAACCTGACACAATTAAACTCATTAGGAAATTAACGCTAGCTAGCTAAATGGTAAACGTTACTTTGCAGTTATTTTAGAAATGTACAGCCTGAAAATGAATAATTGTAACCAATCTTAACACTTTTCTTACCACAGTCACCACTTAATGAGATGAAAATTAGTGATGTGTCGTTTGCGAATGAGTCGGTTCTTTGAATTGGCTCTTTAACGTGAGCTTGAGGAGTCGAATCGCTGATCAAAAGAGTCAATTTGGCGATTAGACAACCGAGCAAAAGCGGCATAAATAGTCTGATTTATTTTATCAGAATAAATGTCATGAAAGAGTTAAAATTGCAGTAAGTTACGAAAATGTATGCTGCAATTTATGAGTTAAAATAACCCATAGATTATAAAAATATATATAGTGATGATAAAGTAGAAATATTTCCAATATAACTGAAGTTTTCTAATCCTTTACTATGTAAATTAAAACAAGAAAATTGTGTCTATATATAAGTATTGTTAATGATGAAACCTTTATATGTCACTTCATAAGCCACTTTTATTTGGTTTATCTTCTGCCAGAACAGCATTTGTGCATTTAGGCATTTAATATGTTAAATTATTAAATTAAATAATACCAGGCTTTGTTATTGTCTAACCCTCATGTTTTATCAGTTACTCCCAGGCCTGGCATTCCCTCAGCATACATGCCTCCAGAAAAAAAATGGTGGAATGGTTTATTGGGTAAAACCCATGACGTCACCTATGAGTGAGTATTTATTTTAGTTAGGATGAGCATTACAATTTGCTCTCCTCTTAAAAATTAAATTCCCCCCTTGGCTAAAATGTTTGGCATGTTGAATAACTAACTAACTAAATTCATCTTTTTTAAATGTTTGCTAGCTATTGCATTGTTGACGTAATATGAAATGAAATGTTTAATGACAATAAAAACCACTACAAAGTCCCACCCTTACCATAACTACAACGTAGAATAAGGAAATCGTAAAATAAAAGGTTCTGCTTTGCTTCAGTTCTATTTGGAAACCTCTCTGATAAAGGAAACACACTGTTGTAGGGGTCTATATACTGTGGAACCTTTAAAAGTTCCCCCCAGAAGGATAGGCTGAAGAACTCTTAATTGTTCTACTTTATTTTTTCTAAGAGCTTTAACAGAAAGGTAATCAAATAAATAGCAAGTGCTCTGTTAACAGTTTTATAGATTAATTAATAACCTTCAAATTATGGATAAATTGTTGTTCTTCAAATGATTCTGCATATTTTTCACACAACTTGGCCTGAAGCACTTCCAATATGTGACACCATGTGATGCCATTTTTTTAAATATATATTTTTGCTTTGGGTTAATGTTGAGTTTTATTTTTCACATATGCAGCATTGTTTAATTTGTCACATCTGGTAAAGCGTTTTCACATAAAGTATGTGCAAGACAAGTGTAAGACAAGAGAAGAGTGCCTCTCTGGTCCAAGATGGCGCTGGAGGACACACACTGCCAACTGCCTGGAGTGCTGGATGAGATCAGTGGTGTTAAAAGGCCTTGGGGCGAGCTGGAACATCGAGTTTATAAGGCTGCATTCTTTAACTCACAGAACGACTCAGCATTTTGGGCTGCCGTATTTTCAGACCTGTCAAAACCTGGGATTTTTGTAAAAAAAAATAATAAAATATTCCCTCAGACGAGTGCTCTCCGGAGAGCTCATAAAGTGCGAACTGGAACAAAATCAGTTTGTGTTAAGTAAAAACAACCAAGTGTCTGTAAAGACGGAGTGAGAGAGAGCTGATCGGAGAGGAGATAGAGGAACGGGGAGAGAAACATGAGATTGGAGCTCTGTGATTATTCCCACGAGCAGAGAGCAGCTAAACAATCACACACTCACTCACTCACACACACACACACACACCTCGTTCCTCTCTGACCACCCAGCCACTGACCCCAACCTCGTGCCCCTCACCCTGCCCAGGGGCACAAAAGCTGGGAACAGCTACACTGTTCACTTCCTCTTTCCCCTTGCTCCCTCGCTCCCTCCCTCCTTCTTTCCCCTTGGTTCTGTCACTCTTGTCCTAACAGCTCATAAAGTAGCTGGACTTTGACCTAGTTTGCTGGGCAAGTGTGGCACAACGCACACACTCCTCCATATTGCCTGCTACAAGGGCTTTGTTTAACACACTCAAGCAGAACTTGCATTGCTTTGTGTATTTGCACAAAGGAGAGTGTTTGTACTCATATTATGTAGAAACTTTAGGAGTTACTTCAAAGGGGCAACTGAAGAACCCATAAGGTTATTATTGCCGTAGCATAATTCAAAACTACTGTATGAAATGTGTCTGGTGGTCTAGGAAAACCCTTATAGTTAAATTTTTACATTTTTCTGCTTGGAACCCATTCTGATACAGGTTCTACATAAAGGTTCCCCTATTGGGACAACCAAAGAACTCTTAAATTTAGTAAAATTGTAAGAGTGTAGCAGCACATTTTGCAACTGGATTTGTGTTTTAATTATGAAGATAAAAAACAGAATCTCAAGGGGTCTTTGGATAGATAAGGGTTCTACGATTCCTAAACGTTGTTCCACTTGAACCCAATCTTATAGAAAAACCCTCTGTGGAGCTCACATGAAGCCTTTCCCAGAGGGACAAGCAAAAGAGACATTTCACCATAATGGTTAAATGGTTATGTTTTAATATACATACATATTTCTGAAAACTACATGTTTTCCTGAACTGAAATTTGTTCCTGTTTTGTTTGTATCTTAGGCACACATAAAATTCTAGCATTGTAAAATCACCAAAAAAAAGAGAAAATCACATTTAAAGATATAATTCCAACTGTGGCGCAAAAGCATCACAGACATTTTTACAACTGCTATCTGATTACAAACTGAACTGCACTGGTTGTCACCTCAGCTCTCTGCTTTATGATGTCCAAAACCCTTTTTATATTTATTTTGTGAGACACTCTTAGGTACATTAGTCTCATAGCTCCAGGGCAGAGCTATTGAAGTAAACGTCACGCACTAAACATGTCTTTGCTGAGCGCCTAAATCTGGGGTTAGAGGAAAAACTGGATCTTTCCTTTAGGATGGTGTTTGACACACTTCCAAAGTACACAGAAAACACACACACACACACACACACACACACAGAACCGTACCAATGTACATAAAAATAACACAAATTATATAACTCTTGCGGTTTTGGTTTAAACACGAGGCCTAAAGCTGAAGGTGGAAGGTGATTGGTTCGGGATCTTCATATCCTGTTGCCTGGTTTAACCATTAACACTCTAAGTGCAGAAAGTGCAGAAAGGTGGAGAACATACTGCCAGTGGTCCAGACCATGAGCCCCTGCATCACAGCTTAGCGCTCTACTTTCTATTCCTTGCATTTCTCTCTCTCAGTTTAGTTTCAGTTTTCAGCACTTTACTGGAATAAATGCTCGAATCACAGGTTTAAATTAATGAACTTGCAATATGTTATCGTTTCTATAGTAACAGCTCATTTACAGGGACTTGTATGGCGAACGCTCCACATAAACATATTTAAAGCACATTTATTTTGCATTTTTGGAAGGAGTCTCCAGTGTCACAAAATTATGGAGGAAATAAATGGCCATCTGTTGCTTTTTTCTTGCTATCTATCTATCTATCTATCTATCTGGATGTCTATCCATGTACCTCATTACACTAGCCATCAGGTTTTAGGAGAACTTGCCTTTTTTGGAAATTTTCTCAGTAACACACTTCAAAGCTCTGGAAGGATCCAAAGGATCAAGAGAGGTGTCCAATTATCTCCACAAACCATCTTGACATCTTTCAAGAGGCATGACAGAGCATCTCCGAAGAACATCTTCAAAAAAAACTGACTGTTTTATCTATTTATATGCTCTTGCTCTTCTACCCTCACTTTCTCTCTAGCCTCTGTCTTTTTCTCCGTACTTTGTTGTTTCTCAGTTATTCTCTTAGTTTCTGATCTCTCTCTCTCTCTCTCTTCTGCGGTAGGGGCAGCAGTAGCAGAGGTCAGAGGTCACTGAGGGTTTGGATTTCCTAAGCACAGCACCCCTATGGTTCCCAGTCGGGTCTCTTCCTTCAGCAATGGCCCCCCCTCCTGCTCTCGCTCCGTTGGAAAAATATTAGTCTTCGTCCGACACAGAGGAAGAGCAGGAGGAGGAGGAGGAAGAGTAGGGGGATCAGCACTCTTCTTTTCCTGACCAATCGGATATTTTACTGAAATAATGCGCGTTTTCTCCTGCCTGCCTGCATTTCCCAAAGCACAGAACAGGCTGGGCTGAGAACACAGCATTAACCCACACACAGAGCTAAAAGTTGTGCTGAGGTTAGTATTTATGTGTATAAGTATTCTGTAAACACAAATGAGACTGAAATGCCATTGGTTGTGTGTATCTGTGCACAGGGCAAGTAATGATCATTTATCTGTAAAGCACTCAGTGAATAGAATAAATCCCAACTCAACATTAATACAATAAATAGCAACAAGATATTTTTGGACATTTTGCAAAAAAAAAAAAAAAAAAAAGTTATTGATAATTTGTGAGGTGCCATGGATTCCCAAACGTCTCCTCAAGGCATGATTCATTTTTGTTAAAATCCACCTGATTTAACTTAACACTCATGTTCTGTTCATTACTCAGCAATGTTATCACAGTTTTGTTTAATATTTTTAACAGTTCTAACATTCATTTTTAAGTAGGAGTAGAAATATGAGATAGGAGTGAATGGAACATACTGTAGCATTACATTTTTGGTTCACATCTACAAATATGTTTATTTCACCTTACTACTTATTACTTATAATATTAATAATAATAATAATAATAATAATAATTCAACATGATCTTGGTAATTTAAATATGTCTTTTAAACAGGATTTTTTTTATGTTTGCTAGAGAAATTGAGCTGAGCACATGAAGTACGGAACATTTTTAGCATGGGTAAAATGTGAAATGAGTCATTTTGACCCAAATAGAGCATAATTCGAAAGTTTAATTTGCCAGTTATTAGCCAAACCTGGTGTGCTAGGTGTGAAATATTGGTGGGGGGTTTTCTTGCACGGCAGGTGTCAATATATTTACATTTGCTTGATGTGTTTCATGTTATATGTATATTCCTGACTGTATTGTAATGAGCATATACATTTTATATGTTCAAGGTTTCTGTGATGGACTGGCATCCCATTCCAGGGTGTATTCCCGCCACGCACCCAGTGTTCCTGAGCTCCACCACTCTGGATCCACTGGGACCTTGACCAGGACAAAGTGCTTACTGAAGATGAATGAATGAATGAATGTTATTGGTTTTACTGCAAATATAGATTCATTTGTTATTTTACTAGGTTTAGCTACCATAGAGGTTTCTGTGCAAATTGGGATGGAGAAACCCTCCGCTTTATGGTTTGAGGAGAGATGGAGGTGAGTGGTGAGGAGATGGGGTGATAATGGAATACACTCTACAGCCCTCCTCAAACCTTCCAGCAGTGGAAAGGGACCACCAAAAGACCACAGCTGAGCAGATATTATTTGGGTGGTGGTTTATTCTCAGTAAAGCAGTGTTACTTGGGTTTTAAACTTGTGTGTTAAATACTTACTACACACGCTTACCTTGTTGGTCTGTCTTGTAGGTTGGTGGTAGACTGTTTCTCAAGTCCGCAGTGATGCATTCTTTCCAGCGCAATACACACCATATCATGTCAATGTCACTGCTGTACTGACAATGAAACACTGCCTAAATAATATACACTCACTGGTGGTCCTTTATAGGGGGTCTTACAAACTGTACATGAGTAACTGTGCATATACAAAATGAGCTATACGGTAGATGGACCTTATGAAATGGCAACTGAATGAATTTATCAAAGAGAAATATTAATATTTGTGTGTTTAAAAGAGCAAATCTGTCTGTATCTCTACACCTGATGATTGCATCATTTATTTTCATATATCCAAATGGAAATATGTATTTATGTGTCTGTGCACAAGTATGTCTGTGTGAGTATTTATGCGTGTTTCGTTCTCCCACGCCGTACTCCTCTTTATAAACATGTCGGTTGGGCTGACAGTGTGACGGCCCGGGGGCCAGGGTTTTCTGGGATGCAGCCCTCATAAAAAATCACTTCTAATTTATTTCCCTCCAAATTGGAAAGTGCACGCTCACACCTGACTAAATCATCACGCGTCAACGGGAGACAACCCCCCACGGCACGCGGCCGAAACCTGACGCAGAGAAAACACGCGGCCACGCCGCGCTCTCCCTGATGGATTCTGCAGATGTGCACGGGCCCCCGGCTCGCCGTCTGGCCCCCACAATTCAGAGGGGCTTCATCAAATTTGTCATTTTGTTCATTTTTTCCTTCCTTCCTCACTCGCATTCTTTTTATTTATATTTCACGCACACATATTCTCTCTCATTCTGTCTCATATTCTCTCTCACTCCTCTCACAGCTGTTTCTCTGTCCTTCTCTCCACGCTCTAATCCCTCCATGCATCCTAAGAAATATGTGCATGTGTGTGTGTGTGTCTCTGTCTGTCTGTCTGTCTGTCGTTGGGGTTGTATCTCTTTTCTCTCTTACAAATTTAAATGCTGTATCGCTATTTCTATCCTTCTCCTCCTCTCCTTCTCCCTCTCCCTCCCACTCTCTCTATCCTCATTCCAGCGTGTCAGACTTCAGCTCGTAATGTGTAAGCCACATGTTATTATCCCACATTAGACACAGCTATCATAAACTTGACAAACACTAAACAAACAGCACAGGTGGTCCACCGAGGTTTGAGGGTTGGAATCTGACGCGCAGTGGTGGGGGAGGTCGGTCCAGGAGCCAAACAGGTCAAAGGGCAATAGGCTGGAAAGGCCCAAACTCTCCTACCCAATGGAATACACCAATGGAAAGCAGACACAGGGGCAATACATCAAGTACTCGTCTAATCTAATAAGTTGATGCTACTGGACTTGTAAACTGATGTACTAAAACCTGTGAAGATCTTTCTTCACTTATGTACTGATCTGAGGGGATTTCTTGGTGGTAAAACTTGTTCAAGTTTACAACACAAATCCAATCGCATTTAATTCATTTCTTCTAGATACACTGAGTTGCTAGTCATTGGGTACATTTATCTAGAATATAATTTTTAAAAAAAGTAATTCAAGGGATTAATTAATGTGGACTACTGTAAACCTTCCAAGACCAAATATCTCAACTCACATGCCATGTGTCCAAGGGGAATCTTGATTTTGATATCCGTCAGAAATGCACAATGTGTTCATCAGAAGACACTGCATTGGTGGACAACAAGGATCAATAAAGAGGTGTGAACATTTACAGCTTAGCCAAAATATTTACTATGCTTTTTGGCTTTTTCAGATGAAGCAATACTCAGACCAAGCACAAATACAATTCATACAATAGAATGGCAATTCACTGAGTGGGAAAGGACGCTTGATGAGAAAGGCACACATTTGTTTCTGGTAGCGGTTACTTTGGCTTCAATCTGCCTTTATCTAGGTGAACTTTAACCTGTCAATACATGAGCCTCTGTTTTGCGAGCCAAGAAGAAGGCTGGAATGTAGTCTCTCTGGTCTGTAAAAAAATATGGAGAAGCTCTGACTTTTGCCTCACTGTTTTCTTACTGTTGTACAGTTTGGCCCTGTGAAATACACCAGGGTTTTCTCTCTGCGTGCTAGGATTTTCTTGTTAGGATTGTTGGCACCTCTGTCAATGCATGTCAATGAATAAAATGCCTGTATAAAAAGTTTTGTAGAGTTGCTTTGTAGGTGATTTACTCTAATAAAACCAGCATCAGCCCATAGCAATCAGACTGGGGCGGAAACTGATTATTCACATTGATGTTATGGATATGGAGGAATGGATGCAATATGGAGGAAGTATTTCAGTTGTCACATCTAGAGCTGTGCGATTATGACAGTGTGTCATTGTGTATACAGGAACATACACAGGGACAGATTTTGAGGCTAGTGTTATAACAGCACTACACTAGCTAAGATGAAATGCTCCCCATTGTCTTGCTACTATCAGAGCCAATGATAGCAGGCTTTTTGCAATTTTCCTTAGCTGTGTTTCTAATCAGCACTGTTCCAATCATGGCATGAGTAATATATCCATCTCAAACACTCTCCACTACATTTAAAAAAAAAAAAAAAAGTCCTGCCCAGTACCAAGGATGGCACAACACCAATAGCACAACACTCTTTCCCAGCCATCCAGGCTTTGGCATAATAATCCAGGTACAAAAGAAATTGCTGAATTTTTTTTAATTAAGAGGTTCAGAAATGTAGCTGAGTTAGCATCTCTGTTTGTTGTGGCAAGAACCACAATCAGTAAGTCCATCAGGCATGCATGCTAGGACAACCGCAAACTCTGATATTTACTGCCATGCTGCAGTTGTGGAAGAGACATCAAGGGGCGCTGGGTGAAAATATGGACTCCACACTTGTGTAAACAACCCAACATAGAGTGTGAGATCATTTAAGTCAATGAGAGTGGGTGAGTATGATGGAGGGAAGTGGAAAATGGAGAAAGAGACTGCAGAGACAAAGTGACCACATCAGAGACAAAGTGAGAGAGACATGGAAAAAGTGGCAGAGTTCAACAGTGAACATAAAGGCAAGAGAAGAAGAGTCCATGCTGTTTCACTGTCCTAGAACAGCAGGGACAGGAGAGATCATCAGAGGTCAAAGGTTAGTCAGGGTTATACCGACAGCATGGGGCATGGGACTCGCTCTCCCTGCACGGTTAATCTTTCCAGATGTTACTCCATATATGTTACTGACTATTGAGGTGTTCAGGCTCACTGAATACAACTCAAGCTTTAGTTCTCACAGATGTTGTTACTTTTGTAGAATACCAGCTTTACTATGAGGTTCATACAAGCTCTAAGAAAATCTAATTAAAGAGCTGCCTCTAAGGACCAAATCAGGGCCCTGTGAGACCATCGCTAGTCATCAAGACAAGAATAAGACCAAGACCAGGGTTCCTAAACTAGGAGTTGCTTCTCCATGTGAGGTGCTACTTTTTTGAAAGTCACATTCAAACTAGCCACATTTAACTGAAGAGAGTACATGCTTATTTAGTCTTTTTAGCTATCTTGACATGCTACATTAGCGTAGGAGTTCTCCATCCATCTACCTCTGCTAATTCCTTGAAACAACCAAGTGGAAAAAAAAACAAAAGTCAAGAAAACAAACATGAAATGATGGGTGGTCAAGACATGGGGATGCAGAAAATTCATAGCATCCATTTGGGGTTGTTTGCCAAAAAGTTTTGGACTGTCAAGACTGTTCAAGACTGTCCATATGTTGGCAGTATGTCATGAAGATAGGTTCTTCAAAATGCAGTTCACTAAATTCCAACACATTTGCTGGATAATACAGCAAATTTGTCTTCGAGCATCAACTGGAGACAATTGTTGGACCATGGATTTTTGGCGCACCCACCAAAATCACATGGACTAGTTTCCATCATTTTGGTAGACACAGTCCTCCATAGTGCCTAAGTGGCACAACTGTCCAAAGTTTTTGCTCCATCATTGGGAGATTGTGAGTTTGAATCTCAAGGATGCTACAGCTGTAATGGCCACGAGCCCATTCCAAGATTGGTAGCTGCCGTGTGATACATGTGGGAGAAGAGGAAATTGGTAATGACCAAAGTGGAATTGGGCAAGTAAGGAAACTTGGGTCCTGCTAACACCCTGAAGTGTTATTTAGGTGTGTACCCCTGAGAGCACTATTAAAGGTCCCTATGTTGAACCCAACTATAGAGGGATTCCCTTTCAGAGAGTGTTCAGGAAGCTAGAATTGTTAACTATCCAAAGAACCCTTTAGAAAGAGTGCTCCATATATCCATTTTTCCTTGTGCTCCATATATATTTTGAATAAAGGGTCAGTTGGTGTGGTCAAATCTCTCCTCGCCTACCCTGATGATGTTTCTCAAGATAGATTTCAAGCAAACAACTCAGGGAACCACTAAACCTCAGGACAGGGAGGGTGGGTGATGGACGTAGCTAATTAGGATATTTGCATATTCTAAATATGAATAGAACACAGGAGTATTCATTTATATCTCTATTTTTGCTATGAATGAATAGCATACTGAGTCTTATAATATATATATATATGGCTATATATAGGCCTGTTTTAGTTCTGCAGTGAGGAGTAACAAGATTTAGAGCCTCAATCTGACCAGGGGTGAGTTTCCCAAAAGCAATGCAGCACTGAGGTCTTCGGCATATGGTAAATCGAGCATTACATTGAATGCTTTCTTTATAGTTTTAGATGGTTTTGGAAAAAAAATTTGCTTAATTTTAATGGACAAATTCGTAGCTAACATCCAGTCGGAAAGCTGGGAAGCACTAAAAGGAGCTACTAAGAGAAACTGGCAGTCAGATGGAGCGACTGTCAAAGGGTTCAACCGGGTTATCGCTACCGCCGATAAGACAAGCAAACCACAGCGCAGGAGACAAACAAGCGAAGTGAACAAGGTGATTAATCACACGGTCATTAAAGGCCAATCACTTCCGAGTTTATACACTTAGTTGTCAGTTTATTAGGTACATCGTGATTAGCTACACTCATTGGCCGTTTTATCAGATTCTCCTACTAGTTGTAGGGCTACAATTACTCACTAGCCCATCTGTTGCTATGTACAATGTGTCAGCCCCCCTCTACCCCATCCATCAATGAGAGAGACCACCGTAGGACCACTGCTAACCAGATGTTAGACCTAACTCAGTGCAGCAGTGACACTCACATGGTAGTGTGTACGGTGGTGGTACGAGTGCATTAGGCACAGCAGCATTGCTGAGATTTTTAAACATTGTATCTGTGTGTGTGTGTGAGAGAACGTGTGTGTCCCGTAGGCCTGGTGGTGTGTGGTGGAGAAACTCGATCCGTCCCGAAACAACACGCAGCACCGCTTCAAAGCTTGTTTGTGTTTTTACAGCTTGTCCAGCTGCTCTGGACGGATAAACACACCTGAGGGAACCGGACTGCTCCAAACACCATCAACACCATCATCACGGCTCCTGCTGAGCACAAACAGAAGGGGGAAGGAGTAGGAGAGAGAGAGAGAGAGAGATGGGCAGAAAAAACGTCAATATGCAGACAACGGAGTTAACACAAAGAGACTTTTTGGGTTTACAAGACGTCAATGTATTCCAATCAGACATTTTCATAAAAATCCTGTCAGGTTATCTCATGTTAGCTAGCTACCATGGTGCAGATCATAAATATTTATGAAAATACCTTACAAATCCTTTCAAGAATTCTATATTGTTAGCTCATGTTAGCTAGCTGACTAGTGTGAATATTTAGATTATTAACATTTATGAATATATGTATAAAAAAAAATTATTTCAGAAATCCTGTCAAGTTAGCCAAACTTAGCTAACTGCCCAGCTTTAACAGTGAATGTTTTTAATAGTATATGAACATAATTAAAAAATAATAATAACAATTCAAAAATCCTTTCAGGTTAGCCCATGCTACTTGGCTAGCATTAATGGTAAAAAGTAACATCTAAGAATATCTTAATCTTTTCAGAAATGAGTGATGGTTATGAAAATTTATTAATATGACTTAACAATCCTTCAGAAATCCTGTCAGGGTAGCCTCATGTTAGCTACTTGGCTAGCACTAACTTGTCATGTTAGCTAGCTGGCTAGTTTTAACAAGTTTTACGAATAAGACTTGAAAGTACTTAAAATGTAAGAAATCCATTTAGGTTAGCCCATGTAGTGAAGATTATTAATTTTTATGAATCCTAGCAAATTGGCTAGTATTAATTATGAATGTTCAGAAATCCTGTCAAAGTAGGCAGTGGAGTGCTTGACGTTTATAAAGATGACTTAAAACCTTTATAACAGAAACACTGTTAATTAGCTAGCTGGCTAAGTTCAGCAATGAAGGTTTTGAACACTTATGAACATGACTTAAAAGTCCTAAAAAATTTAGAAATCCTGTCAGATTAGCTCACTTAAGCTACTTAGCTATCATTAGTGAAGAAGATTAACATTTCCAGAATATACCTTAAAAATTTGTACAGATGTCCTGTCAGGTTAGCTCATGTTAGCTACATGGCTAGCGTTCATGATGAAGCTATACCTTAAAAATCCTTACAGAAAACCTGTAAGGTTAGCTCATGTTAGCTAGCTTGCTAATAAAATCTGTGAAAATACACCCACACATACTGTATGTCTGGCTGGCCCAATACTGGATGTTCATGGATGTCTCCGGTGAGTCGGTATTTATAGAGGAGGCTTTTTCCTGGATGTACATTTTGTAGAATCTTCAGGGGCGTTCACTAAAAACAGGAACTTGTCTATTCAACATTTGTGTTCTTTCCTGCATTGAGGCATAAAAGCTTTCAGCTGGCCTGAGAGGCAGCACACCCACATGCTCTCAAATACAATTACACCAATGTTCAGGTTTGGTTTTATCGATCCAGACAGGCTTGTGTATCGCTGTCTCCTCCATCGCAGGAGAATGACAGCAGCTGAATACCTTGATGATTCGAATGCTTTTGTGTAAGCTGAAACCTTTTCTGCAAACTCGGCTGCTCGTGTTTTCGAATGTTTTTCTAGCAAGATGTTGAAGAATTAAAGCATGTTTTTCCCTTTCATCCTTTCTTCTTCTTTCCTTTTTCCCTCTCTCCTTTCCTCGTCAGAGTTAGCACACAACATCGCTAAACAGCTTCTACTCAACCTTTTATAACTGTGGCTAGCCACTAACTTTCCCTTTCTCTCCTCCACTCTCTTCCTTCTCTCTCTCTTGTTCTTCCTGCTTTTACCCATCTTCCTCTTCCTCCATCTCTCTTGCTCTCTTTATACCTTTATCTCTACTTCCTCCCTTTTCGTCTTTCCCTCTCTACTTCTTTCCTTTATCTTCCTCTATTTAGCTCTCACTCCCTCTCTCCTCTTTTTTTCATATTTTTCTCCTTCTCCCTTTCTCTCTCTTCCTTCTTCTTCCCTTCTTCCTTTTATCTACCTCCCTGTTCCTCCATCTCTCTTGCTCCTTCTTTCCCTTTCTCTCTCCTTCCTTCACTCCCTCTTTCTTCTCGATGCTTCTAGTTCTTTTTATATTTTGTTTCCTTTTCCTCTCTTCCTTCTCTCTTGTTCTCCCTTCATCTCTCCTTCTACCTCATTCTTTAATTTCTCTATCTCTATCCCTTTCTCTCCATTTCTGTCACTTTCTTTCTTCCTCCTTCCTTTTCCTCTTTCACCCTCCCTTCATTGTGCTCATCTCGTCCTCCATTTTCTCCTTCACTTCCTGCCTCTATTTAGCTCCTTCTCTCACTCCCTCTCTCTTCTCCAAACTCTTCTTTCTCTTCATATTTTTCTCCTTCTCCCTTTATTCCTTGTTCTTCCTTATCCTCACTCCTTCTCTCCTTTTACTTACCTCCCTCTTCTTCCATCTCGCTTGCTCACACTATCCCTTTCTCTCCATTTCCACTTCCTGTCTCTCCCTTGATCGCTCTCATTTCTTCCTCCCATTTCTCCCTCTATTTAGCTTCATCTTTCACTCTGCCTCTCACTCCCTAACTCTTCACTGCTGCATTTGCTTTCTTTTTCACTCTCTCTCTCCCTTCTTCACTTTCTTTTTTTACCTCGTTCTCTCTCTTGCTCCCTCTTCCCCTATCTCTCATTCTACCTCTGCCTCTATAAACATCACTCCCTCTCAATACCTTACTTTCCTTTTTGCAATTGCCTTCTTTATCTTTCTTCTCTCACTTTTCTTTTTCTCTTCTTTCTCTCTTCTTGTTACTTGTGTTTGCCTCCCTACTCATTCTCTTTTTCACTACCTTTATTCTTTATTGTCCTTTTCTTCTTCCCACTACTGTTTTTCTTCCTGCATCTATCTATCTATCTATCTATCTATCTATCTATCTATCTATCTATCTCCCCATTCATTTGGTTCCTCTCTCTCTCTCTCTCTCTCCCTCCCTCTCTCTGTCCCCCTCCCTGCTCTCTACGTCCCTGTGTGGCTGTATGTAACATCAGTAAAGCTGTCAGGCAGCCTGGCCAACATAAACAGGCCGAGTTTGGGGTTCAGAGGTGACGGGAGCTGAGATGTTTTTCCTGAGGAACCGAGGGACCCTGGAGAACCGCCGCCGGGGCCAAGGAGGGGTCGAGGGGGGAAGATGATCCCTCCAATTACCCCACACACACTTACACGTCCCTCTCTCCCTCGCTCTCTCCCGCTCTCTTTCTCTATTTCTCTCTCTTTCCCTTTCCTTCGTTCTCTTCTTCCCTCTCTCTCTCTCTGCATCTGTGTACACAAACCAGCTCCACAATCTCCCCTTCACACGTACACACACTCTCATTCATTCACCCACTCGCTGGCTTAAATCACTGCTGTGTCAACACAAAGGCCAACACACACACACACACACACACACTGCTGTCACTACACGCACTCACTACACATACTCACAAACATGCACACATATACTAGATATGGACTTACAGTTCAAGCCACAAACACACACACAGATACCAGATACAGATATACTGTGCAACACACACACACACACACACACACACACACCCCTTATTCACACACAGCACACCCGAAACAACGCATACTAAAATAACTGGGTGTTCCAGCTGCTAACAAAGAGGATGAAATATCATCTATACATCACTGAATGAAAAAGTCATGAATGTCTAGATCAAAGAACTTTTTCAGGAGCTTTAAAAGAGAACATAGACACTTTTCAGGAAAAATCACGGCTTCACAAAAGCTTCACAGAGTGACCAATTATCGTATGCTATTTTTAAAAATTCAGAGAAAATGGGTTTAAAAAAAAAAAAAGCAAACTTGACTTACTTTACATCAGAAACATTTCAGTGAAGCTTTTTGACTTGACACTTGCATAAAAACAAAACTGTTACTTTACTTTGATATAAAACATGATGCTTTTTTTTAAAAAAACATGTAGAGAGTAGCATGACGTTCACGGCAGACAAACTCGCACAAATCAGCACAAAGCTAAATTAAAAACACTCACACAATACACACACACTGTAATCATAACAACACTAACTAGCCTAGCTTGCTGTTTAGATTTAATTTATTATTCACAGTCATGCAGATGAAATAAAAGATTGGTGTAACTATGGTGATGAGGCGGTTGTTTGACTTCGCTGTAGCTTTGGAGGCAGAAAAATCAAAAGAATCTGAGCTGCTTCTGTGACTTGACTGTATGAAGCTACAGTTTAAGTGGAATTAGAATAAAGCAGAATAAAGTGGAAGTTCTAACAACATGGTGCCGTGACCCGGATGGCACACTAACAATCTTTATCTATGGTCACATCACATACTGGTGAACATCCCAAACATTCACATGCTGTTATTTTTAGTTACATTACATCATAGGATTATTGGCAATGAAATATTTTCACTTTCAAAATGTCATACATCTCTGTTTGCTGACTAACAAGACACATAAGGTAAATTTTTTTTGCCATCACCGTCCTCCATGTTTGTTTTTGATTCTCGCTCCCCAAACTGGCGACCTCTGATTGGACGGGAGGAAAATAAAAAAAAACATTAGGCGTCAATTAATGCTTTTCTTAAAAACTTTTTTCAACTTTGGAAGCTCTGCTGTGACCAAAAACACTGGTGGCGGCGCTGTTTATATCTCTTAGATTTACATGTAGAACATGTGCTGGAGGTTGAGGAAAGCACTGTTAAAGGTATCATATTTTTGCAACAAAGCAAAACAGTAAAGAAAATCACAGCAATGATCTCATCCACTCGCATGTTGCTGTGTTTTGTTTTGTTGTTATTTGTTTCAGCCACTGAAACGATGTAACCGTCACAGAGTTGGTGTCATTTAAATATTACAGTCATGGGTCCTTCAGTTTGGTGGGAAAAAAGGATCTGATTCCAGAACCGTGCAGATGTTTGATCATGAGAGTTCTGGAACTTTAGAAAAGAGTTCTGGAACTCTCCCGATCAAACAACTGCACAGTTCTGGAATCAGTTCTGAAACTTGAGGGACAAAGAAAGAGACAAAGAAAGAAAGGTGTTGCCTTTACAAACCTTTTCCAAACCCCCCCAAAAAATTTACACAGCAGTGAGCATGAAGGTTAGAAGATGTAACCAAGCTCTCGCACAACATGTGCAGCTGAACTGGCCTTCTGGGAGGTGTGTTAGTTGAGAAGTTGCCTTAATAAATTTGGTGATGTCACCTGAAGTCGTATATTAGACTGGCGTCCGACAGGACCGCTCATCACGGGTCAGTTTTCATCTCCTTAAAGGAACAAGACAACCAAAAATGAAATGCACACAAATTTCTCTGTAGCACAGACATGTATTCGATCAGCCATGATATGTTTGGTGTCTGACGTTTGCTTATTTAACTACAAGACTAATGAATCTCCTAAATTATTAACAGTACAAGCCCAAAGCTTCATACAGGTACTTCAAACATCAGCATTAAGCTACGTATTCTCATTTTTAAAATAAATAATTTTGTAAAATTGTACAAAATTGTAAAAATATGTAAAAAAAAAAAAAAAAAAAAGACCATATTTACACATTTCACATCAAAGTGGGGCTTTTTTTTTTTTTGCCGCATAATCCTCTGGAAATCCAGTGTAAACGCAAGGCTTCATAAAATCCTGGATGATCTGGATTTGCATATTGGAACAAGATACGTTTTTATAACTCAGATTTCCTTATGACTCCATGTATTTTTTTTAATTATGTTCCAAACGTCTACAGTGATAATTTTCACACTTTGATCAGTGCACACATTAATTAATCTCCAGAAAAGGATCATAAAAGCATGTTTATAAGTTTCTGAAGTTTTGGGTGACCTTAAGTGTTTGGCTTTTTTTTTTTTTTTTTTTTTGACATAGTCAACCTTGAGCATGATTGTTAAGCAAAAACGCTGAAACGTTCACCTTGAAAATTTTCACATTTTACGCTTAAAACTCACCATGAATGCAATTTTCTTATTTACATTAAATATTTTTATCTAGATTTGGAACTTTAAAAAAAAATTTCCAGATTATACAAAATACACACTTAAAAAAGATTGAGTTTGAAATAAATAAATAAATAAATAAATAACCTGGTGGAGTTTTTGTAGAAACAAAATTATACATATTCAGAGCATATATTTACATATCTAAGTATATTATAGATCTGTGCTTCTCAAAGTGGATTTGCAACAGGATCTGAAACATATAGCCAAGAGGTCTACAATTTTTTTATTGTTCTATTATTGATTATTAATAACAAGTTGTTATAGCACACTTGAATCTTGCTGAAGGTTGTTTTTAATTAACATGATGCAGAATGTTTAAAATCTAGAGATTAACACAATCTAAGGGGATTTGGCTTCCGTGTGTGTGTGTGTGTGTATGTGTGTGTGTGTGTGGAACTCTCTAATGGTTCCAATAAATAAATGCGATGGTACACATTTGCTCAATGTGCTGAAAATTATACTAATCAGATTGTATTTGGAAAACACACCATGTGAGCTTCCATGGATTTTTTTTTTCCAATGCAAGTGGTTGTATATGTTTCTAGTTACTGAGTTATAGTACGTTTATAGATGTTTTAGTCTTAATGATAAATCTACAAAATTTCAATTGCGTGTTATCAGAGTTGAAAAACAATACACACAACAACTAACATTATTCCAAATCAAAACACAGTTGACCAGGATAAAGACAAGCATGCATGTAGGAGGAAGTGGACGTAAAAAAAAAAAACATGAAGAAGAAGAAGGAGAAGCAAGTGACTCAAGCTGATCCATTCGTTTTTATATTTTCTTCCCTCCGCTCTCTCCGCTTCCTGCCACTGCTCCTCATCAATCTGTCCTGGCCACAATGGGCTGCGACAGAAGCGGCCCAAACCAGTGGGGAAACACAAACAGGGGTGGACATGCAGCTCACAGCTCACTTCCTGTTCCTCTGGCGTGTTGGGGGGTCCGATTCAGGCCTCCTACTCCGCTGCCACATCCTTAAAACTTCCTGCGCACAAAAACTAAAACACGGCCTGGCAACAGAGGAAAAGCAGAGAGGAAAGAACTGAGAAAGAGAGTAAAAGTAAATACAGACACAATCACAAACCCAAAAACACGCGGGGAACAAATCAAATATTCATCAGCTAGCACAACCTCCCAAGTGCTCACCCAGTCTCATGGTTTATTTTTTGCTTGTCTGGAAACTCTACTCTCAATATCACACTCAAATGTTAACAGTATTTTAGGCGGTTTAGCTAAGTTATAATATGGGTAAATTAAAGTTATGTTAACCAGCAAGCTAGCAATGTTAACTACGCTTAGCTAACATAAGTTAACGCGCACAAGCTAGTTATCCAGCTAAGAGCATAAAATCTTAAAATCTTGACAAATGTGACAACGTGTGTTCTCCATTTCAGATTATATAAAGAAGATCCTCTAATGATAGACCTGCGATTTAAAAAAAAAATGACTACGTTCTGCTTACGTCATCAATCAGCGTGATGTGGAATTCAACTTGTGCAAAAACATTCATCAAGCTGTGGTTGAGGTAATAAGAATATTTTTTATTTTAAGATATTAGCGTGTTTCATTTATTTTTTCCCCATTGCGACCACTGTATTTGTAGCCATCTTATGAGTTTGGCATCATCCTATCCTATGTCATTGTCCTATTGGTGGTTTTTAGATGAGCGTCGCAGCAGAGCTCACACTCTCACACTGCCAGAACTTTGTCGTCAGCCATCTTTGGCTGCAACGGGAATAAATCAGCCGCTGATGAGCGCATCACATTATGCTTTCTAAGACTCAGGACAAAGAATTCTTTCACGACGTGTGAAGTTTTGTCTGTGACAGCAAAATATGGCCAGACATTGTACAGTGTAAACCCAGCTTTACTCAGCCTGGCATTAATAAATTTGGCCAATAGGAAGCTTTCTTAAATCTGATTATTAGAAAGCAGAAAAAGATGCTAGTTTCATCCATATTAGCAACATGGGCAATGACGAATTAAAAACTGACAGCTCTTTCCAGGGTAACAAAAATAGTTGAATTGTACGTGGAAATTCATGTTAATTTGAAATGTATATGGAAAAATTGTGCTCTGTGGAGGCAATTCTGGGCCAAAAGGCAGTTAGCTAAAACTAAACTTATTTGGAATGGACATAATCAAAAGTCTTGCTTTTAGCCAACAGACAAGAAGCAGTTACATAACCTGACAAATTAAAAATATTCTGTTTATAAGCTAATATTTTGTTTTGGTTGATGAAATAAAAGCTACTGTATTAGTAGCAACACTATGATGTCAATACTGGAAAATGTAATTAGCATTATTGTAACTATCTAGCTAACAGATTTGCTAGCGATGATCCCAGCCCACTAAACTGAGTGTCGAGACACAATTAACATTTCTACACCATTAACTTTTAACCTGGACAATTTTACATTTGCGAAGCAGTGAGAATCTCACACCGACTTTTCAACAGCATTGACTGCTTTAGTTACGTCGTGTGCTCATGCTAGTGATTCACCCACTCCTGAAAAAAGAGAAGGAGCATGTAGGTGGCCGGGGAGCAAATATGAGCTTAAATGTGAGTTGGGAAGAATATTGATATGAAGACGCTCTTACGTGTATTCATCTCTGAGTGTATAGTCACATCACATCCTGCAGGAAAAAAAGGATATTTCTAGGCAATTATGTTATTCATGCTTCTGGCTGCTTTTAGAACCTCAGCCATCCGCATTCGCTCTTTCATTCTCCCTCGCTTGCGCACTCCCTCACTTGGCATCTGTTACATCTAAACAACCCCACTTAACCTCATCTCCGTCACTTTCTCTGCCGGCGGTGCATACACACAAACACACACACA
Organism: Pangasianodon gigas; assembly: GCA_022758105.1. NCBI lineage: Eukaryota > Metazoa > Chordata > Actinopteri > Siluriformes > Pangasiidae > Pangasianodon > Pangasianodon gigas. The sequence continues at coordinate 2,642,455 of CM040461.1, read as the reverse complement.
CACACACACAAACTCACACAGAAACACTTTCTCCATAGCCTTTCAGTGAGGAAAAAAGCAAAGGAGTGCGGAGGGCGAAATTACTCGGGGGTATTATTAATCGCACACGGGGACATTATGAGGCCAGATGCCCCTCTGTTGCACCCTGCTCTCTGCAATCTCAGCCCACTTCAGCCCCTCCGTGGCTGCCTCGCACCGAGGGCCCTGCCATTGTTTCAGGCCGGCTTTTATTTCTTTAGCCCTAACATTTTTTTCATAAGGCGCTCTGGAGAGGTCTCATCATCTTTTCCTGCTTTTCAGGCCTCCTCACTTTGAACTTGGGAGCTGAAAACCACAACCCACTTCAGAACCTTTAGCCTTTAGCACACACATGTATGCACACACACACACACACACACATACACACACACGTCCTCCATAACACAGTGCTTCTGGGCTCAAAAACAGCCTTAGCAAAGGTTCTCCAAGGGCAACACAAAGAGCTAAAGGGGCATCTAACTCCACATGCACAGGGCTCTTGTGGAGGATTAGGGCGAGCTAAAACCACTAAAGGAGGCTTAGTACCTGAGCTACTCTCTCCACGAGTGATAAGTAGTCCACGCCCACAACTCACTTCACATTTCTCATGCTTTAAAAATGAGAAACGATCGAAAACAGGAGAACTGCTTGAGCAGTCCTGGCAAAAATGAAACGCACACAATTTCCATATTTCCAAAAAGTCTGTCGATCAGCTAAGGCATGCTTGATGGCTTAATGTTGCGCTGTAGTTTTAAGGCTAAAGGCTAACAAGTAAAGGAAGCTTATAGCTACCAGTTTAGCATCATCACTTACTGTAAATCACCACATACTCACTGTGAAACCATTTGTACACTTGTTGATCAAATATCAGAATCCTTGTTTGTTTAAAAAAAAAAATACTATTGCAATTAAATTGGGATTATATTCATCTATAATTCAGATCACGTCACATTTAAACTTTAGGCCATGCCTCCTCTCGGAGTCTCGTTACTAAACTATGTGTTGAGGATCAGCTTCAGGGTGGAACTATGGTGGTTTTTATCTCTGGAACATCCTGTTATCTATTTTTACAGATAATCTTGTAAGTCAGAAGCCAGCTGTTGGCTATATTTTCATTTAAATCACTTCAAAATGTAGGTCACGTCTCCTCCTTGAGTCTGATCTTGTTATCAAAGAGATTCAGCTTTAAGATGGAGCTACAAATGTCTTTACATCCTAATTGTCTATTTTTACAGATAATAATGTGCCATATAGTGTCAGAAACCAAAAAACAGAAAGTGTTCCATTATCAGTAATCAAGAAAAAAACAAGAGGGATGGTGGGATCTAAAAACAGTCTTAACCTGGCTGATAGCCTAATACAGTGATAGCATAAGTAATAATGAAATATTAAGGCAATTTCATGGTATCTTCTGCTTAGTTTGCTTTGTAGATCTGTCTGTATTTTATGCTGGTTATCACAAGAGGGCTTGATTTGACACTCCTGATACCTCCCATGTAACTTGATGTGTAAATCTCATGTAGGAAAAGTAAAACATAGATAATAAGTGATATATTTATTCAGAGGTAGATGGAATCATCCTCCTGCATATGAGCTCAAATCAGACATATAATATGTTTAATATGTATTATACATATATAAACATATATAATGTTTGGAATTTTTTTTCACATATTTAAATCCTAAAGTAGTCAGCAATATGTATAAAGATTTATTGGTCAGTACTTGTTATGTATGAGAAAGTTTTCATTGCTCTGAATGAGAGAGTTACTGTAAGTAATGAGTATTGTATAGTCTGTTGAGTGTCTTGTTAAAGCCTGAAGAGATCTTTTCCCCTTATATCCCATTATCTCATATGGTTTTAATAACAGGGTCCTGAAATGAAATGGAAATAGAAATGTTTTGAGTTGCAGTCAGTAGGGGAGTTTATGCTTTTAAAGCCTCAGCTCTTGCACCCTCAACCCATGAGGCTCTTTCAATAAATGCTTTCTATATTTTGACTTTTTCAAAGAAAAAAAAAAGTCCTTGATAGGGCGTCTGTTTCAGGGATTGTTGACACAGCTCACCTCGGGCTGGCTGAAGAGTGATAGCGGGGAAAATCTAACAGGATCAGGGATGAAGGGCCTCGTCCTAAACGGCCACACAGTTTCTTTTTTCTTGTGCGGCGAGCTAAAAAAAAAAAAAAAAAAAAAGGGAAAGCAAAGAAAAAAAGTGAGAGCAAATCCATTTTAATGGCTCACACTAGCTGTCCGGGCTTTTTGAGAGTCGGCAGTGATGAAGAGAAAGTGAAGCTTCATTATTAAGCGAAGGCCATATGTGAGCTCTTTCTGCTATTTATCAGAACGCAAAGGGGTGAAGGTGCTACAAAGCCTGGATTATCTGGTATTGGGTTACTAATGAGTGCCACACACACACACACACACACAAAACTCTCTCCCTTCTCCTCCCTCCCACCTATTTTCCTTCTTTCTCTCTCTCTCTCTCTCTCTCTCTCTCACACATACACACACACGCACACACACACACACACACACACACACACTTTACCTCGGATTTGGGAGAAATGGGGTGAATTGACTCTCGAGTACGGTGCAACATCAAGAGCCGTTCTGTGAAACCCGGGTTTGTCGAGCCCGTATCCGCTTCTCCTCCGGGTCACTTCGAGAGAAATTCCCAGATGAAATGGAGATCCAGAGAGGTTTCGATCCTGCATTCTGCACCACTTCAAATGCAAGTGTGTGTATGTGTGTGTCTGTGTGTGTGTGTTTGTGCATTCAGGCCCTGTGTCGCTAATGTACCTACACACAAGCCTGGCTTTTTAACATTGCTCTATATCTCTAAGTGTTTGTCATCCCAACAGAGAATTTCATTGCTTAAAGGTATTTTTTTAATATCTCAGGAGATTCAATAGTGAATTCTCACTTGTGTTTCATTTAGGTGCCAAATGTTTCTCTTAAAAATTCCTAAAGAGAAATATAGAATGAGACAAAAAAAAAAAAAACTAAGCCCTCCTTCTCTTCAAAGGACATAAATATAAGGCTCATTTTTTTGCCATCCACATTGTCTCATTTGCTGTTAACATTGACTTAAAAGTAGATTGTTTTTATTTTCATGGAAACAAGAACAGCAGCAACAACAGTAAAAAACAAACAAACAAAAAAAAAAACAGAACAGTATGAAAAAGTGAAAAAAGAAGCAAAATCCTGCAATTTCACTAGCCTATACTAAGCCTTACGTTGCCAGTTAGTTTAGGAGCTTACTGTATGTCGGGTCAGTGTTATACCTCAGTGCTGCTGAATTCTCAAATCTGATTGGTGCAGCAGATCCGAAACTAGGTCCGGCTTTAATTCAGATCACAGCACAATTGTTAATTTATATTAACACGCTCATTCTAATACATTTTCGTTTCTATAGCAACAGCTCATTCGCTGGGTCTTGTATCTACATACGGATGATCTACACAATCTAAGGATAATAAACAGATTTAAAAAGTGTTGTTATTTAACATTTATGGAAGGAGTCTCCAGTGTCAGCGCTTTGTACCAGTCAGAGGTAAAGCTGTAACTTTAAGTTTTCCGACGTCTTCAGGACAGAGAAGTTTACGCTTTTTGCTGTTTCTCAGTAAAGACAAGATGCAGTTGTTTTTATTTGTCTTATTAACTTCAAGAGAGAGAAAAAAAAGAGAGGCTGGTGAGGGCACAACTGTTTATAGCTGCTATAAGTGAGAACTAAGTTGTTTTATGGACAATGTTAAACGTAACCTTAAACGGATAAAAAGTATGATGTGTCATTCTTTAATAAATAGAAAATGAATTATTTCTCCTGTGTCACTCAGCTCTAAAGCAACGCCCCCATGGTCGTAGTGAAATGCTATGTGTTTTGCACATGTTGCACATGTCTGGTCTGAAAATTCACGTGTGATTCTTCAGATGTGAAGTTTGTGTAGCTTTGCTAAGATATGGAGCAAATCACTTTCCCAATTCTTAACCTTCATTGGCTAGCTACTTTAACTTCAGAGCTCCAGTGCTAAGCTAAAGAAGGGAACCTCAGATGCTAAGCACGTCTTGCTCGTGATTAGGTTAAGAAGGAAAATTAAATAAATTTCACTTTGGAGCAAACTGTGGCTTTAATGTGTGTCAGTGGGTGTTCCTCCAGAGCTGCTCAGATCCACGTTGGTGGCGTGCGGGAGTGTGCGAGGAGGAGGAGGAGGAGGAGGAGGAGGAGGAGGAGGATGGAGGAGGAGGAGAAGAGGGTGAAGCAGAAGCGATGAGAGCGCGAGGACCCGTCGGAGGGAGAGAAGCACGGAGCACAGCGACACGCTGCTCCAGCTGAACAAACAAAAACACCCCGAAACACCACAAACCGGGGAGCTGGAAAAATGTGCAGGTCTGCACGGGGTCAGATTCCTGAGCGTATCTAATTCAATTTCACAAACTGTAAAACACTGGGCTGTGTAAAGGCTCCTACTACACACACACACACACACACACACACACACACACATGCACATTATAGGCTATCAGTCATACAAACTCAAACACACACAAACCCACGCACACGCTAACATTCACACATGTACACAAACACCTCTTACCAAAATGGACAACGTGTGTGTATAGACTTCTAGAGAAAGAGGTTCCTCAGGGGTTCTTTGGATGGTTATCAGTTTTATGTTGATAAACAGGTTGTACTTGGGACCTTTTCTGCTTTATGGTTCTACATATTGTCTTAGAAAAACAAAGGTTATGTCTGGCAATTTTAAGAGGTCCTTGTTAATCTGTCTTTGTAGAAGGTTTTATGTAGTGCCCTACAACGAAGAGTTTCCTATCAGAACGTGTTCTATGTAGAAAACTGCTCTTTTGAAAACTAGAACTATTTAGTATCAAAAAAATAATAATAATATTTTCCCAATGGAAAAACTCTCATGTAGAAACCCTACAAGGGCACCAACCTTCAGAGGTCTTAGGCTTGTCCCTAAAGGGGGAACTCTTTGTAGAAGGTTCTATGAGGAATCTTACAACTAAGGATTTCCTATCAGAAAAGGTTCACTGCAGCACCATTTAGAGGTCTTAGGTTGGTGAACTCAAAGGTTCTATGTAGAACCCTACAACAAAGGGGTTTCCTATAAGAAAAGGTTCCATGTGGGACCCTTAAACAGGTCTTGGTTTGCCCTCAACCCTTTATAAAAGGTCCTAAAGGTTCTAGAGCTGTACAGCAAGTTTTCCTATTAGAAAAGGTTCCAAGTAGAACCCCTTCTGAGAAGTTCAACCATTTATCTGTCCAAAAATTTAATAAATCAACAACAAGGGGTTTCGTATCAGAAACGGTTCCATGTGGAACCCTTAAGAGGTCTTTGGTTTGTCATTCTGGGTGAACTCTTTGTAGAAGGTTCTATGTATAACCCTACAAAGAAGTTCATTTTATTCAGCAAAGGTTCAATGTAGACCCCCTTTTGAAAAATAGAACCATTTACTATAAAAGAAGAATGTTTTATGGTTCCCCCATTAAAGCAGAACTCCATGTAGAACCCTACAACAAGGGGTTTCCCATCAGAAAAGGTTCCATCTAGCACTCTTAAGAGGTCTTGTGTTTATCCTTCTGGGTAAACTCTTAATATACTGATCTATGTAGAACACCACAACAAGGTTTCCTATCAGCAAAGGTTCCATGTAGAACCCCTTTTGAAAAGTATCCAAAAAAAACCTTAAAAATTTTTAAGAACATATAACAGTTCCCCTATTAGAGAGAAACTCTAAGTAGAACCCTACAACAAAGAGGTCTTGGGTCGGTGAACTCTTAAAGGTTCTGTGTAGAACTCTAAACCAAAGGGTTTCCTATGAGAAGGTTCCATGTAGTACCATTAAGAGGTCTTAGATTTGTCCCTCTGAGGAACTCTTAAAGGTTCTATGTGGAACCCTACAAGTGTAGAACCCCTTTTGATATCTACAACTATCCAAGAAAACGTATGAAATCTTTTATTTGAGAGTTAAGAACATGTAAGGGTTCCCTGATTAGAGGAACAGAACCGAAGAACCCTTGTAGAACCATACAAAGAAACCTCCTTAGCAAAAATAATAAAACGATTTTTATTCAAATAAAATAAAATCAGGTTGTGGATGTTGTAGAAAAAAAGGTTCCTGCTAGAACTTTTAGAAGGACAGACCAAAGAACCCTTTGGAGTTCTTGCAGGAAGCTTCGTTTTCTAAGACACTGTGTAATATATCCATCATTTTGTAGAATTTTAAATGAAAACTATTTAATTTTATCAGTAATGTCATTTTGATATACCTGATTATTGTTAATCTTTGATTATTCTTATTATTTTTGACATATAAATGTAACTTGCACTAGTGTGTGTGCAGCCAGGAGAACTCTGCTAAAGACATTAGCGCTGTGCTGGAGTGTCATAGACACGCGCTCGCTTCTCTAAATAAACGTTAGTCTTAAAAAGCTTGGCCTCGCGACCTCCCTCTGATCGGCTTTCACTCTGCCTGCTTTATGCTAAGCTTCCACTTTTTTTAATCCTTTCGGTTTTTTTCCGAAAACAAGACTTGGTTTTTATAAAGATGTCTATAAAATGTCTGCGTTGACAAAATGTTTGTCTCTGACAGATGTCTTCTTTAATGTGTTTTCCTTTTTGTCTGTGGAAAATTCTGTTTTCAGCTAGCTTAGCATAAATCCGGCACGGGAACATAGTTTTAAGATCGTTTTTCTTTTCTTTTTTTTAAAGAAATGATAGCATACCTCTCAGTATGAAGACGTTTGCGACTCAGTCGGTTATTTCTGTTTAGACAGACTGCAGATTATATTTTATATATTTTATAGCCTGCTAAGATATGAGGCGAGTTTCACATTAGCACATTAGCTAATAGATAGCTTTGGTTACTTCATAAATTTCAACGGAACGTTACTCCAGCTTTCCTTACGACTCGGTAGTCTGAAAATCACTGTTTATTGCTGTTCAAGTGTCTGACAGGGCGTGTTTGTGTTCAGAGCTGTGGAAAATTCTCTGGCCGTTAGCATGAAAGCGGCACAGGAGCAAAGCCAAATAGATTGTAGGATTTTTTTAAAGCCTGAAAACTTTCAAGATTCAATCAGACGGCTGTAATGTGGATGTTTTCATTTCGACAGACTGCAAATTACATTTCACACACCACCAAGTGGTGAATATGAGGTGAAATTCACATTAGCACGTTAGCTAACTACATAGCTTTAATGACTTACATTTAGGCTAGTTTCAATGGGAAATGACTGTAACCCAACTCACATCCCTGAACTCTGAACTACTGAACTATTTTTACACCTTTGTCCAATTTCAGGTTAGAAAATGATGTTTGAGTGTTCAGAGCTGCTGTCTAACTGTTTATGTTAAAAGTGAGCGAATATATCTCGAGGTGACTAAAGGGTATATGAATGATTTAAAATGTAGATTGAATTTTGTTCCAAATTGTGCTGATATATTAAAAAGAGAATTTAAATCCTAAATGGCTGTTTATATAAAAAAAATACACCCTAAGTAGTGCCTCTATACTATATATGTCCAATTATATAGGATTAACCTCCTCATTTCCTATATACAGTACATACACACATTATAGCAAAACGATAATAGTTCATACATAGTTCCTACACCCTACGTAGTGCACTCTATGTCCAATATGGAAGCCATTTTGGATACATTTTTCTTATTTATTCCACAAATAATGGCTTCTTCCTCCTACACTCTTAGAAAGTTCCATCAAGCACCATAAAAGGTTCTGTCACTTTGGAGGAACCCTTTAATGGTCTATTTAGGGAAGATTTCCTTGAAGAAGATAATCCTTAACTATCCAAAGAACCCCAAGGAACCCCCATGTCTATATCTGAAACAAAAACTTGTGCTTCTTTTTGTTTTTATTCACGTTAAGCTAAATTATATTAACACTGCATAGAACTGTTTAGAACCCTACAACAAGGCTTCTCTTTCAGAGAGGGTTCCCCTTAAGAAAGCTAAACATAAACTGTCCCTATCTTTAATAGAACCCTGAGGCACCATCGAGTAGTCTGTTCATCATTTTGTAGGATGTGAAATAAAAACTAGTCAAATTTACTGCTGGTTTTGACGTAATAACCTCATGCAAACAGAACGTTTATTACTTTTATGATGTTCCAAGTAGAACCCCTTAAGGAAGCTTTCCTTAAACTATGCAAAGAACCCAGAGGAACCACTATCTAGTCTCTCCAACATTTTGTAGGATCTGAAAAATAAAAACTAGTCAATTGTACCAGTTATTTAAACATAACATTATTGGAACCATTATTTTTTAACAACTTTAATTAAGAGCCCTTAATTATGGAGAACATTACAGCTGAAGGTCTCAAGTAGAACCCATTTAAGGAAGCTAACCTTAAACTATGCAAAGAACCCTGAAGAACTGCCAAGAGTATATCTGAAATAAAAACTAGTCGATTTTACCAAAGTAATAAAAATGTTTCAATGCAATAAACACATGGAAACAGAACATTTTTTCTTTTTCTTTTTTTTTTTGATTGACATGCAAGATTAATTATGAACCCTATGTAGAACTAAGAAGAACCCTACAACAGAAGATTTCATTTTTAGAAACCGTTCCAAGCAGAACCCATTGAAAGAGTCTAACCTTAAACTATCCAAATATCATTGTGTAGTTTTATCATTAATTTCAGTGGAATAAACACATGCAACCAGAATGTTTCTTATGTTCGTGTTTTTTATTTCCTCTGACATACAGGTCTAACTCTGAACCCTTAACTGTGTAGAACCCAAGTAAAATTTTCCCAAGTAAAACATTTTTAGAAATCTGGGACCATTAACCACCCAAAGAACCTGACCCATTCACAGTACGTCCAACTGGGAACCAATTTGGCATTCAGCTCCCTTCTTCCTGTCTAAGCGCAAGGCATGATGGATAAGTAGCCATTACAGGATAAAAAAAAAAAGTTTCATTGTGCATGTGTGCTTTAAGTCCTGCAGGCAAGCAGCACCTGCCCCTCTCGATCACATGCACCACCAGGCTCGTAGGTCACAAGTTTTAACCCTCGGCCTCTCGTAAAGCTTATCGTGAAGTGTCTTTTCCACGCCGGTTCAGGTCACGAGGGGGAAGAGGAGTGTCGCGCGCCATTGTCTCAAAACGTTTACAATAATGAGTCTCTCTAGGATTTATTGAAGTGCAAATAGAAGTTTAATTTAGGAGGTTATTTTTCAGCAATATGGGAGATATCAGTGTGTGTGTGTGTGTATGTGTGTGTGTGTGGGTGGGTGTCCAATGTCCCAAATGTGACCAGATGTCCTCACAAGGATAGGAATATCTGACATTTGGCTGATCCCCACCAGGAAAACTGCATTTGTACAAAAACTGCAGCTTTTATTTTAAAAACTCAAAGAGCCAAGATTGGTTCATTGAGGTTACTGAGATTAAAGTTAGGGTTAGATTTAGCATGCACTAGCAGCATTAATAATAATGTCAGTGGAAGGTCCTTATGAGGATAGTAAGAGAAACGTGTGTGTGTGTGTGTGTGTGTGTGTGTGTGTGTGTGAGAGAGAGAGATGGGAGTCGAGCAGCAGGTGTCCATCACTGAGCCCGAGCGTGTCAGAGTAGATGAGGCGAACACCTCCAAAGTTAATATTTTGTTTCCAGAGAAGAGGGGAGTGCTCTATCTGCGCTTTATTTACACATCCTAAATTAATTAAGTCACAGATTCCTCCGCGCGCTGGATAAACAGTGCGGGGCGGTGCGTGGGGAGCGCGCGCCTTAATTTATTATAGCCGTACATCAGGCACCGCATTCCTGCACAATGAGGCTCATCTGTTTATTTCAACACCCAATATATATATATGTGTGTGTGTGTGTGTGTGTGTGTGTGTGTGTGTTCCTGAAAAGCTCACAACTCCAGTACACCTCACAGGAAGTGACATATGAAAGCTGGTGCTCCTCAGAAACACGACACAATACGTCACAGGTAATGGTCTGTAACTAACAGGCGCTGAAACTCTCTGGACTAAAACCCTTTCACACTGAACTCTCCTGATCATCCCTCATCCGGGCCTTTCTGATCCCGAGCAGGCTTGGCCTGAACTTACTCCGTGATCCTGCATGAGCACGTGCTCAGGGTTTAGACGGGGTTTCATGTGAAATGTGATATCATTATTTCATGGTGATATCAGCAGGCTGCTTTACTAAATGCACTTCAGCTCCGTTTGCTGAACTAATATTTGTGTCTATGAGTCTTTTTCTACAGGTTTGTATAATAATAATAATAATAATAATGTTTATTAATTGCTTTGCCTATACACTGGGGCATTTATCTACTGTATTACCAAATCAGTGTATTAATTAAGAATATATCTGTTATTATTATCATTATCATTATTATTATTATTATTATTATTATTATTAATAGAATGATTAATACGTTTCAGTATTAAATAATACACTTAACTGAGGTGCATATTTGTGGCTCATTCATTCATTCATTTATTTATTTATTTTTGGGGTATTTATCTACTATAGTGCCAAACATATATATTTATAAATATATAAATCTAGCAACAACAACAACAGTAATAATAATAATAATAATAATAATAATAATAATAATAATAATAATAATTTTAAAAAAATTTTTTTAAAAGGATTTATTAATTTATGTATTAACTTTTTTTAATTACTTTTGGGTGTATTTATTTATTTATTTATTTATTTAGCGGTCTTTATCTACTATAGTGCCAAAATATGTATAATAATAATAATAATAATAATAATAATAATAATAGAATAATTAATTAGTTTATGTATTAAATAATACACTCAATTGAGGTGCATACTTTTGGGTCATTTATTTATTTATTTTTTGTGGGTATTTAACTATAGTGCCAAAAAAAAATTATAAATATATATTGAGTAGTAATAATAATAATAATAATAATAATAATAATAATAATAATAATAATAATAATATGTGTGTGTGTGATAAACTAACGGCTCAGTGTACATGCCTGAGTGAAAAGCGGTGAAAGCGGAAGGCTCAGCAGCTCGAGCTCACACAGTAAACACAAATAAATAAGACGAGTGTAAAAATAATTCTGCTGAAAAACAAATCGGCTAAGAGTAAAACTGCCAGACTAATGCGTCACCCAACGCTGTGGCCATGGTTACGCTCCAAAACCGCGCGCGCCGCTGCACCAAACAGCGCGTCACCAGGTGACGTTTTATTTGGATCTAGTGGTTAGTAGAGCAGTGTGTGTGTGTGTGTGTGTGTGTGTGTGTGTGTGTGTGTGTGTGTGTGTGTGAGATCTGGACTCTTAGACTCTCCAGTCTGGCCGTGGTTCAGTTAAGAGTATGCACTGGAGGAAATATCTTTAAAGAAATAAATTAGACATTAATTACTATACAGTGCACGTGCAGGCTAGTTTTCTGATTTTATTTTATCAATGAAGCTGCTCATATAGGTTGTATATATCCCTTAGGGCAAAATCCCCTACTTTTCACTTGAATTATGTGATCACGTGGAGAAAAAAAAAACATGATGTGAAAGTGCATTTCAACATGTTATACCCTGAAATTGCAAACACGTGACATTAAGGTGAACATATTTTTTAATCCTGTGAGTGAGAGTTATTCATGTGAGAAAATCAAACCAAAATCTGAAAATGAAACCACGTGGAACTCCAAGTTAAAAAAAATAATTTAAAAAAAATCACACATAAAATCAAAGTAAAAATGTACTACACGTGAAAGAAATTAACAAAGATCTTGTGGGAAAATCACGTGTGAGAATAAATCCACGTGCTCTACACGTGAAAAATGAAAAACATAAGCGTGTGTAAAATCATTTGAATAAAAATGTACGTGCTACATGCAAAAGTCAAACATAACACGTGACTGCAAACCACGTGAGATATATATATATATATATATATATATAAACATAAAAAAAATCCAAAAATGTTTACTATATTACTACATCTAAATAAGTCAATCAAATCAATCAATGCAATATATATATAAATAATAAACTAGCATATTATATTAAATATATAATAAAATTACATTTGTGTGTGCGGAAACAATCACAGGTGAATGTAAACGCACGTGCACTGCATGTGAACATAAACACACGCACAACATGTGAAAGTCAAAAATAGCACAAATAAATACATATATAATATTTCTGTGTGTGTGTGTGTGTGTGTGTGTGTGTGTGTGTGAGTGAGAAAGAGAGAGAGTTTTTTGTGGAAACAATCTCGTGTGAAAAGAAATGTACTTCATGTGAAAGTCAAAAATAACATAAATAAATAATATTGATATAGAATAAATCTAATAACGTGTGTGTGTGTGTGAGTGTGTGTGTGTGTGTGTGTGTGTGTGTGTGTGAGAGAGAGAGAGGGTTATTTGTGGATCTCGTGTGAAAAGAAATGTACTTTATGTGAAAGTCAAAAATAACAAATAAATAAAGAAGTACATAAAAACAAGTCTATAAGTTGTGTGTGTGTGTGTGTGTGTGTGTGTGTGTGTGTGTGTGTGTGTGTGTGTGTGTGTGTAGACTGCTTGCGGGATTGTGTGTGGTCCTGCCTGCTCAGTGGTGTAACTAACTCACCACATGGGGGGGAGGAATATGAAAGCTGAAAGAAGGGATAATTAGAGAGATGTACAGCTTGTTAACCCGCGATTTAACGCCGGCGGCTCGGTCGCAGAAGGCGGACATGCGCTCCGCCACACGCAGCCGTAAATCACCACCGCAGATCCGCATCTAAGTAAAGATTTCTCCTTCTTGGGCCTTTTTCTTCCATGACAAATCGCATCCAATAAAATCGACGGTGTTAAATGGTGGAGTAACAAACTTACTGTCCCTCTAATTATCCCTTCTTTCTGTCATTTGATCTTTTTTTTCTTCCTTGCTATTTTTAAGAAGTGCTGCAACACAACTGCTAGTTTAAGCATCAGTTTGTGAAGCTGTGTGATGGAGGTATGACAGGTGAGGTGAGCTGAGGTGAGGTGAGGTGAGGTGAGATCAGCCTGAGCATTAAAAACAGGATTAAAAGCAAAATAAAAGAGAGGGAAAGAGAGATGAGAACTGTTTCTGTCCAGAGCTGTAACAATGTCGGAATGGATTTTTAATTGCTTCAAGTCTTTAATAAAACCGCATGGATATTTAGCAATGCCATACTCGAATGCTGGGAAACTCATTTAAAGCGTGTGTGTGTGTGTGTGTGTGTGTGTGTGGTCGGGAATCACTGCCACTGCAAACACAAGCACGCATTTCTGGAGAAAATCATATTTCTTCTGCTCACTGTGTAGACTGAGTGATTTCTTACACTTTTTATTTTTTTTATACTGCATGTTGTGCAACTTTTAGGCTTTAATAACAAACCACAATATAAGCTATATTAAAAACATAACTCTGTGTGTGTGTGTGTGTGTGTGTGTGTGTCCAAATTTGTGGTCAGGAAAGACCAAAAGTACACGCAGTTGTGTAATTTTCCGCTGACCTCTTTAACCTGCACAGCGTTTAGTGTTACTCTGTGTGTGTGTGTGTGTGTGTGTGTGTGTGTGTGTGTGTGTGTGTGTGAGGGGGGGGGTCTCCATACATATGCGCATGACCTCAGTTGAGTGGACTGGTGTCAAACTAATTTAAAATGTAATGACCACTTCATAATAATAATAATAATTTAGTATTATTTATTTATGACAAATTTGTTCACAAAACGTTTTCTTTTTGGCCTATTGTGGAAAACCTTTTTTTTTTTAACGCAAATGTATAAATATACATATATGCATGTACAAGATATATATATAGATTATATAGATATAATATTTAGAAATAAAATAATATGAAATGTATTGGTGAAATAAAACATAAATATAGTCTAATCATTTCTATAGGCCAATCAGGGAGAGAAAAAAAATAAGAATAAAACTTTAGTAGCTAAAGTGACACAAAATAATATTTAAATATAAAAAAAGAACTATTTGTTTATGAAGTATTTTCTAGAGGTTTATTTATTGATAAATAAATGAATAAATAGATAAATACGTGCCTGAAACGTGCCTGTTGCTAAATTCTGGTCGGTTTCTTTTTTTATTTCTTTTTTTAAATGGTAACCTACTTTTTTATGCACATTTTTGTGTTAAAATAAATACATTTGAAGTGAAAGCTGTGTTTATTGGTTCGCCCATAAAAATAAAAATAAACAGACTTTAGCGCCGTCTGTTAACTTCTCAAATGATAAAGCGGTTTGTCAGAAACCCCGCATGGAGCCGCCGTGTTTTGGGAGAACATTTAGAGCAGACAAAAGAGGAACACACACAAGATACAAAAAAGCCAGATCCTCAAATCCATTTCACGCTCGACCCGAGCAGATTTCATTCCCACCCAAGCGTGCGGCTCGGGTCCAGCAGGAACCCGACTCAGCCTGGGCTTTTCATCCTGCTGCTGCTGCTGCTGCTGCTGTGGAGCTTCATGTTCCCCAAAAACACACCGACACCGACACACACACACACACACACACACACACACACACACACACACGAGAAGGAGAGAGAGAAAAAAAAAAGAAGAAAGTCTTTTCAAAGAGGTTTTCCCCCCTGGTGTGTGTGTGTGTGTGTGTGTGTGTGTGTGTGTGTGTGTGTGTCCTCACATTGTGCTCACTTTTATTCAGATCCAACAGCGCAACAAAATCATCACCAACAAACAAGCAAAAACAAAAACACACACGCAAAAACAGATTTCTGAAAACTATAAATAAAGAAATAGATCAAATTTGCGACAGATGACAGAATGCGCTGCTACACATCCCCATGAGGATCCTCAAATTCAATTACAGGCTTTCAATCCCTGATGCTCTCCTTTCATTTAGCTCTTTTTTGTCATTTGGCAGAGAAACTCAATTATAATGCCACGCATGCGCGGTCCATTTGATCTTTACGCATATTTCAGGAGAGCTTTTTTGCATATTTTGGCCTGATACAATGCATCAGATCTACAGGTTACTTTCAGCCTAAATTCCGCAGGGAATTAATCCTACTGATTGTAGAGATTTCCATATGAACGAGTAAAGTATTTTCTAAATGAAGGAAAATCATATCAGCTCAAGATCTCCAAAACCAGGGCCTCAGTTGGAGGTGATCTCTGCAGGTTCCTCACCTCTAATAAACAAGGACAAATAAACAGAGTTTAAGCCTCAACGTACCAAAATGATCCCTGTTAATTAAAGTGTTAAAAACTGGAACAGATCATTTTATTATCCAACTAAATTTTCAGTTTAACACAGCAAGCGTTGATTAAAGACTAGGAATTAATTAAACGCAAAATATTTGATATTGACATTATAGATAGAGTTCACTTTCAAATCCATAAACATGCTCATTCACCTCTGGAGGTTGTAGGTGTTAATTCCAAAATTGTACAATTGTAAGTGTGTTCATCACTACATGTGTGACCTTAAAAAAAAAAGGAAGAAGAAATGCGCAAATTTTAAAAAATAAATAAAAAATTGGAAAAAATAACTAACTTGGTTGTTTTTTTTTTATTTATGACCTCATTAAAACTAATAACTTAAACCACAGATCTTAAAAAAAAAACAAAACAAACAAAAAAAAAACAAAGAAAAAAAACATTACATTGCTGATTTTGTCAGGTTGATTTGACAAAGAAAAAAAAAGTTATACATTATAAATAAAATGTTTATTTAAAATAATTTTTGTGTATGCTAGACTGAGCCTATCTATTTGTTCACAGGCTGCTGAAGGTGTAAATGCAACACTTTTTACAAAGAATGGTGAAGTCTTTTTATTTTTAAATTTTAAAAATTTTAAGTAACAAATAAACTGGAAAACATCTTTACTTGAGATGCGTGTTTTGTTTTTGTTTTTGTTTTTCTTGAAAGCAGCTTTACTTGAGATGCGGGTTTTGCTTGACTTCTGTTGAAAATATGAGTCGAGGTTATTTTTAAATATTTAATTCATTAACACATTTTTTTCCCAGAACACTGAAGGAACGGTCTACATGTGGCCTTTTTTTTTTTTTTACAACCTGCTGAATACATTACTGGGTTTCAGTCTATAATAACTGTAATGATCTAAACGAGCAGATTTAGGTCATTTAGGTAAAGTCAGCACTCATATCCATCCCTCCAGGCCTCCATCACCTGTACGAGCTGATATCTAACCTGCCATGGGTCCACACTCCTGCTGTTTACTGTCTTATTTACCCTGTAGTTAATGCACAAGAAGCCTTAATGGTTGGAAATGTGAAGGAACAAGAGAACTGAGTGAAGACTGTAGTGCTCATTAAATCTGTTAGGTTTAAAAAGTAAAAGAAGCCTGTAAAACTGTCCAAGGACTCACATAAAAGTGTGGGATTATTCTAAGACTGTAATTTGTTTCCATTATTTCCAAAACAACACGCAGTTAGGAAGTTATTAGACCACAGATCTGTGAAAGTTGCAGGCGAATCATAATCCTGTTGCTGCAGACTCTTTAAGCAGGCGAGCGCGCGCGCACTTGAAATTGATCTTCATTTCTAATTTCTTCCAGCTAATAATTTAACCCTGTCCCTAGACAGCCCAAAAATGTAACGAAGAAAAAACAGCTTTAAAATTCACAACATTTATTTTCTTGTCATTACAACCAAATGACCTATGAACATGACGGGTGTTTATCTGCTTTTTTTTTTCTTTTTCTTTTTTTTTTTTTTTTTACAACATAGCGACATTTTCTTCACAGATAATCTTCAATGTAATAAGAAGAAAAACAACGTGTGCACAGTCAGACAGGAGGAGAGGTAATGCGAGTTACATCAACGCCACATCAATTTTTTTGTCTAAAGACAAAAAATAAAAATAATAAAAAAAATTAAAAAATAAAAAAAACAGCTCTACTTGACACTGATATACCGCTGTTCGGGCAGAAACCCTACTGTCTCTGGCAATGTGCTTTTCAAAAAAAAAAAAAACAAAAAAAAAAAAAGGAGAAGTACACCTGAGTCGATATTTTGGATCTCTCTACTATTAAACAGTGCTTTCTTTTTTTCACAAAACTCACAAAAAATATATATAAACCATAACAATAGCAATAACAATCTGTAAGCGCGCCGACAGGAGAATCCACTGTTCACAATGAGATCAAATTAACTGAATGGTTTCCTGTTTAAAAACAGCTGGACTGGAGATCAAAGGTCAAAGGTTAACCTCGGACTACCTTTTCTTTTTTAAAATGTTCAGTTCTGCCTGCACATGATGTTGTTTCTCAATATAGTACATATTTACAGTTCATAAATATAACGTAATTAATTAAGTTTTTGTTTGTTTGTTTTTGTTTACTCTCAAATTTCCACAAAAAAAAAAAGAGAGAGAATTTTTAGCCTCACAAAAAGTCAGTTCCTACCTTGGCAAAATGTCGGATTTTAAAAACGGACCGCGGCGCATTCAGGCTCGCTTGCCGTTCTGTGAAAAATGACTAGAAACTCTCAAAAAAAACAAAAAACAAATTAAAAAGTTCGTCGTCCTCGTTTTACCGGAGGAAGTCCGTGCACGAGCTTGGTGCGATCGTTTCCGGAGAGAGGTTCAAGTGGTTGGAGGACGGTGGGGTGAGCATGGCTAAGATCTGCGCCTGACCCGCCGGTAACTGCGCGCTGTAGGGCGCCGAGGGCGGCGAGCTGGTCGCGCCGATGATGTTGTCTATGGAGAAAGACGGGCGGCGCGACGTGTTCGTGTCCGTTTTTTGAGGCGCAAGTGCGGGACCGAGCTGCGGGTAGAAGGGCTTCCTTAGATCTGCTCCCAGCAGAGAAGGCGGCACGGTGTGCGGCGACGAGGAGAAGATGGAAGAGGGCACGGCGGGAAGGGGACACGGCGCGCCCTGGAAAGGGAACGTCCCAGCCGGGTGGTGGTGGTGGTGGTGGTGATGGTACGCGTGGAAGTTCTGCAGCGCCAGTCCGTAGCCGCCAGCGCCACCGGCACCAGGGCCGTAACAGCCGTAAGGGCCGTATCCAAATCCCGGCAGGAATCCGCCGGCGTCGCGGAGAACCACGTCGCTGTTCTGGTGTCTCTTGAAGCGCTTCCGCCTGCGCAGAAAGCTGCCGTTGTCAAACATGTCGGCCGACTCCGGGTCCAGCGTCCAGTAGTTGCCCTTTCCCGGATTACCGGGTTCGCGTGGGATCTTGACGAAGCAGTCGTTGAGCGATAGGTTGTGCCGGATGGAGTTCTGCCACGCTGGGAACTTTTCGCGGTAGTACGGGAACCTGTTGCTGATGAACTCGCAGATCTCGCTCAGCGTCAGCCGTTTCTTCGGGCTCTGCAAGATGGCCATCGTGATTAACGCGATGTACGAATACGGCGGCTTCACGAGCGCGTTTTTCACCGGTTTGTCCCCGATTAACGGGTCAGCGCCTTCTCCGGATTCGCCCCGAGCCCCGACGCGGTCGTCATCCGGGCACTCGGACCCGCTGGCGGCGCCCTCCCCGGCCTCGTGGGACGACAGAGGGTCGTCGGAGTCGTGGTCCGGGTGGAAAACGCGAGGATGGCGCAGATATTTCCCGTCTCTCACGCCGTCGCCACCGACCACGTCGATGTCCACGTCGTCGGACAGCGCCGGGCTCTCCGACACGTCCGTCCCCAGAGTCATGCTGGGGGGTTCGTGCTGCTCTCCTCTTCCTCCTCCTCTCCGTCCTCTCACTCCTTCCGCGTCCAGGTCTCGTATACGGTCTTCCGTGAGCGCGCACTGCTGAGGTCAGTAATCAGTCCGGACCGGACTGCCGCGTCCTTCTGGCTTCATTTTTTTTTTTTAACAAAAAAAAAAAAGAGAGAGAATGTGTGTGTTTATGATGACGCACGGAGGCAGCGCGGTGCGCCCCGCACAAGCTCCGGAGTCTATTACCCCCTCCTCAAGCTTCTCAAAAACTATTTATCCCACGGGTCACGTGACCGGCGTGTCAGTAACCAAAGTTTATAGCAGAGAGCAGTGAAGAAGGGAGGAGGTAGAGAGGTGTGTGTGTGTGTGTGTGTGTGTACTTTGACTTCACCGACTCACCAAAAGTCGCACTGACGCCGAATTCTGCACTAAAAGCGCTGTTTTGCTCTCAAATGTAAAACTTGTGTGTGTTTGTATTTGCCATGAAACCAATCAACAGAATAAAATGTGCATAAACTTTGTGTTAGAAATTTACTTTTAAAAAAATGTCTTATCTTCTTTAAACTGTTACTGCATTATTAGGCTATCACTATTTTTTATTTAATTCATTTTATAATTTGAAAAATGTTTATGATTAAATAAACGTTGTCAGGTTGCCAGTGAGCTGCAGTGCATCTTAATAGACCCGATATGAAATGCTAATATTGCTTTAAAATGCTCATGTACATTGATAAATTTTTAAATTACTATCAGTTTATTAAGTTTTCGCAAAAAAACTGAGAGTCACTCAGGCTATCAGACAATTATTGCATTTTTTTTTAGCATCTTTAGAAACGTTTTTAGAAACAGTAGCCTATAGAACCTTAAAATAAAAATAAAACCTACATATCAGTATTTCACTGAGTAAATCATACATTCACTAAATACTTAAACAGACACATTTCAATTACTTCAATAAAGCTGCAGATGATGAATTATTTAATTGCACTGTTGTAAACTCACCTATATTGAATATAACCTATTAAATAAAAAAATGCATTCAGTCCAGTAGCCTTATAGGTCTGATTATTAATGATTATTGATGATTATTAATGAATATTTCTGTCCATTTCTGAACCTTAAGACTACAGCAGCTAAATGGAAATGCAAAATGAATAATTTAATGTTAGTGTTATGGAGCTGAAACGAAGAAACATCCACGTTTCCTTAGAGTTATGGAGATTAATTAATTCATTTCTAGCCTATAAAGCTCATATATTTAATTTGCATCTTGTTAATAATAAGTTATGTAGGACTGTAATAATAATAATAATAATAATAATAATAATAATAATAAGGCATTTTTCACTCGTTAAAATCTTACGGTTGAATTTACAATTATTCAGAAAATGAAGGAGAATATTAATCCTGTAATTTTTTTAAACCTTTGTTATTTTGTCGCTAATAATATGAGGACTTTTCGCTCAGCGCTTTTCTACACGCATCACCATTCAAAGCATCATCCGTCTACACACACACACACACACACACACACACACCACGCGTGTATTCTTCAACCTGCTCCATTACCGGTTACCATTTGTCACATGACTAATCAAAAACATGAATAATCACGCACAGCTGATGCAAAAAGAAAAAAAAAATAAAAAATTCTTCATCTTCATTACATCAGTCTTCTTTACAACTGCATCCAAAATTTCCCTGTGCATTCAGTGCAAAGAAAAGAGATACAGCAAGAGAAGTGGACAGAAAGTAAAAGAGGGGTTTGGTGCATTTTAGCAGGACAAAAGTAAAAAATGAAGAGATTCATACAGATCCAGGAACAATAGGTTCAGCAGACACACAGAATCTCGCACCAGGGCCTAAATTTCTCTCTGTCCAGGACCATGATCAAATAATTACTCTCACTACACCACTTTACTAGAGGAGAAGAAGAAGAAGAAGAAGAAGAAGAAGAAGAAGAAGAAGAAGAAGCATTTTTCGGATAAATAATCAATATAAATATAACTATTTAAAAAAAGCATACTAACTACATGTAGGTCATATTGTAGCTCTATAAACTCAGAAGGGTTGCAGTAACTCATAAATCTTCGTAGGGGTTGAAATGGTGTTGCCAGATTTTGTGACAACCCTCAAAATTAGTTTATTTTTGTATATCATACTACATGCACTGCTTTGCTGGTTGATTTTTTAAAAATAATAATAATAATAATCTTTTAAAATAAAATGCTGTGATTATTTTTGAATTCGGTCCTTTTTATATTTCACATTAATACATTATTAAAATGTCTGTATAGTGAAATTGCTCTATAGCTTTTGGAAACTGCAAATCTGCCAACCCTGAGGACAAACCTGTCATTAAAACGCATCAAGTCAGTGTGATGAGCTCCCTCAGAGCCAGGACACATCAAAGCTTTCTCATTTTAAAACAGTCCTCCACATATTGCATTATCTAATCAGAATTATCTTAATATTTGTGTGTTTCTGGTTGCTGTTTCTGATTCCGAAAAAAAAAAAAAAAGTATATATTGCAGTTTATTTTCTGACCCATGAAGGTTAAGTGTGTTTACACGGTGATTACAGCGCCACCCAGCGGCCAAAGTGGAATTTCGGGCATGAAAATGAGATTTTTTTTTCTCAGATTAAAAGGAAGAGGAATAGTTGAGCTCAAATGAGATAAATAAATCCTCAGGTGTGTGAAGCAAGAAAATGTTCACAATCCAAGGCAAAGGCTGTGTGCAAAATGACACACTGACAACCAGACCACAAAGGCTTGAATAAAGAGATAGATTTAACATGTTTTCCTTGATCCTTTTTTAACTTTGTTGTGTAGTTTGTGTTTTTGTGGTGTATTTCTATACTATATTTCCTGGAACTGAGCTCAGTAACTAGGAGTTCCTCCTGATCAAGCTCAGCTGGTCTCAATCTTCAGCTCTGTGTCTGTAAAAGGGATGAACTGTTGTTTGTTTGGTAGGTGAGCACTGCAGAAAGCTATGGGCTGAAACATCTGCTCACTGATCTGTTTTAACTCACTGATCTTTGCACTTTTTTCACTATGCGAGTCTAAAATAATAAATATATATTCTGACAGATCTTTGTGGTCTGGTTTTCAATCAGTGTGCGCACAGCCTTTGCCTTTTTCTCAGATTATAATCCAGTTATTTGGAGTATCGGTACAATATTGTTTATCAATTTGCAGGAAAACTGTATTACAATCAACCAATCAATGCAATCTCAGAAAAAGGGGAATAAACTTTAACTTTCCTTGTTCCTGGGGTGGCATGCTTGTCTTTTGTACCTTGTGATACGTAGTTTCACCTGAAAATGTGGACATTTTATTTGAAAAAATGGATTAATTATTTTAAAAGGTACACTAAGGTACATAATAACCTAATAAAGTTAAACTTTAAGGTTACATTATGTGCACCTTTCTAGGCAAAAGCTACTGGAGGCCTACATAAAGGTAAAGGTACAAAGGTGTACGCTTTAAGGGCTTCACCTCCAGCATACAGGAATGGTACAGTTTAGCATCCCTTTTATTCTGAGAGTGAAAGTCTGAGACATGAGAAAAATGATTGCATTGCTACGATTGTGCATGATCACTCTAGTTTCTCATTTCACATATCTAAAGCAATGTTTTAAGGCTGTGAAATTACCAGTTTATCAGATGTACAATTTATATAGCATGGACGACGTGTACAATTCATATAGCATGGTAAAAACATACCCTTAAAGTGTACCGGGATTGATTATGGATATTGGGATTGCCCTTTAATTTTTCATAATGTGACTATTTCATGACTCAATATGTACCTAAAATCAATTTTAAACTTATAGTATATTCACAATCCCAGGCAAAATGTACAAATAAACTCATTATATATCATTATAATCACATCATACATGTGGCCTAAACTCCAGATAGATAGATAGATAGATAGATAGAGACAGACTATTTGATTATGATGGAATCAGCTGTTTGAACAGGAGCAGTGACTGAAATGATCTTAGTCTTGATTGCCATCTAGTGGACACTAAAGAAAGTGCAATAACAAGTGTAAACAACTGAGACTGAAGATTTTGTAAACCCTGTTATTGTTGTTATTGCTTTAAGAAATTATAATGAGAATTATATAACTCTATAAGAATTATAGAATGTTACCCAAACCAGCATCTTAATATGTATTTACTTTTACTCAGTCTACTGTGTTCATACAATATTAAAACATGTTGGTGATGAATTTGGATGAGATTTATTTAAAATTCCACTATTGGAATGTGTTTTATCAATGCCATTAATAAGTATAAATAGATATTGTTTAAAACATGTAATTCTGGCTGAAAGTCAAACCGATGAAAGTGTGTCCCCAAATGATCAAACATGTCATTAAAAATGGTTTTCAGTCAGTCTTGAGAAAAGAGTAACTCACGATATAAGCACTTTTCATTCATATGCAGATACTTAACACCTTGAGGATTTCAGAAATGTGGTATTTGTTTTATTTATGGCAAAAAAAAAAGAAAACCTTAGACAATTTGGAAATTCAAAAAGTGTCCCAATCTATCTGAATTCACCCTACACACCCATTACTGGAGTGTCCACATGATGTCGCACCTTTACTGCCAACATAGCCTGGGTGAGAATCTCTCCATAAAGGTGACAAAGGTGTGTTAAGATACACAGATGTGGTCCTGTAGACCACAGGTTCCCAACCCTGGTCCTGGAGAACTCTCTGTCCTGCACGTGTTACTGGTTCCTGATCTAACAGACCTGATAGGGATGTTAATGAGCTGATTAGTTGAACCAGGTGTGTTAGAGAAGGACACGGGTTTCTCCAGGAGCAGGGTTGGGAACTTGTGCTATGTTATTTGTGGAGTACACCGTGAAGCCATGAACAATTCGCTTGATTGTTTCTTCGGATTAATCTTACAGTGCCTTTATTTCCCCACTCACAACTTCAGTTCCTAAACGCAATTCTTTCCTATGCACTGCTTGACTCAAAAAAATGGAAGAAAAAATTATAACCGTGGTTTCGTGTTATCGTGTCATATACGAACTCTCATTAAATGCGTATAGAGACATTATGGAGAAAAATAAAGTTCGGAAAGAAGTAGCAAAGATCGGTGGTGTCTCTGCAGAGTGTTTGTAACTGGTACACTTAGCTTGTGCTGCTAATGTGCTAATAGATAATACAAAGCCAGGCACAAAAGATGTAAATCAAGTAAGCAATTTTAACACTGATTGGTCTGATGTTTAATTTGCATTTAACTAGTTAGAAGTAGCTCTATAAATATATAGGTATATGGTGGTGCCTCTTAGGGAGTGTACTTAACTAGTACAGGTAGCTTGCTCTGCTAATCTGCTCAAGCCTGTCACATAACATTCATCAAACAACAAATTTTCCATTTTATTAAACTATTTGAATAGAAAAATAAACTGTATACTGTAGTAAATCATGTACTGTAGGCTATAAGTTTTGGCTACTACCCTTTCTAAATGGAAGTAAAAGTGCTGGACGGATGGTACACGCCCACTAGCGATAACAGTAGTGCTCGCTTCACGCCTTCAAGTGACAAACTATAAGTGACACGAGCAATTTGTCGCTCACTAGTGTGAACGCAGGGTAGTTCCAGGTTTTGACACGACATACATTTGTCTGTTAACTAAAGGTACAAAAGGTGTAGTCTTGAGAGTACCATCCCAAGGAAAAGTACAATCAATCAATCATTCAATCATTCAATAAATAAATAAATACTAGTTTCACATTAATATCAGAGAATATATAAAACTAAACAACCAAAAATGATGGTGTGTGGTAACATCTTAATTCATAAGTCTGTGAGAGATTTTTTTTTTTTTTTTTGCTAATTATTTAATCATGCAGTAAAGGACTATGTAGCTGTGCAGTGTTTGGTCCAGATGAAGCACTTTCTTTGCTAAAACGCTGTCATGGTGTGTGCATAAACGTTGGGCAGCGCATGATGCATCAAAATGTAAATGAGGGACAGATGAGATGCTCTGGTCTTTGAGTTTAATCCTTGTGCCAGGAAGGAAACTGTTTTTCAAGTAAGTGGAATCTGTTTTTGTGTTTTGTTAAAAATCTTAAATATGTGTATTGGTAACACTGTAAAGACTGTCACTGTCTCTCTCTCTCTCTCTCTCTCTCTCTCACACACACACACACACACACACACACACACACACACTGACATCTTCATATCTGATATGCTAGCTAACCAGCCTAGCATTGTCAACTATCAATCTCACCAGACAGTAATCAACACTATTTCATTTTCACCTGATACAAAGCAAACACAATTCAAATGTATTCCAGAAGAGGAAAATCTTCATACCTCAGATTCTGACTTCTGATGATACATTGTCCAGAGTTGTGATGAACTTGCTCTTCTGCAGGTAGGCAGGTGATGCTACTGAGCATGTGCAGAGGATCTCACCACTGTAACATGTTGCTGATTGAAGCTTTCACTAGTGTTACAACTGACACCGCTCTCCCCTAATAACTCTGTCCTACAACTTGAACGTGGTCCATTTAAAACTTTCCACCGTCGTCATGACTGTTGTCATGACCTGCGTGTCAAAGAGTTTTCGATTTGAAAAAAAAAAAACTTGAGTTGATCTTACATTAAAAAGTATTTACTGATCTAGAAAATCTGAAGATGGTATGCAGAACAGACTTTTCAGTAGGTTTGAAGGCGACATGAGAGGTTTTTAAAATTCAAACACTAAACCTAAAGTTCAGCCTTAATGTCCAGGGGTGTAACTCAGTGGTCACCAACCCTCCTGCTCCTCCTGGAGATCTTCCTTCCTTCACTTTAACCCTGACTGAACACGTCTTAGCCACGTGATCAGTCCACGTGATTAGTTGGCTCAGGTGTGTTAGATTTGGGCTGGGACTGAATTATGCAGGTAGATAGCTCTCCAGGAGCAGGTTCAGTGGCCACTGATGTACATTAAGTAAATTAATTTATTTAATTTATTATTGACTCTTTAAGATGTGTGCATTTCTTTAATGATCAAGAACAACTGGATGAAGTGAAACGGTGCGAATTATTTTTATTCGATTTCAACAAATCTGACAAGGGTTTTTATTTACCTGGTCAAACCTGAACTCTTTCTAACTTTCACTAAACTAAAAGAAATTGCCTTTAGTTATTACAGCATTTACTGTGAAACTTTTGCCCCTTATTCTATTAGTAGTCCAGTAATCATTGGTCGGTGTAAATAATTAGTCTCATCATATTAATCAGATCATATTAAACAAGTGTTAACAAAATCATAAACATAAGACTAATCTAAAACTAATACGTTTATAGCAACAAGCTGAAGAGATCACATATGAGCTGCTTCATAATAAAGTCTAAACTGAAAAAACTCTCTGCTTTCTGTTTTATGTATAAAATCTCAAGATACAAGGTTTCTTAGTATCATAAACCAAAAGTCTCACTGAGTATAGGATACATTTACATCCTTAAACTAATTAATTGTGTAATCTACATTAATTACTATCCTATTTTATGCAATTTTTTATGCAATTTTTATGCAATTATGCAATATTTTGTCATGGTTCAGTGGTTAAGGCTATCATTTAAATAAATGAATGAATGAATGAATGACCAGCTGCCAAAGGCTACATCATGAACAAAATATTCTTAAATAAAATAACTCCAGTAAGGTCATTAGAAAATCCACCAGCTGGTGAAGATGGTCCACGGTTTGGCCAGCTCGGCCTGTGTGTGCTGTGTGTGCTGTGTGTGCTGGTCAGACTCAGGTTGGATTGCTGGGATGGTACCGTTAAGGGTACTCCTTCTGTACCTTTAGTGTGCATCTTTTCCTCAGAAAGGTGCCTGCTTTTAAAGCTTCACTTAAAAAAAAACATTTATGTACCTTAATCATTTTAAAGGTACACTATATCCACATTTCCAGGTTACAGATATATATTAAAGGTATAAAAGGGGTACTCTTGAGGGTACCAGCACCAAGGAAAAGTACACTTCAGTATTATTTAGACTAGTTTATAATGTTAAATGTGTTTTATGCCAAATGAATAAAATGTAATAATACAATATATTTAAAGAACAGAAAGACTAACAAATCATTTTATATTTAAATAATCTTTATGACTTAAATTAATTGAATTTATTTTTGGCTTGGCAAGTGAACTCTTCTTCCTCCTCCTCCTATACTACTACTACTACTACTACTACTACTACTAATAATAATAATAATAATAATAATAATAATAATAATAATAATAATGATGATGATGATGGTGATGATGATAAGCGACAGGAGAATCTGGAAAACATCCTCCATGAACACAGAAGAAAAAAAAACAGAAGGCTTTACAAAAACCGTTTATTACTTACTATTTACATCTTATGCTTCAAAATAAAGTAGACAAACATACACACTTTAATCAGTGGTGTGTGTTACAGTCCAAATGCAGCACAAATCAGACATAAGTCGCAGGGGTTTATTAGCTTAGCAGGCTACACACACCAAAATTAGCTAATGCTCAAAAAAAAAAAAAAAAAAAAAGTGTAGATTTTTTAAATTAAAGCCAATAAAACATTAAGTAGCATACAACCTCTGTATAAATACTAAAGAAATATTAGAGACTGACTAGCAAGACTTGCTCATGCTAGCTTCTGTTTTATTTTCTGAGAAGATTTGGCTACTACACCTAAAATTAATATTTGAATGTTTTTTGAAACAGTGAACTTGACTGAGTGATTTGAGGTCAGAAAATTTAGAGGATTAAAGTATAAATCTGAGGGCAAGTTTGGTCAGTCAGTAGAGCTATGACAGACATTAGCATACACTGCTAATAACATGTATAAGCACACAAAGGGAAAGCAACCACACTCTCAGATAATAAGGGTACTAAACCGTACCTCTCCTTATTGCTGGGATGGTACCCTCAAGGGTACTCCTTCTGTACCTTCAGTGGGCATCTTTTCCCCAGAAAGGTGCCTGCTTTTAATCTTCACTTTAAAAAAAACATTTATGTACCTATAATCATTTTAAAGGTACACTATATCCACATTTCCAGGTTACAGATAAACATTAAAGGTATAAAAGGGGTACTCTTGAGGGTACCAGCACCAAGGAAAAGTACACTTCAGTGTTATTTAGACTAGTTTATAATGTTAAATGTGTTATTTAATTTTATCAATATCCACTCATCCTAAGATCCCCAGTGTTTTATTTTCCAGCATCCAGTTTTAGAAAAATGGGCCTAAAAATAGAGACATTTTTTAAAATATATATTTAGACTGCAATATATCAAGATGAAATATATACAGATTGTATGTTTACATATCAGAGGTCATGACATACTATGTGGTTTGATGGTCATATAAAATCCTGGTTTTTGTTTTGTTTATAACTTTTACAAACATATATTAATTCTGTCTAGTGACGTGTGGAGGATCTGTGCATCACATGTAGCGCTCGAGCCCGGATGCGAAGTTTGCTTGTCGCACATATGAATTGTTGTACGAGTTCAGATTCGTTCCCGTGAGTCCCAGAAGCTGTTCAGTGTGATCTGCGCACGAGCCGGGCCGCGACATCCTGCTTCCGGTGCAGTAGGAACCGGGAGAGAAACCGGGCGGCGTCGCAGAGGTCAGGTGCGGAGGAGAGGCTGAGGATGAGAAACCAGGCGCCATGGAGCCGCTGTTTCGGCTCAGCAAATTCGTGTGGTTAAGAGACTGAGTCTGGAAGCCGGTTGGGTCAGTGGCGGGTAACACCGAGCAGCTCGCGCTCATCGAGGTCAGATCTCCGGAACCGAGCCCGATGTGAAGTTCGGCTCCGGGGCCGCTGGGCGCGACGGACTGCTGGCTGATGATATTGTCGATGCTGAACATCCGGCCTTGTCCTTGAAGGTGCGCGTGAGCGACCCCCGCCGACGGCTGATAGGGATGCAGCACGGCCCCGTGAGGAGAGCCGGGTAACGGAGAGCCGCTGTAGCCCGAGGTCACGGCCGGGTACAAGGCGTTGGGATACGGCTGCCGCGCCGCGGGGCTCGGGGTGAACGCGAACGCGCCCGCGCTCTGAGCGTACGCCGGATACGTGCTGACGTCCGAGCGCTTAAAGCGCTTCCTCCGGCGCAGAAAGCTGCCGTTGTCGAACATGTCCTCAGCGGCGGGGTCGAGCGTCCAGTAGTTGCCCTTGCCGGGCCTCCCGGGCTCCCGTGGGATCTTCACGAAGCAGTCGTTGAGCGTCAGGTTGTGCCGGATGGAGTTCTGCCACTTGCGCGAGTTCTCGCGGTAGAACGGAAAGCGCTCCGTGATGAAGCGGTAAATGCCGCCCAGCGTGAGCTTCCTCTCCGGTGAGTTGGCGATGGCCATGGCTATGAGTGCGATGTAGCTGTACGGAGGTTTCCCGCGCTGCACGGGCCTCTTCCTCCGCCGGCCGCCGGCAGGTTGACCCACAGAAACCACTTCCTCCAGCTCCGCCCGGGGGCTGCCCTCTCGCGGCTCCGGTTTCACAGGAACAGCGTCTTTAGCTCCTGATTGATGATGATGATGATGAAGATGATGATGATGATGGATCAGTGACGGTGAGTCCAAGCTGACCTGCGGAGACACAGCTGCCGCCGCCGCCGGGCTCGTGGGCTGCGACTCGGCCGGTGACATGCTGCACGAGAAGTAGGAGAAACTGGCCAGATTCATAAAAGAGGAGTTTTATGATGCAGATTTAAAACTGAGATGCTCTTTACTGCCTCTGCCCTCTCTGTGCGCGTGGGTCGGGGTTTTGTTTCGCCAGGTGTGGGACTTTATAAGGTGGGAGGAGTGACGTCACGAACTGTCCAGCGCACGAGCTACTCCTCTCTCCAGTGACATGGGGATGTGTTGGTATTTATCCTGATTATTTTAGGGGTTTATTAATCTATTAATATATTTATTATATTCGGTTTTGTTTGTCACCGTGTGCAGGTTTGACATCCAGACCAAACTCCCACAAAGAACTTTAATATAAACTATATAAGCTATTTATTTAATAACCTAAAGCCAATATAATGACAGCTAATAGCTATTAATAACTAATTTACAGCCCTTAAGCATTCTTCAGTTTGTTCCTCTGGGAAAGCAGAACCACTCTAGGAAGCTGAGAACCCTTTTTTCTAATTAATAACTTTAAGAAATTAATAACTAAAACAGTGACTAATTATACTACTAAGAACTACTAATATTACATTATCCACTTATTATAAAGGTAATTACTTTCTAAAGGTAAATCTTCCCGAAAATAATAATGTGTAAATTTGGTCCAAAAAATTAATGATAGCCAAATATCTGTACTTAAAAAAACTCATATGAGCTAACTTATTTTTTTTTTTAACCAGAAAAACCAGGAACAGAAATTGCATCTCAGAGCTACACTAGAAAATTTACAGAGATTTTAATGAATTTTCTGCACTGGTCATTAATAGGCAGCGAGCATGCAGAATATACACCTTACCTGAGATCTTGACTTTAGATAAGGCCTTGGGTCTGAATGGCTCGGGGCCGTGAAGCCCAGACTTCCGCTGAGCAGGGACGTTCAAAATTATAGGATTAAAAGGAGATGATTGGAGAAGGAAACAGTTTAAGAAGAAGATTGTGGTCTTGGCCATTCTGCAGTGCAAACACAGTGCCATACCTACAGAGTACGCCTGTCCACTCAGTGAAAAGAAATATGGCTTATTTAAAAAAAACAAAAAAAACAATGAAATAATACTGCAAACAAGTTTTCTGACATTAGCCAGAGAGTGAAGTTAAAGGCCCTTTTCAAACCTCTAAAGAATGGACACAGATATTAGATAAAATCTGTGTAAAATAGCTCGGAAACACTGCAATGTCTATCTTTCATCACTTTCTCTACCACTCTCTCCCTCACACACTCCGTATCTTGTAGTTTGTTCTGGCTGCA
Organism: Pangasianodon gigas; assembly: GCA_022758105.1. Lineage (NCBI taxonomy): Eukaryota > Metazoa > Chordata > Actinopteri > Siluriformes > Pangasiidae > Pangasianodon > Pangasianodon gigas. The sequence continues at coordinate 2,611,858 of CM040461.1, read as the reverse complement.
GCTGTGGATCCGGGCTAGAAACAACACCGAGAGAGGTTATAACCGACCGCCGAACCCGACTTTCAATCCACCAATTGAAAAATAATAACAACCTTCTAAAAACAGCAATTGAGCTGTCAAAGCTTCACAGCCAGAAAAGTAAATACGACCAATTCTTCTTTTAGACTGACACTCGAATGGGAGGTGTGTTTATAATCTAGTGTCATTGCGCCACTGTGATTTATTCTTTATCATTTAAAGGGGTGTTTTGGCAGAAATAATTTACAATTTACATTTTTTTCTCCTTACTCACATGCAGTCTGTCAGCCAAGACATGTTAGGTGTTGGACATTTTCTTCATTATTAATATTATTATTGTACAGGAGCTAAAACAAGCAATTACCTTCTGCCCTGGAACAAGTCTTGAAGGCAAAAAGTTGAAATTTAATTAATATCAACTACAAGTTTTATTTCAAGTCAAGTCAAATTTATTTATATAGCACATTTAAAACAAGACAAGTCCTGACCAAAGTGCAGCACATCAGGCATAACAGGAAAAAAATACATTAAAATGGTAACATAATTAATGTTAATTAATAATTAATTCTATAAGAAAACAAACCAGATATGACTAAGCCCAGAAAATAAGCAGCTAAACAGTGGCAAAAAAACAGGGCAAATTATGGATAAGCCTGAGAGAAAAGGTAAGTTTTAAGGGACGATTTAATTGAGTTTATTGTAGGGGAGAATCGTGACTGGGAAATGGTTAGTAACAGTTGAGAAGAGGATCTTAAAGTTCACTGGGAAGAGTAAAGGCAGAGGAGATCTGAAATGTATATGGGCGTGAGTCCATGCTAAGACGGGTGATGTCTGTTCTCTCTTTTTGGTCCCAGTCAAAAAGCGAGCTGCAGCATTCTGTACAAGCTGCAAGCGCGAGAGGGAAGACTGGCTAACTCCAGCATATAGGACATTGCAATAATCAAGCCTTGATGAAATAAAAGCATGGTTAGCAGTCTCAAGATCTTTGAACATGAGAAACGTTTTTAGCATGCGAAGTCCCCCAAGCTGGAAAAAACTAGCTCTGACATCAGAATTTATTTGTTTGTCAAATTTCCATTCAGAATCAAAAATTACCCCCAAATCTTTGACTTGGGTAAGAATATTGGCTTGTAGAGGGCCCAGACTACAGCTAAAGCTATCCAACAGATGTGAAGAGGATTACTTCAGTCTTTTTCTCATTTAACTGCAGGACATTTTCATCCATCCAGCCTTTAATGTCCCTTAGACAGTCTAAAAGAGGAGTCAAGGAATTTATACCAGATTTTAATGGGAGGTAAAGCTGTGTATCATCCACATAACAGTGGTAGGAAACCTTGTGATGCTCAAAAATGGAGCAAAGAGGGAGCAAGTATAAAGAAAATAAAATCAGACTCAATGAATGGAGACTAGAATGGAGCCTCGTGGCACTCCACAGGTGATGGGAACTGCGGTCGATGAGAACGCTCCAATTTCCACCGAGAAACTCCTGGTTGTAAGATATGACAGAAACCAGTCTAGTGCGGTCTGATCTATTTAGGAGGATATGGTGATCAGTGGTGTCAAAAGCAGCGCTTAAGTCCAACAGTACAAGGATGGCACGGTTTCCAGAATCTACAGCTAATAAAAGATCATTCACTACTTTTAGGAGGGCTCTGTACTATGTTTAGCTCTAAACCCCATTTGAAAGGGGTCCAAGATATTGTAACAAACTAAGTAAAGGGAAAGCTGAGATAATACATCCTTCTCCAATACTTTTGATAGAAGTGGAAATTTTGAGATAGGTCTGTAATTTCTGAGATCAGTAGGATCAAGATTTGTTTTTTAAACAGTGGCTGGACTATGGCATGTTTAAAGCATGATGGGACAGTACTATTTTCTAAGCAGCTATTGATGATAGAGAGTACACTAAGGGAAACAATATCCAGTACATCTTTGAAGAGCTTAGTAGGAATAGCATCAAGAGAGAATATTTATGCAGCATCTCTCTAAGACGCACAAAATCTTAACATGACATGACAGAGTGGTACAATGGAGTGGTACAGTGGCGTTTGTGGAGAAGTGTGGCTTTGAGGATTTGAAGGATGTTGTAAGAAAATTGTGTCAATTAGATTTTTTTTTGCCAAGCCATTCCTTTAATAAGTAAGGAAGAAAACACGACAGGGTGTACGGTTATAGAGAAATAATCAACGATGAGGTGGTGTGATGAAGCCAGAGCAAGGTGGAATTACTATTACCACCCCAAAGTCGATTAATTTCCCATAACAGCATGTACTGAAGTGTTTTACTCCTCTTATTCCACAGTGATCCGCTGATTTTTTACTCATTAAAGAACGAGAAGTCATACTTTTTATCTGTTTATAGTTACATTTAATGTTGTGGAAGATCAATTACAAGTTAGTTCCTGTTCTCATTTACATTACAGCAGCTACTTTTTGTCTCTGTCTTGAAGTTAATAAGACAAAAATGCAGCTTTTCACATATCTGAGAAACCAGAAAGATATCTATTTTACGCAGACCAAATGTTTTATGATAAATGAATAATTTATAATAAATTAAATGACATGGTCATTACAAGTTGGTAAAAAAAAAAAAAGAGAGACAGCAGTTTTTGAGAAATGAGTTTGGAGGTGGGCGGAAATGGGCAGAGGTGGGCGGAGGTGGGCTGTGGGCGCACAGACAGCAGTGTACATGTTCAAAGCAAAGGTTAAACCAACAAGACTCAGCATCCAGCCTTTCTCTCTCACCGCTGTGAAAGAAACGGTGCGATGAATCAAACCAGAGTCATAACCCATAACCTGCCTGCCACTTCCCAACATGTCTACTTCTACACAAAGCCCCCGGAGCCCCCCCAGCCCAGAAGCATTAAGTCCAGTGAGCCACTCACAGCTAACGGCTAACACTTTCAGACAGGCGTGGGATCAGGGAGGCTCGCTATCTGAGCAGGATCTGCCCCATGAGCTGCCAGGTCAGGCGGGACAAACACAAGCCACAGCCAGGAAACTGCACCTACCCCCTACACCCCTACCCCCCCCACCCCCATCCCAACAGCCCCCAGGGCTCGAGGACTGGTGGTAATCTGTGTAATACTTTACTTACAGCTATACTTTCAACTTCATCTGTACGAAATCTACAGCACTCTCACTCAAGAGAATTCTGACAAATTTTATTGTGAGTTTGAGAGTTTGTACTTACACACCACACTTCAGAAATTTGGTATTTATATTAGAACTTCATGACTTTAGACTGTTTTGGTCATTCGTATGTTACAATGGCAACACACACACACACACACACACACACAGACACCTAACTAAAATATGGTTCAATAAAGGAAAGGGAAGAAATATGGAAAGAAACAAAAACTGGGGGGAAGGAAGGAACGAAGGAAAGAAACAAACAAACAAAAAGAAAGAAAAGAGCCAATAAAAGGGAATACTTAAGAAAAGAAACAAATAGAAAATAGATACTCAGGACAAGCAAGAAAGACAAGATGTTTTCTTTCAGAGAATGCAGAAAAAGAAAGACAGAAAGAAAGATGAGAGTAGTGTGGTGGTAAGAAAAACATGATAAAAATTAAGAATGAAAGAAAGAACCAAACGAAACAAATATATACTCAAACAGTAAAGAAACAAATGGTAAAGGGTTAGACTTAAGAAAAGAAAGAAATATAAAAAGAGTGTATCCTCAGTAAAAGTAAGATAGACTAGATGTCTGCTCTTGGAGAATGCAGAGAGAGAGAAAGAAAGAAAGAAAGAAAGAGTATATTTTCAGGACAAGTAAGAAAGATCCGTTGTTTTCACTCAGAGAATGCAGAAAAATAAACCAATAAATAAAACAGAAAGAAAGAAAGAAAAAGAGTAACAGCGAGGGTTCCAAAGAGAGGATAAGAGAAAGAGAGACAGAAAGCGAGTTGCTGAACACACACTTAGTGTCCACTCATTCGCACACTGGCTCCAGGCGTGTTTTGGAGGACCATGAGAAAAAGAGAGAGAGAATGAAAGCATGCAAGTGAGGGAGAGAGAGAGAGAGCGAGGGAGAGCGAGAGTTCCCTCTTTTCTTGCCCAAGCTCATCAAGTACGGGCCAGGGCTCCTGAAAACCGGGGGATTAGTGGCTAGTGGGACTCTCTCAGACCGGCTCACTGCAGCCCTGCACGCTACACTGCTTCAGTAAAGCAACTCAATGTGGTTCTCACACACACACACACACACACACACACACACACACACACACATGTAACTCTTACACAACCACACATACACAAGAATTTTGCAGAGCACTCTGATAAGAACCTACACATACACACACACACACACACACACACACCTCTTACACACACATTTAGATCTTACACACTGTAGTTCTTGCATTTTATCCTGAACTACACATTTCTCAGTTGTCAGTTTTACATCTTCATGCTTCACACACACATGCACACACGCGCACACACACACACACACACACACTCACACACACAGTCACACACGATCTCTAGCGTTCACATAATTTGTCTGTTGAAACTCAATTGTAAGTACGATGTTGTCTTTAAGCTCATAATGATTGACAAATCAGAGCCTCGAGGCCTGCTTTTACATAACTCACACTACCTCTATCCTGAACACCAACCATACCATCCACACCATCCTAAAACAGCCTCCTGAACGCCACTGCGCCATCCACACCATCCCGAACACCACCACACCCACTGCACCATCCTGAACACTAAACATCAACCACACTATCCACACCATCCTAAACACCATCGGCACCATCCTGAACACCAGGCACCATCCTGAACACCACCTCATCATCTTGAGCACCACCACACCAACTGCACATCCTGAACACCAGGCACCATCCTGAACACCAAACACCAAATGCACATCCTGAATACCAGGAACCATCCTAAACACCACCATCCGTACCATCCTGAGCACCAAACACCAACCACACCATCTGCACCATCCTGAACACCACCTCATCATCCTGAGCACCACCACACCAACTGCACATCCTGAACACCAGGCACCATCCTGAACACCAAACACCAACCACACCATCTGCCCCATCCTGAACTAATCCACAGCAAACACACCATCTGCACCATCCACACCATCCTGAACACCACCACACCAACTGCACCATCCTGAACACCATCTGTACCATCCACACCATTCTGAACACCACCATCCGCACCATCCTGAACACCACACACCAACACATACACATACACACACATCCTGAACACCATCGCAACATCTGCACCATCCTAAACACCACCACACCATCCTGAACACTACCAAACCATCTGCACCATCCTGAACACCCCCACAATTTCCACAGTCCTCTACTCACCTTCTCCTAACAACTCTTTGTGCCTTAAAATCTCTAAAACTCTAGAACCTGACTAACATACACAGGTCCAGGTGACATACTCACCTTTCCTACTGGCTTCTCTGTAGTTACTGAAAAACATGATCTGAACATAAATATGAATAACTTAATAATAACCTAAGAGTTAAAAGGGTTAATGCCTTAAAGAAACGTCAAAAAAAATGAATTTTTTAATCACCTGGATCACCTGAGAAACCACTAAAAGCGTAAACTCCTCTGTCCTGAAAATGTCAGAAAGAACTTAAAATTACAGCTTTACCTCTGACTGTTACAAAGCGCTAACACTGGAGACTCCTTCCTTTAACATTAAAATAAACGTCTCCTTACAGAAAACTTCACCATATCAATGATTACACACATTTTTAATCCGTTTATGTGGAGCATCTTCTGTACAAGTCCCTGTGAATGAGCTGTTACTATAGAAACGATAATGTATTACAATGAGCATATTAATATAAACCTGCACTACTGTCAGAGCTGCTGTTATAGAAAATCAAATTAATCAAATTAAATTTAGAATGCATTACAGCATTGGCTTTTCTATAGAACACTACAGTACTACAGTATATGCACTGGTTTGCCATTTTATTAGGTATACCCATCTAGGCGCTAGTAACTGGCCACACACTTAAAAACAGTGTTGTTGTGAATTTTGACCCTTGCTGTGTTAATGCCATTAAAGGTCAGACTTTTTAGACACACTCGTCTCCCACTTTATGATACGAGGTGATGAAGCAGAGTGAGGAGGTGTGGACATTTTTATTCCTCCAGTCTGGGGGTTAAAACTGGGATTCCTGCATTGTTCGCTGGCTCAGACGGCTGGCTGATTAAGAGTGGCTCAGTATGCACGTGTGTGTGTGTGTGTGTGTGGGCTGGTGGCCTTCAGGCTAACAAAGCTCTTTAAGCACAGCTCTCGAATTTTAGTCCTGCGAGGCCACACAGTAGTGCACAGCTCACACCCGAAACACACGGAAATGCAGTTTAAGATCCATTACAGCATTCTTACTGTAATGTTTGCTTACAGTAACTGCACATTGTGTTGTATTTAAAAAAAATAGATTTTTACAGGAATATATATTGGTAATTGTAAATTACTGTAATGAGTATTGCTTCAATTTTAAAGTTTCACTGTTGTTTTAACTATTTAAAAATATCTTAAATAAATTTGAGCATCAGAAATCATAGTGAAAAGCAATCATTGCATTTCAATTCTTCAGATCTTATCAATCTTATTTTGTAAAAATGTTTTATCAACTTTATCTAATAAGATTTATGTTTAAAAGATGTTAACAACAGTAAATAATTAAATAAAAGTTAAATATAATGCAGAACAAGAGGATACAGAAATAAGATTATCAAAGTTGTCCATAGAGAACCCTACCCCAAAGTGGTTTCCTTTCAGAAACTTCCTTTTTTTCTGGAAGATAAGAAATCTTAAACAATCCTTAAACAACCATTTTAAGACTGTATGTATACAAACTCCAAATTATTGGTCATTATTTTCTTCTTCATACATAGAACCTGTCAGGCATTTAACATTTAGCTAAACTGTCTTAGCTAAAAAGGGTTCTTCAAGGGTTCAAGCGTTTATTGGATAATTAAGAGTTCTTACTTTCTTCAAGGGTTATTAATTATCTTGGATAAATAATTTTCAAAGAAAATTGTTCTGATTGGTCAACACACTATTGTTGGGTTCTACGTAGAACCTTTAAGGGTTCCTCTAGAGGGATAACCAAATAACAGCTTTTCTAACAGTGAGCTGTTCATTAGTAATCTCTCAAAGTTAATAATGTAGAATTTATTGAATTTTGGAATGATGTAAATGAGTCTGTAGATAAAATCTAAATAAATTTCAAACTGTTTGCTCTCAAACAAAATGTTCTGCCTTTTCATTGTAAGAACGTCATAAAAACTGAAATACAATGTCACCAATCATATTTTCTTGGATGAAACGAAGCTCAGAGTGACGCAGTTGGACGTCAGATTCGCAAGGGCTCAGAAACGAGGCAAACTCACCACCATGAACACACAAGGAGCTTCTTTCATCTCGTGAAGTTCTGTCTGTCAGCAGGTACTTCTTCCTGTCCATCAGTGATGTTAAAAAAAACCTCTTCTGGAGTTCAATTTACATACATACATATATATATATATATATATATATATATATATATATATATATATATATATATATATATATATATATATATATATATACTGCTCAAAAAAATTAAAGGAACACTTTGAAAACACATCAGATCTCAATGGGGAAAAATATCATGCTGGATATCTATACTGATATGGACTGGGTAATGTGTTAGGAACGAAAGGATGCCACATCGTTTGATGGAAATGAAAATTATCAACCTACAGAGGGCTGAATTCAAAGACACCCCAAAAATCAAAGTGAAAAAATGATGCAGCAGGCTAGTCCATTTTGCTGAAATTTCATTGCAGCAACTCAAAATGGTACTCAGTAGTTTGTATGGCCCCCACGTGCTTGTA
>CM040461.1:2573873-2603846 GCA_022758105.1 Pangasianodon gigas | reverse complement strand
ACAGGGCCCACTAGAGGACGTCGGGCCCTCAGGCCACCCTCATGAAGTCTGTTTCTGATTGTTTGGTCAGAGACATTCACACCAGTGGCCTGCTGGAGGTCATTTTGTAGGGCTCTGGCAGTGCTCATCCTGTTCCTCCTTGCACAAAGGAGCAGATACCGGTCCTGCTGATGGGTTAAGGACCTTCTACGGCCCTGTCTAGCTCTCCTAGAGTAACTGCCTGTCTCCTGGAATCTCCTCCATGCTCTTGAGACTGTGCTGGGAGACACAGCAAACCTTCTGGCAATGGCACGTATTGATGTGCCTTCCTGGAGGAGTTGGACTGCCTGTGCAACCTCTGTAGGGTCCGTAGGGTCCAGGTATCGCCTCATGCTACCAGTAGTGACACTGACCCTAGCCAAATGCAAAACTAGTGAAAAACAGTCAGAAAAGATGAGTAGGGGAAAAAATGTCAGTGGCCTCCACCTGTAAAACCATTCCTGTTTTGGGGGTCGTCTCATTGTTGCCCATCTAGTGCACCTGTTGTTAATTTCATTAACACCAAAGCAGCTGAAACTGATTAACAACCCCCTCTGCTACTTAACTGACCAGATCAATATCCTAGGAGTTTAAAGTTTACTTTTGAGCAGTGTATATATATATATATATATACAGTATATATATAAAGGCTAATTTACTTCTGTATATAAGAAGTACACATGATTTCCTGACATGTTGAATAAATAATTTTGAATATATTGCAACATGATACAGTATAACTCCTACTACAGCTTCATCTTCTATTAGTACTCTTCTCCTACTGAAACTCTAATTACCTCTACTCCTTCATTTCTTTCTACTCTTTCTAAGTAAGGAATAAACAACTCAGGGGCATGCTGTTATAGGAAAGTGATCAACGGCGGTGTGGTGTGATGAAGTGGAGTTACTGTTCCCATCCTAAAGTTAATTATTTTCCTATAACATCATGTCCTGTAGTGTTCGATTACAGTGTTTTCATTCATTGAAGAACACATTGTACTTTTTATCCGTTTAATGTTGAGAAACATCAGCAAAACAGATTAGTTCCTGTTTTGCGTTAAAGCAGTTATAAATCATTCACAGGGACGATCACAGGGATGCTCTACATAATCTAAAATTAATTATAAATGGATTAAAGTGTTGTTATTTAACAAAGAAACACATGTAATCTTTAATATGTTGATGTTTTTATGAGGAGATATTTATATTTATGGAAGGAGTCTCCAGTGTCAGTGCTTTGTAACAGTCTGAGGTAAAGCTGTACTTTTAAGTTGACATCTTTGGAAGAGAGGAGTTTATACTTTGCGGTTTATCGGTAACATGACAAGCTGCATTCGTTTGTTTGTTTGTTTGTTTGTTTTTGGCTTATTATCTTCAGGAGAGAGAGAGAGAGAGGGGGGAAAAGAGAGTCTGCTGATTCTGGGGCGATGTCTGTCTATTTATTTTTAGTTCAGCACTAAGGAAAGTCAGATGTGTAGATATGATTGTAATGAACAGGTGTATCAGAGTTCCTTCAGCTCGCGCTTGGAGGCGTCTGAAAGATCAATGACGGATTTCACCTCTTTAATGAGACCGTTGGCGCTCTCCGGGAGTTTGGGCATTACAGGGTGCTGAGAGACACACAGACCTTCACAGATCACTCAGTACTTAATTAGAGTGAGACAGAGTGACAGAGAGAGAGAGAGAGAGAAACAGGTAGAGAGAGAGACATACAGACCTTCAGAGATCATTCAGTACTTCATTATCGTGAGACAGAGAGACATTGAGGGAGAGGTAGAGTGAGAAAGAGAGAAAGGGTAAGAGACACAGAGATGTAGACAGAGACACAGACCTCCAGAGCCTACTCAGTCCTTTATTACAGACAGAGACAGAGAGAGAGAGAGACAGAGCGAGAGAGAGATGCACACATGTGTGCAAACACAAAACATGCAATCTATCACTATCTCTCTCTCACACACACACACACACACACAGCTCTAATCTTTCTCTTCGTGAAATTTCATTAAAGCAGAAAAGGTCAGAAAGAAAAAAGTTTCATAGAGTCGGTCACTCACTGCCTTGTTCCTCTCACACACACACACACACACACACACACACTTCTGCTACTGCACTTAACCCACAGCAGCTTAGGAAACACCTTAAAAACACACACAGTGTTGAATGTTCACTGTTTATCCATCTCTGGTTCTTCTCTAAGGTGTAGGATCACATGGCAGAGTTCTCCATGCTGTAACACTGTTAAAAAAAAAAAAAAACTCTCCGTTTATTATTCAGTTATCTTCTTAAAGTATATTATTCAGTACCTCTGAACAGTGTAACTAATAGAAAAGGTGTGCAGAGTGAGGAATGTCACTTTAAAGGTTAAACAGCAAACTTTATTCCCTAAAACTGTTCTTAAGTTCAGAACTTCTTCAGTGCTGGTACTGATGTCGCTATGTTCAGGTTCTGACAATAAGCATGATGTAAACGTGAACATTAATCAGAGAAAAAAAAAAGAAATGTTAAAATCAACCTGAACATGTTTTAATTTATCATAATAACTTCTGTAGAATAATACATGTTGGATATTAACGTAACTACTGTATAAATGCACAAAAAATACCAAGCATCATTCTTTAATACAGAGAAAAAATAATGTAATTGTTGGCCAATCGCTGTGGTGTGAGAGGAATAAAACACTTCTGGGAGGTAACAGTGACTCCGCTTCATCACATCACCCCGTCGCTGATTATTTTCCCATAACAACACACCCCTAAAGTGTTTAACTTCTTACTTAATCAAATTTTACTGCAACAAATGTCATCTCAGCAAGTCAAAATAGTCAAATTTATCTAGTATTGAAGATTATAAGCTTTCAATTTTCTTGTTCTACTGGCAGACAATTTTGCTTCTTTCTAGAAATTAATGCTGATCTCCAATAGAACACGACTTTTTCAAGCCGGAAATGAGTAACAATGTCTAGGAATAGGTTTAATAATCATATATTTCGTTTATTGTACCTTATAACAGGTAGTACTACATACATCTGACCACATTCATGATATTTTCTCTTGCTAAGATGGCATTTTGTGACTATATTTCCATTTAAAATGCCAGGATTTATGAAAACACACTGCCAGTCAAATTATTTGAACATCACGTATTAACATTTTGGGTTAAACATGAACTAAGAAATAAGTTCATGTTAAATATCTACAGGGTGTCCCACGATCTGAGAAATGTTTGGCACTTTTTTATTTTATTGGGAAAAATCTACATGTAACTGGAAAAGTCTGATCTGGATCTCTCTCTAATTATTAAGGAGCACATAAAACATGTATATTTGTGTTACAGCTGATACTAACACTGGCTAACATCAACTACAAGACCTGTCTTTATCTTTATGAACAGACTGAAAGGAGAGAAGGTTCAGAGCTTTCTAATGGAGAGGATGTAGCATGCGTGGATTAGCGTTAGCCGGATCTTTCTGTTAGCTGATGACTAGACAGCCAGACTACTTCGAGTAGATCGCTCCCAGTTCTCATCTTCACATTCCTACTGAGAGTCCACAGTGAAACAGCTCGAAACAAACCACTGCACACACACACACACACACACACACACACACACACACACCCCTCCACTCTGTCTGTCCCTTCATTGTTGTGTTAAGCCCTGTGTCCAGGGTGGACAGGTAGGATCTGCTGTTGTTAAGTCTCCAAAGACTTTGGCCACACACACACACACACACACACACACGCACACACACACACACTAAACACCATTCAACTAATATTTCTCTCTAATAGATATTTTAGTTTTTAAACAAATATATTATCATTATTATTATTATTATTATTATTATTGAGCATATTTCTAGATATTTCTTTCTTAATTCAATCTTGAAGTGGTCTTGTCCTATTAAATATAAGTATCACATAAGTTTCCTTTACTTTGAAGATACAGTTGTATGCAAAAGTTTGGGCACCCCTTGTCAAATCACATATTTAGTTCATTTTTGAAGTGAAAATTAATTAATAACTTTTTTTCTTCAAATGTTAATGCACAGTTATTTTATATTTGTTAAATTTAAAAAATAGGGGAAAAAAATAATAAAATAGTAATTGTGTCATGTGCAAAAGTTTGGACACACTTCATAGAACTTAATTAACTTGTTAAGCCTTAATTGACTCATTAGGACTCATTACTCAGGTTAAGACTCGTCATTAGGAATAACAATTCCAGAGCATAATAAATTCTCTGACTCTTCAGACTCCGTGCGAACTCTCAGCAGCCATGGGCTCCTCTAAACAGCTGACTGACGATCTGAAAATGAAGCTGGGGTTCATGCCTACAAAGCAGAGGAAGGCTAAGTCATTAAGATGTCGTTAAGAAATGGCAGTTAATGGGAACTGTGGAAGTCAAGGCAAGATCCAGAAAACCATGAACACTCTCAGGTGGAACTGCCTGTATGCTGGGCAGAAAGATGAAGCTGAAGCGTTTGGAATGGCCCTCACACTGCCCTGACCTGAAGATCATTAAAAATCTCCAGGTAGGTCTTAAACATGCCGTGCATGCAAAACAAGCGTTCTGCAAGGAAGAGTGGGTGAAAATTCAAAGAATAGAAAGACTCAGAAAGCTACAGAAGCATTCACAAGCTGTGGTAGTGAATTAGTAGGGTGTCCAAACTTTTGCACATGCTACAATATTTTAAAGTTCATTAAGAATAATAATCTTTACAGAATTTTTTATTGGGTTGCTGCAGAGGATTTGAGCTTGCTTCTTTTCACTTCAAAAATCTAAACACTAAACATGTGATTTGGCCAGGGGTGCCTAAACTAATATCATTTCTGCAGTGAAAAAAAACTTTTTTGTGCTCCTCTTTAAAATATAAACTCTTTTTAAAAGAGTTTAAAAAGTAATTACTATTACGGGCATGACTTTAATAATACCAGGTTAAATACATCATGCAAACTCAAAGTAAACTTCAGTGAAAAGCTCCCCCTGGTGGTAGAGTGTGAAAAGTGCAGCCTGCTCCACATTAATGATGTGTGTAGAGATTAGCTCTCTCTCTCTCTCTCTCTCTCTCTCTCTCTCTCTCTCTCTCTCTCTCTATCTATCTATCTAATTATCTATCTCTCTATCTATCTCTCTTTTTATCTCTCTCTCTCTATCTATTTCTCTCTCCCTATCTATTTCTTTCTCCCTTTCAATCTCTCTGTATCTATCTACTTCTTTCTCTCTCTATCTCTTCTTTCTCCCTCTCAGTCTCTATCTATCTATTTCTCTCTCTCCCTCTCTGTCTCTTTTTCTCTTTGTCTCTCAGTCTGTCTCTTTCTCTCTCCCTCTCTCTTCCTACCTTTCTCTCTGTATTTCTATTTTTCTCTATCTCTTTCTCACTTGCTCTGTCAGTCTCTGTGTACCACATTCTTTCTCTGTCTTTCCCTCCTTCCATCTCTCTCTCTCTGAAGCAAAGAAAATTATATCCTAATAGGTTATCGTTTTTATAGTAACTCATTTACAGGAACTTGATACTCCACATAAACAGATGAAAAACGGGTTTAATTGATGTGGTGAAGTTTTCTGTAAGGAGAGTCTCCAGTGTCAGCGCTTTGTAACAGTCAGAGGTAAAGCTGTAACGTTTCGGGACACAGAAGTTTACACTTTGCGGTTTCTCAGTAACATGGCAAGCTTATAAACTTCAAGAGAGAGAAAAAAGAGAGGCTGGTGAGGGAACGACTGTTTATAGCTGCTATAAAATAACGTAAGCGATAACTAACTTTAACTAATTTGTTTTGGATGTTCGACAATATGAAATGTGACTATAAATGGATAAAAAGTACAGCAATAAATAAAATTGTTAATATTGGCAAATTGCTGTGTTATAAAGAGGAAAACATTTCACTGATGGAAAGGATTCAACTTCGGGGTGTTAACAGTAACTCCACTTCATCACACTATCCTGATGTTGATTATTTTCCTCTAACAGCACACCCTGAAGTGTTTTATTCCTTATTTAGCTAACGCACCCCATGTACTTCACGTAGGATAATGCAAGCTAGCTAGCAATAGTGAATGTTTTGCAAAAAGGCTCAATGATTCAAAATATAAAAAAATTTAAGCAAAATCATTTCAATTTTAGCCGATCTATATTCAGTTTAGTATATCCATAGCCAATCTATAATCCACCACCACAGACTCTGCATCAGTCTCTACATCACGTCCCTGGAAACTCTGTTCTGGACACTGATGATATGCAGTATGAACATGTATAAAGTAAAATAAAGATAAACACACACCATGTGCTTGCAGCAGCTGAAATTCTTTGCCACCATGAGCCAGTGTGACACAGGAGAGAGAAATCTGACACAAGTTCCATCACCGTGACGACAGTCAGTTTCCACCAGTTGTCATGGTTACATGCTAAGGCATCAATTAAGGCGCAGATCGTGTCCTTATGCTCAAGACTGAAATGGGAGAGAGAATTAAGCCCCGGGCGGTCGGTCTGATTCTGACATCTCTACAGGTGCCATGCTGTGAGCTCACAGCTGCTGAAATCACACGCTGTAATGGAAATTAAATAACCGATCAAAATGAGTTCCTCGTCTGTTCATCACGAATATGTTTCTGACATTTTCCAAACATCTGCCATATTAGTGAGTGTATTACTGTCGTCGTAGGTGACATTTGGACCCAAACTACACCACATCACTGCAAATCAAACCTCACAAATCTAATTTATGGACTACTTCAGTTACTCATTTCGAGAAAGTGCTGAACTATTTTCTAAAACAGACTAGTTTGGGGTCAGTAATTTTTACACCAGAACCCTTTTTGTAATATTCGGTAACGTTCAACTAACATTCCAGCAGTTCAGTAAAATATCTGCCGAGAGGAGAAACTCAGGTCTCTGTTACACCCCAGGCTCAAGAAAGAAGAAACTGATGTGGAGCACCAACAATCAGCCAATCAGGACAAAGAGGTGTCCCTACACACCTGTCAAGCCTGCTGAGCCAAGTCAGGTGTTTGGGGGCGTGGCTTTGGAAGAAACATTGAAACGTTGAAGGTAGTGACTGAATTTGAGGTATATAACAGCCAGCAAAACACTGACTATACCTTTAAGAGGATGGACCACTCTCAGCTTCCAGTAGCTTATAAATACATACAGATACCATCTTCTCTGACTTTCAGCTTTCAGGTAACAGATATTACAGTCCAAACCCGGTTGAGTTTAGGAACATAAGGGTCAGTTAGTAGCTGTAAGCACCCACACTGAAGGTCTGACTCGAATGCAAACAGCCAGATGTACTCTCACACAATTTTGGGCCATATTATTCAATATCACTGCGAAATTGCGGCTTTTAAAGAGTTAATCGCCATCATTTCGTGGTGAATATCTAAACTGGTACAAGTACTTATTTCCTTATACCACAGCACTGTTGAATTCTCTATTCTGATTGGTCAGAAGGTGTTGATTAATTTCTATAACAGCACAGTCCTGAGAGTAGCTGTAATTCAGATGATAGGTTTACAGTAATGCACTCATTCTAATACACCATAGTTTCTATAGCAACAACTCCTTCATGGGAGACTCTCTAGATAATGTTAGGAGATGTTTATTTAACAATTATGGGAGGAGTCTCCAGTGTCAGTGCTTTGTAACAGTCAGATGTAAAGTCTTTGCTGTTTCTCGGTAATATGACGTGAGAACAGAAACTAACTTTTGCAGACATTTCACAACATTAAAAGTAACTATAAATGGATAAAAGGTATACATTGTATAAAGTGTAAAGTGGGCAGTGGTGGCTCAGTGGTTAAGATGTTGGCCTTCAGAAGGTCGTGAGTTCAAATCCCTGGACTGCCAAGCTGCCACTGCTGGGCCCTTGAGCAAGGCCCTTAACCCTCATCTGCTCAGTTGTATAAATGAGATAAATGTCAGTCGCTCTGAATAAATGTCATAAATGTAAATGTATGTATGCACAAGTACACTGTATAGCTAAAAGTATGTGCACCCCTGACCATCACACCCATATGTGGTTCTTCCTCAAACTGTAGCCACAATGTTGGAAGCACTCAGTTGTATAGAATGTCTTTGTATGCTGTTGCATTACAATTTCTCTTCACTGGAACTAAGAGGCCCAAACCTGTTCCAGCATGACAATGCCCCTGTGCACAAAGCGAGCTCCATGAAGACATGGTGTGTGAAGGTTGGAGTGGAAGAACTCGAGAACTCCAGAGCCCTGACCTCAACCCCACTGAACACTGACTGACACCCCAGACCTCCTCACCCAACATCAGTGCCTGATCTCACTAATGCTCTTGTAGCTGAATGAACACAAATCCCCACAGCCACGCTCCAAAATCTAGTGGAGAAGAGTGGAGCTTATTATAACAGCAAAGGGGGAATAAATCTGGAATGTGATGTTTAACAAACACATATGGGTGTGATGGTCAGGTGTCTACAAACCTTTTGTTCGTATAGTGTATAAAACACTTCAGGACATGCTGTTATAGGAAAATAATCAACTTTGGGGTAGTAACAGTAACTCCAATTCACCACACCACTCTGTCTATGATTACGTTCTTTTAACAGCACGACCCGGAGTGTTTTATTCCTCAATCTTTCCTTTTGAAAGATTTTTGAACTATTTCATTACTCTGCAACAAAACTCTGTATCAATTCATGCCAATTTATAAAATATTTATAAATCAATATCTGCATAAGATGGTTAAAAAACATGATATGCATGGTAAAAACAAAACAAAAAGAAACTAAGAGACATTTTATCAGCAGTGACAGTACATGACATTAATCGTTGGCATGGCTGTAAGCATTGCTGGTTGTTGCTATGGCAGCAATTAAGCGAGGAATATAAAGTGGTCTAGGGCGCACAGAGGAATTTGATGAAATATTATGTTTTAAACATCTTGAGATTTGAAAACAAATTAGTTTTGGAAGTAATTTACACAGCTGATGATGGATTTCCGGCAATCTGGAGGACGTCACACATATCAAGCTGCAACCTGACTGCAGCCTACAGGATGAGGAGCACACACACACACACACACACACACACACCCGCACGCACGGCCCTCCTCCTCCTCTCCTCCTCTCCTCCTCTTCCTCCTCCTTCTCGCGCATTCAGCACCACGGACAACCGAACAGCGCGCGAGCACCGGCGGATACGGAAATATGCTCTAATAAGAGGAAAGAAGAGGAATCACGCTCTGTTTTAGACGTTTCCACACCTATTTTCCCAACATGCAAGGCGTTTAAGTTGCTCGTAAGCTCTGTGTAGGTGCATGATGATGCTATGATGATGATGATGATGATGATAACGGACGCTTTATTTTCTTCACGCCCCAATCCACCGTGCAACCGGATCGTTACACGGGGCTCGACAGCATCACCGTGAATCCGCTGCGGTCTCCTGCTTCACCGCCATCAGAGGAGATGAAACCGGCCACGACTGCAGGTCTGAAGCCCGAAACCGTCACAGCAGCGCCTTGTGCCGCGGTCTCCGGTTAGTGACATGAAAACGCGGACTAGAAAGAAGGAAGAGGGCTGAAAATAAAAGGGGGACACCTTTCCTGTGGACCAGAAAACACGTTCAGAGATCAGTCATGTGCACTGCCATCCTTCAAAAATATGATGTAAGGAGGCTTTGAAGATATAGATACATCTGGATGAAAATGATTTGCATTGGTTGGATTGTGTGAATGCTGAGAATCATTTCATTACCTGCAACAAACACACACACCTTCTCATCTTGGATTATTAGCATTTGAAAAATATATCTATATATCAAGATTCTGATCAAAGGTCCAGCATTGTGGCACCAAACATACAGGAACGGAGAGCAGGAGGAACCAGGAGGTTCTGGAGATGATCCAAACACACCACTACTGTCATCGATCATCTGTGGAGTTTGTTTAGCATTTTATGCAGGTTTCCACCCAACTGAGCTTGGCGAATTAAAACCAGTGTGAAGTTGAGTTGAGTGCTACAAGCGGTTGGAATGCTCTGAGATGTAAGGTAATGAAGTGGTCTTCTACACACCACTGTGCACGCTGCTTTGTGATTATCTTCCACTATGAACGGTCGTGTCCTAGGAGAAACCTCGTGTCTGTGATCATTCCAACTGTAACTAACCCACACTGATGCGAATTCTTTGGTCGAGCTCAAAGCGCGCCTCTCTACCATGGGCTGCGTCCAGAGCTTCAGCTGCAAGTCGCGTGTCAAACGCGAGAACATCACCGTGTGCGACATGTCGGCCACTATTGACCAGTGCCCGACGGTGATCGAGGAGAACTCGCCTATAGTGCTGCGCTACAGGACACCGTACTTCAAGGCCTCGGCCCGTGTGGTCATGCCGCCCATCCCTCGCCATGAGACCTGGGTGGTTGGATGGATCCAGGCTTGCACTCAGATGGAATTCTACAACACCTATGGAGACATTGGCATGTAAGTTCATGAGGATAACCATGTGACCTGCTGATGTTACGCCAGGTGATGAAACACTACAGAGCTCCTGATTATCTTGAGATTGGTGAAAGCAAGCCAAAATTTCACTCCCATCCATTTTCAGTCATTTCTAAAGATCTAGCCAGACAAATTTCCTCATTTATAAAGGTTCAGATAAACAACTACCATGACCAAATGGCGATAACAGTTTTAATAACTTTTAACCATTAATGATTATTTTATGGCTATAAATAAGAAATGATTATGTTTTCGAAGTGACGCTACGTTACAACTTTTGACTAGTGCCAGACTCTGAACAGATGTGAACAGACATCACGTTGCTTCTCTGCCAGATTGAGATATACTTTTGTGCCACAGCGCTGGTGAATTCTCGAATTTTTTTTATACTAATGCACTCATATTAATGTGCTGGTTCTAATACGTTAACAGACGCTCCACATACTCAGACTAAAAACGTGTGTAATCATTGATATGGTGAGGATTTCTTTGAGGTGACGTTTATTTACATTTATGGAATGAGTCTTCAGTGTCAGAGGTAAAGCTGTAACTAAGTTTTCCAGCATCCTCAGGAGTCTATGCTCTTTTTTTGGCTTATTAACATCTAGAGAGAGAAAAAAAGAGAGGCTGATGAGAGAACAACTGTTTATAGCTGCTATAACGTAAGTGAGAACAGGAACTAACTTGTAACACAAATGTTCCATGACATTAAACGCAACTATAAATGGATAACAATAATAATCCATTACATTAATAATGGATAATCATTGGCAATTTGCTCTGGTACAAGAGGAATAAAAGCCATTGGGATGTACTGCTAATGGAAAATAATCAACTTTGGGGGAAGTATTGAAATACTGCAGCCTGTTGTGGATTATTTTCCTACAACACCACGCTCTGTCATGTTTTAATCCTTATTTAATCAACAGAAAGCTAACTGACTAGCTTAATAGCTATTTGCTATTAAATAAGTGAACTAGCCTTATAATAATTAGCTGTTAGTCATTGGCGCATGTTAGCTAAAGACAAGAAGCTAGCGAGCTAGTTAACAGCTACATAAAAAGCTCAGCAGCAGCTTTTTCATTCAGAAACCCGTATCAAAGTGTTCACACCTTTTCTGAACACTTCAGCATGGATAAATAATGAGAATGATGAAATTCTTTCACTCGTACACAGACGGGTCAGACAGAGAGAAGCAGTGACAGAGAGAACACGAGCTAGAGAAATCTTCTCACACCCTCCTACACCCCTGACTGCCTGATTGGGTTCCTCCACGCAGGGTCTGTTCATGTGGAGGTGTGTGTGTCGGGGACGTGTGTGTTTCTGGTGGAGGTGTGTGTGTGTGGGAGTGAAGTCCTGTGGAGGTTGTGTGGGTGACAGATGGAGCAGATTTGATGACGAGATGCCAGAACTTTGCGCCAAGTGACACTTCCTGCTTAAAAAACGTGCTCTGATACTGAATCTTTTAACACACACATACACACACACACACACACACACACACACACAGCTGGCCTATGATAACACATACACTCATTACTAACTAATTACTCCACTGCTATGAATTACTCATGGGGACTTTACACATCAGTGACTGCATTAAAGCGGTAGCAACATCTCTAATCTGCCATCATGATGAAGATTTTGACAGCTTATGCCATAAATGTGATTTACAAAGCAAGAGATAAATTGCTTTATGTCTTAAAAAAAATAAAAACTGATCTCAGGAGATAACTCTTTATGCTTTAATGTCATGTTAGCGGTAACATCAGGAGTAGATGCAAAACTTGGGAAAGAAATTAGAAATTAAATTAAATTAGCTAGCATTGTTGAACCTGAAAATACTGAATAGTATTTTTAAATGATATATTATAAACTGCTGCAACACACACACACAAAAAATTAACGGGCTCAATCAAATGGTATCAACTGCGTAGCCTCCTATAGTAGACCAACAGGCTATGGTAGCAAAAGGACCCTTCAGGAAGCCATGGAAGTTATGGTGTTGCACTGGGTAATGTTCACCTACTTCACTCACATCTCCTCGGTGTAATGGAATCTTATGTAATATTATGTTACTAATACGTTAACTACCAAGCAAGCTAGCTATTTAGTCATTTAGCTATCAAAATGTCAACCTCTCCGTACAACACAAGTAGCTACCTAGCAATATTTAATACCTAAAATTTTTGTGGTTAGTTAGCTAGCTTTTTATGTTTGACTAACATGCTCCAGTGGAGTTCATGGGTTCATGTTCTATTGCTAGCTGGCTTGTTTAATAATAAGCAAACACTAGCTAGATTTAGCAAACAGTTCCTCAATTTTTTCAGTTATAAAAAAAAGGATTTTAGTATTTTTTCAGTTTTTATAAATCTGGCACATGTAAGACAGTCACATGATATCAGAAGACATAAGTTTAAGGCTGAATTAATGTCATATGGGTAAGAAAAAACATAATTTCCACCTCTCGAATGGGGAAAAACTTTCAAGTTGACCTCCGATTGGGGTCACGTGTCTACAAGGAAATGCAGACTCAAATAGAAATATTAGCTTATATTTCATCTTATAATGAATTACAGCTGATAAATTTCACAACCTGCTGCAGTTCTATGAATGATTAGGAAGATATCAGGCTAATATTTAACATAAACACAGCTATATACTAATGCTAGCTAATATTAGATTAAAAACTACAATCTAGTAAACAAGTAGGCGATGCATGACCAGTTTCAAGTTGGACAACGTGATGTTTTCCCATTTTCCTGAATGCTTCCACATACACTTTACTAGTGGAACATTATCTATGACCTCAGGACACAGCAAATCTATTTTATAGACTTGCTTTAGATATCTAGCTAACTATTAATATAATAATGTTTAGCTACTCCAGTGACCCTCATTGTAAAGCTATCTATCTAGCTATAATTAATACCTTATATTAAGGATATATTAACCAGCTAGCTTTTTGTGTTACCACACCATCCCTGTAGCCGTTGATTCTTAAAGTCCTTCATAAATTACAGAATTGCAGTGGTATTTTAGCGGTTAGCTTTCTACGCTAATAATGAGTAGATTATATAGCTGCTGTTCCACTCTTGGGCCCTTTTGACCCCAGCCTGCTTCCACAATTTTGATCCCAAGCCCAACTTGGGATTTTGGGTGAAATACAACAGCTACCAAATAATAAAGTTAATAAAATGCAAATTAATGTGTGCACTGGCTAGCATCCCAGTTTCCCTTTTCACCTTTGACCTCTGCTTCCCTTTAGGTCGAGTTGGGAGCTCCCGGAGCTGAGGGATGGCATGGTGAGTGCGATCAGTGACTCAGACGGCGTGAGCTACCCATGGTATGGCAACACCACAGAGACAGTAACCATCTCAGGCCCGACATCCAAACCTTCACGCCTCATTGTCAGCATGAACGACAACTTCTACCCAAGTGTGACGTGGGCAGTGCCAGTGAGCGAGAACAACACGCCGCTTCTCACGCACATCACTCGTGACCAGAGCTTCACCACGTGGCTGGTGGCACTCAATGTCGGCACATGCGAGAAGATCCTGCTGCAAACCATCAAGTGGAGAATGAAAGTGGACATCGCCGTTGATCCCATGATGCCTCTGGGCACCAGGGCCAGGCTGGTTGGGCCTCTTCACCAGGACCAGCCCAAAATCCTGACCCAGATGGAACCCATTCCCCAGAACGCCATGGGCAAACCCAATGCGAATGATGCCCAGGTGCTCATGTGGCGGCCCAGAAGGGGAACGCCATTGGTTGTGATCCCCTCAAAGTAGCTGGTTCAGGAAAAAGTAAGTGTGGATAGAGGATATTCCTTTCCACTGGGTTGATTTTTGACTCAACCCTTTTCAGGAAATATATCTACAGCAGGGCAAGAGGAATGTGACAGCTGAGAGTTCTGTTGGTGATGAAATGTGCGCCCCAGCTCGATTTGTAAGGCCTTGTCCACGCTAATATGGATCAATTTGAAAATGTATAAGTTGTTTCTGTTGCTGTTTTGGCCTTCCATCATTCCATTTTCACATTTGAATGTCAATATTGTGCTGTCTGATTTGATCACAATTTTACAATTGAACAAAGTGATGTCAGGAAGAAGGAATTTCTATTAACTGCTGATCACAGTGTTGTTACCAACCTTTAGTGATTTACCAATCTTTTACTAAATACCTGTATCAGCGCCGATACTGGTCTCAACCTCTGGATTGGCAATAGATTGGATCTGACATACACTATATGTCCAAAAGTATGTAGACACCTGACCATCACATTCCAGAGTTATTCCCCCTTTGCTGTTATAATAAGCTCCACTCTTCTGGGAAGCTTTCCACTAGATTTTGGAGTGTGGCTGTGGGGATTTGTGTTCATTCAGCTACAAGAGCATTAGTGAGGTCAGGCACTGATGTGGGGTGAGGAGGTCTGGTGTGCAGTCAGCGTTCCAGTTCATCCCAAAGGTATTCAGTGGGGTTGAGGTCAGGTTTCTGTGCAGGACACTCGAGTTCTTCCACTCCAACTTTCACACACCATGTCTTCATGGAGCTCGCTTTGTGCACAGGGGCATCGTCATGCTGGAACAGGTTTGGGCCCCTTAGTTCCAGTGAAGGGAAATTGTAATGCGACAGCATACAATTCTATACAATTGTGTTCTTCCACCTTTGTGGCAACAGTTTGGAAAAGAATCATTTTATGGGTGGATGGTGGATAAACGGATGGTCACGGGTGTACACACATTTGGCCATATAGTGTATTTTCCACTCTACTGATATATTTTACGCCATAAACATACATTATGTTGATTGACACAATGCAGATCTTGCATACAGGACAGAGATGGGAGTAGTGTGTTACTATTGACAATATGATGGATGACAGAACCAGGGTGTGGTAGGTCCTGCTGAAAGAGACGAATGGGAATTTGTGCTAATCCTCCTGGCTCAGGTAGAATGTGCAGGCATTTTTCAGATGTACCCAAGTGGCCCAACAGAACAGCATTCGCCCTCTCATCAGGAGATCTTAAGTTTGAATCTCACCAATGCCACAGCCATTTGTGGCCAGGAGCAGAACTGGCCATGCTGTCTCAGTGCTAGGGATGGAATACTCTCTCTCGGCTCTGAATCAGAGTAACATTAGCCAAATGGGGGTGTCTGTGACCTCATATATGCAGAAGAGGGTAGATAGCGCTTTCCTCCATGTATTCAGCTGCCCTGTGATGTAGCATGAGCAGCAGTTAGAAAAGATGTGGTGGCTGGCTTAACATGTCTTGGAAGAAGCAAATGCTAGCCTTCAGCCTTCCTGGTTGGTAGCTGTTGTATGATAGTCAAGAGCTAGCTAGTGGGTAGGAATTGGCAAATGACCAAATTGGGAGAAAATGGGGTTTAAAAACAACAGAAGTTAGATGAAAAGCTTTTTTTTAAAAAAAACAGTGTAAAAACAGCAATGTAGACGCAAAGCTTACCAATCCCAAAAACAAAGCTTTCAAATGTATCCATATTAGTGTGGCAACCTTTCCAGCTTTCTGGGGCCAAACTTTCTAGAACCACAGACAGGACCACTTGCCTTAATTCCACACTACTGCCTTTGAATGGACGGAGGGGGCTAATGGGGCACTGAAACGCAACATACGGACCGGCGAGCCGCCTTAAAACCAGCTCACAGCTGGAGTACCAGAGACAGAATGGGAATGTGATACCTAATGTGGAAGTTGTTAAGAAAAAGGATTGATGAGTTGAGCTTTGAGTTTTGGGTCTCACTGTTGATACAACTTCATGACGGAATTTAACGATTTGTATTAGAACAAATTTTTCAATACCCTTCTTGGTTTAAAATGATAATAAGTTGAAGAGAAGCAGTGATGGAAAGCATACAGGATGGGGTTAGATGAAGACATTTAAAAATCTTGCGCTCTAGGCCAAACTTTACACATAAGTCTTTCATCCAGTAAAATTATGATATTGTAACTGAGAGGAAAGCACTATACTCCTTTTCGACACTGTTTCGGTGCTGTTCAGGAAAACCAGCAAAACCTTTTTAAGACAGTCCACATTTCCACCGGTTTGAGAGCTGAGCAGTTACGTACTTGGCTGTGCGAGTTTCCGAAGTAAAAGTAATCACCATAAAAGATTGTACTATGAAAGTTTTATATGTGGCTTTGAGGACATATTTTTCATACAGCACTGACATACACATAGTTAAATGGTTGCTTCCTTCTTAGACCACTAAGTCATGGTTTCAACTGTTTTATTTTTCTTTAGAATCCCTGCAATTTTTCAATTTTATTTTAGCATGCGTGACTGTTATAGTGACAAAATTACACAGACCTGCCAACCTTCACGTGTTCAACCTTCACCCCAAAAACAGTAGATGAAGCAATCGATATATGAATCTGGAATGATTGACAGTTGCGTAGGTGTTTTGAACTCTCTGATATAAACTGACACCCCTGGAAGCCCCGCCCCCTTCCTCCCATCTCACAATAAGTAACGTTTTGGCCGGTGCTCGCTTCTCGACTCGATTTTCCCACCAGAAAGACGTACTGATGTAGCACCCCTGATTTCTGTAAAGGAAAATGGAGAACGTTTTGAGTTCATTAATGCGAAACAAAATTTATCAATGTATGTTTCACTTAGCTAACTTTAGACAAGTATATAGTTAACATCAGTTATTAGGGACGCACTGAAATTTCAGCCAATGAAAGAGGGGGGAAAAAAGGCTGAAAATTTTGACTGAAAAAGAAAAAAAAACCAAAAATGTCAGCCATGTGGAAACATTTCACAGTTAGACAACAGATTGTGAAAGGACTACATTAAGGAATGTATTATATGTTTTTTTTTTAACTAGTTACTGCGTTTTTACTTTCCATCTGCATCCCCTTTCCCAGAATTACTCTTTATTCCTCTTCAGGGTTGGCAGGTCTGATTACTCTGCCCCAAGCCCCAGGTGTCCCCAGGTCTCAGCTCCACAAGAGCAGCAGTTTGGTTTATTTCGCAGGCTAAGAACCAGAGATTTTGTGGTGGAAAAGCGCTGAAGGTTAACTGATCGGCTACCAGCACCTTGTTGTTGTAAAATATCTCAGAGCGCAAACAACTTCCAACTTTATTAGAGCTCAGAGGTCAGTATTTATTCAGTTCCTCAACAGCCAGGTGTGAGAGTCTGTGCAGAATAATTACTCCTAGAAAGGAATGTGTGCTGCTTCAGTATTGATTCAAGAGAGCGAGAGGGAATAAAGGCAGCGCTCAAGCTCTTTCACCTGAGAGAGAATGAACACAAACAGCAAATCCCAGTGCTGCTCATTAGTGAGACAGGAACCATTCCTACACTGACACACATACACACACACATACACACACATACACACACATACACACACATACACACACACACGGATGTGTGCACAAATACACACACACACACACACACACACACACGGATGTGTGCACAAATACACACACACACATCACACACAAATGGATGTGTGCACAAATACGCATACATACACACACACACACACACACACACACAGATGTGTGCACAAATACACACACACACACACCACACACAAATGGATGTGTGCACAAACACACACACACACAAATGAATGTGTGCACAAATACTCAGACATATCATACACACATATACACACACACACACACAGGCATAGAATCATGGTAATGAATCAATGCATCCTAGTGGTTTTATTTAACACAGTGCTTTGATTGCTTTCAGTTGTTAAATTTGGCTTTTATAAATTTATAAATTCATGATTTAAATCATATTTTAATCCTCACAACAACGAAAAGACGAGCGAGAAACGTTACAGTAGTGGACAGTTTAATTGCCCTCCTCTGCATGTTGAATTACCTTTTTAATGTAAAAGGACAAAAGTTTGCACACCCAGAGGACAAACAAGTTTTGGCATAATTTTGTTTTATACGGTTGCACATCTGGACATTTCATTTTTAACTTATTGGATTTTTATGGGCTCGTTTTCAACCTATTTAAAAAAAAACACGCTTTTGCATTCTGTACTGTACCTGATAAAAATCTTATCTTACTATGAACCAAGCCACAAGCGCACAAGAAAAACATTAAGAAAACAAAAAACAATCATCTCCAAAACATTACATATTATAACATTTTAGAGAATTGTCCGCAGCATGAAAGAAAATTCTCGTATGTGTGCTAGAAGAAATAAAACCATACTTAAACACGCAGTCACTCCAAAAAAAAAAAAGTTATGCAGCAACTAGCGTATTTCCACGTCATACATGCAGTTATTCGAGATTTCTGTTTAAAATATAATACATGTTCAAAATATTAGAAGATTTTGCATATTTGCATAATGGCATATTCTTATTATAATCTATCCTGAGCAAAATTAAGCTTATTGTAAACAGTAACATACATTAACATTTAATATAAAAGTTTAGTCATATTATGGGTCGAGTGCCATGAGCAGTGCATGTCTCTCAAGATTAACGGGGAAAAATGTATGCATCTTGTTGAACTCGATCAATATGGTGTGTAAGGTGATTTCAAAAAGCAAGTAGAACTTGACACCAATGGCCTCCACGCTGCAAAAAAAAAAAAAAAGACGTCTTAGCAAGTGAAAATATCTTGAATATAGTCAAGTTTATCTAGTATTTCCTATTATACAATCACAAGATTATTCACAAGATTATGAAGTCTATTTCTAGCAATTTTTACTCAATTCAAGTTTTAAATTTTCTTATTCGATTTCTTTCTAGAAATAAATGCTTCAAATTAGCAAACAATGCAACAAGACTTTTTCAAGGGTGAAATTAGTACAATTTTTAATCTTATATTTGGTTTATTGTAATCCTATAATAGGAAATACTACATAAATTTGACAATAAAGATATTTTCATTTGTTGTCTTTTTTTTTTTTTTTTTTTTGCAGTGCGCCGCCAACAAGTCTAGTCTCTCTTGTCACTACTGTGTATGTCTGAAATTCCCTTAAAATATACTCAAGACAGGAAGGAAGCTGTTAAAGAAAAACTATTCCAGACATATGACCTTTCTGTGACCTTGACCCTGACTGGATCAGTTCCAAAATCTAATTAGTTCATCTGCTGGTTATGATGATAATTCCATACAAATCCTGCAAACATTCAACCACTTGTTCTTGAGATACCTCGCTAACAAGAATATCGGAAAACATAATGCCTCAACCATCTAGTGGTGAAGACATAAAAACCCCTTGCACTATAAAACTGAATAAAATCCACAACACAACAGAATATGAACACATTATTCCAAATGAAAAGATAATGTGTTCGAAACAGATACAAATACAGGGTTTTTTTTTTTTTTTGTAGAAGCCTTGCCTGATTGGTTCACAGGGTGTCCATTTGAGACTATAGGTGTGTATCGGGACTGGGATCCTGAGGGATTCAACAGAAATGTCAGGTGATCGTGATGTTTTTACTTTTACGCAGGCATGAGCGAGCGGTCAGATCCGAAGCTCAAACAAACAAATACCACGAACGTGTGTCACTGAGTGACACATTAACATTGTTCTTCATTCATCGCTAGTACCTGCCTGCTCAGGGTTGCCATGGTTTAAATTAAGCTACTAGTTTGTTTTGGGAAATAGATCCAACTAAATTCGTTAGGCAGGTACAAACAAAAATCATAACTGTGTTATTGGGGGAAAGAAATAAAACAGTCCCGTGCACATCACTGGTTGAGACCAATTATGAACTGGAGTGATGTAGCTGAGGTTGAGGAACTGTCAGAGCTGGAATTCACACACCATGCTGATACTGCTATATCTGCTTTTTTTTCTCATGTTTTCCAGCATTTCTAGGGGTATAGTTCTTTTACAAAAAAAAAAAAAAAAAGTTTAGGTCACGCCAAAACTCATTTAAATCTGAATACAGATAATATATATATATGTAAACAGATACAGATTCACAGTATCACTGTGTTAGACCCCTATAGCAAAAAAATACTATCTTAACAACAAAGGCACTTTGATTTAGAATTTTGAAATTGAATTTGATTCAATTTTGGACTATGAGGTTTTTTTTGCTGGAGATTTTGTCCGTCAAAGTTGAAATAAAATCTACAAACATGCGCACACACCTCATCTAGATGCGACCCGTAACACAGTGCATAAAACTAAGCTGATGAAGATGTAAAGGTTTAAGTGGATCTAATCCAAGCTCAGACAAGTCCTTATCGACTTACAAAAACAAACCAGCAGATGTCAGTCGTGAAGATCACGCAGGGATTTGAGCAGATGAAGGTGCTCCTGAGCTGGAACGTGGCTGAGGTCGCTTTAGACAAACAGTATCTGAAAACAAAGGTTTATTTAATCTTTCAAGCAACTTTGCACAGATGCACTGTTTTTAAAAATGCTTCAAACATTGTAAAACAGTACACCATGCCTCACTGGAGTGGGAATACAGCAACAGCACGTGACCTATAAAGCCTTTTAAAAAAATTAATGTTAATGAATGAAATGTAATAGAGATATCAGAGAAGAGCACTGAAGAAATGCTATCTAATACACATTTAACAAACAAGTACAAACTAAACAACGTATGATGGGGTTGTGGTGTAGAAGGAAAGAAAAGAGAAAACTCACTCGTGCCCCCACACACACATCAGAAAAATCCATTACAGGGCTGAAATCTGTGAGCCTTGCTCATTTTGTTTTGTATTGACTGTTTACAACATCACCGTAAACAGTGTTATCATTTTCTCTGCACTCTTGAAGCACTTTGGGGTGAACATCTTCAGGAGTGAGTGTTTATATGAAATAAAAATGAGTGAAATGAAAACCCGGCTTCTGTGGTCTTGTTGTGGAAAACAGGCTTTGGTTGATGTTTTCACTGATGATGGAAGATTCAGAAAGCTGGAGTAATGAACTCTGATTTTTTTTTTTTTTTTTTAGTGAGGATCAAATTAAATACATAAGGCATTAAACACTCGCTGTTATAGGAAAATAATCAGCGATGCAGTGATGTGAAGAAGCGGAGTTACTGTTACCAACACAAACTTGATTATTTTACAGTAACATGTTCCGGAGTGTTCTGTCAACGATTACAATTTTTTATTTTATACAGAAGGACAAAATTTTTTACTTTTTATTCATGTATCATTGTGAAAAGTTCTTGAAACAAGTTAGTTCCTGTTCTCTCTTATGTTATAGCAGCTATAAACAGTCGTTCCCTCACCAGCCTCTCTTTTCTCTCTTGAAGTTTATAAACCAAAAAAACAAAAAAAAAACAAAAAATAACGAAGCTTGTTATGTTACCGAAAAACCACAAAGCATAAACTCTTCTGTTCCTGAAGATGTCAGAAAACTTAAAGTTGCAGCTTTACCTCTGACTGTTACAAAGCGCTGACACTGGAGACTCCTTCCATAAATGCTAAATAAACATCTCTTTACAGAAACGTCTTCAGCACACTTTTTAATCCGGTCATTATTACACTTATAGATTATGTAGTGTGTCCACTATACAAGTCCCTGCTGTTACAGAAGATTAATCAACACCTTCTGACCAATCAGAATTGAGGATTGTGGTGCAAGATGTTTTAAATGATCATCTATGAGGGACAGCGTTTATCAAAATTGGCCACTGAAAGCTGCAGTATGAAATGTATTAAGTTTAAAACCTTAATTCTACACAATTCATTCAATATATTTCTTATGTGCAGCAATACCAGTTAAGGAGACACCACTGTGGGAAGATTTAGATGCTAAACTAGTGGCGATAAGCTTCCATTATTTGTTAGCAAACTTCAGACACCCAGCATGTCTTGAAAAACTGGATGTAGTTTCACTTTAAATGCTTCTAGCTCCATTCTGCACTTTTATCATTGGTGGATTTTTTTGGATTTTCTTTAGTCACATGACTAGAAATGAATTATTTTGTTCCCATTAAAACACACACATACACACACAGTCCATACTTACTAAAATTATTTAATATTAATTTCTCTTCAAGTTTGAATAGATTATAATAATCATTGCATTTTCAGTGTCTGGGGTTTGTTCATGGGTGAAAAGCCAATCCACATGGCTGTACTTGGGAAAGAATTCCTGCATTTTGATGCATAACATGGCTTTAAAAAAAAAAAACAAACACACACACAATCTTATATTATCATCTCATCACAGATTGTTTGTATCATCTCTCACACACACACACAGAACCGAATGGCACTCCAGTGCTTTCCTCAAGTACTTGAGTTATGGCGTATATAACATTAGTTTTATCATTTTCCGAGGTTTCCCCATCATGTATGCTGATGGTATAGGCCTGTTTGGCTCCCCACGGCTCTCTGCCTCTGATCTCTCAGATGAGTGCACACTCTCGCTCAATTAACAAGTCACTTCGAAACAAGGGACATCTCCATCAACCTTCCTTCCTCCTCCTCAGTTCATTCTTGTGCTTCCTTCCATCTCTTCAGCTCCATCCTGGACCTCCATCAGCTCTCTGGTGTCCCTGGCTTCCCATCATGCTCGGCTCGGGTTGGACGCAGGTTTGCTTTCGTAGCCGTACAAAAATGTCGCAACTATGACCAACACGGCTCCCAGGAAGAAGATGCTGCACAGGGGAAATCACATGACACAGCAGAACAATAGACAGGTATCAGTTAGCAGTTAAACCTCAGGCTTCTGACATGATACAATATAATTCTGATTCTTACTGAACCTGTTACGATATACGATACGAGTATGTGACCAACTTTTTCAGGAATCTGTGGTAGGCCTACCGTAAATTCACAATGATGATGACGTAGAGAAGCACCTACTTTAGACATCAGAGTTACAGACAAATCACCTTGTTAGCCTGTTAAATTATTTAGTTGAAAATTATAAACTATTTTTTACACACTGGTTGTCCTTTTTCGATAACACTCCATTTATTATCCGTTATAATCATTAATATTTCATTATTCATGAAAGTTGCCTTTAAAATCAATGCATCCATCCAAATTGTGTCCAATCATTACACCCCGAATAAATACACATTAGCAGACGCGTAACCACATGGCTAGGGTTAGAGGTTTTTTTTTTTATGTACATTAATGGATTATTATTGTCCAGTTACATAAAATTTGTTGCCTAAAAAAGGTCAGATAAGTAAACAAATGACTGAACGGTGACAAAAGTTACCTTTCAGTGCTTAACCATTAAAGATTAGGCTAATAAATAAGACAAGTGGATACGTTTTGTTTTGTAGTGCAGCTTCACGTTACCACTTTTGACTAGTGTCATGAACTCTGAACAGATGAGATACATCCGAGAGGCTAAATAAATGTGAAAACTCTCCCCTTTCTGAGCTAATTTCTCTAGCCCTCATCTCTGATCCGATGAGCTGCCTTCAGCTAAACAAATTTATACAAACGCAGGTGACTGCGATGGTTCATGTTTAAAAACCAACCTGTGTAAACCCTGTTCCAAGCTGACAGCTTAAATGTCAGCTGAACTTAACAGCAACACGGTGAAAATTTCACAGAGAAAAATGCACTGAGAGCTAAAAAGAAATAAGTGCTGCTTTACATTTACTGACGAAATATATTTTATGATTAAGAAGATCACAGACCCTTATTTTCTCACAAATGCAAATTACTCAGCGCTAAAAACAAAAACATTTGCTATATTTTTTTGTTAAATTGTACCACAGTAGCTTATGTTGTCCAACAATTTTGCCATCTTTCTGATATGATAATTTGACACGCTCAGTGATGTGGTTTATTAAAAAAAAAAAGATTTATTATAAAGAGATTTATTAGTCTCCATATTAGTCTCCATCACATCTAATGATTTTGATTTTATAAACATTAATGATATTATTAAATTTAGATTTTGGTCATAAAAACTTTGATACTTAAATTTTGATTTTATTTTGAATACCTTTTAACAATATCATTAAATCTAGATTTTAGAAATATACATTATAATATGCTTAAATCTAGAATTTGGTGGTAAAAATTTTAAAGAAAACATTAAATCTAGATTTTGGTCATACAAACTGTAATGACATTATTGCATCTAGATTTTAGAGGTATACATTTTAATGATATTTTTAAATCTAAATTTTATTTGTATAATTTTTTCCTTATTTGTATAATTTTTGATACTGTTAAATCTAGATTTTGGGCCGAAACATTTTTAGAATATCACTGCATCTACATGTTTAAAATCGACTGATTTATTAAACAAAACACGTCATTTGAAATAGATTACAGTTTGTTGCCAGATTGCTGATCTCGGAAACGTATCTTTCCTATTGTTAAAAATTATTGCTAATTATAAGCAATCCATCAATACACTCTAAAACATACTGAGAAGAACTACACTGCGTGTTACTTCCCCTCCACTAGTCATGTCAAGTCTTTTTTTTTTATCTTTTATTTGATTTATAACCTAATATTGGTAAGCCACAGGTTTCCTGACCCTGAGGTTAGTCCTTCTTTAACAGGACGCTCGATTACAGCTGAACACAAATCTGTACCTCGTCGGCTCAAAGTCCTGCAGCCAGAAGTAGGAAATGAGCGTAGACAGGATGATGGACAGGGACGTGGCGAAACCTTTCAGAATATTATCTGCGTATTTAATAACAGCAGCTATGACCAGACCTCCCAACGCCTGCGGAGGGAAAAACCACAAACAGATATCACTACAATAACATTCAATCAGCTTTACTATTATACAACACAGGACTGAAAGTTGTATATTTGTTGATTCGACACCCAAAACAAAGCAGCACCATAGAAATACAAATGTAGATTTAAATATAGATTTAAATCCCTAAAGCACAAAAGGAAGGATAAACTTTATTTGTCCACAAAAGGAAATTTGTCTTGGGCAAAGTGCTACAGTGTTACTCTGAACATACAATAGTAATAAATAAAACAAATTAAATAAAACAATTAAGAACATACATTAAAATACAACAATGTATAAATATAAAATGCAAGATATGTAAAGTGCAAAACACAGTAAAGTGCTAATATGCTATAGGTGCGTTGTTCTTGGTAGAATTCAGCAGTTTTATCGAGGCAGGAACAAATGAAAGCTTCAGTCTGTTAGTTTCACAAGTCGAGGAAAAAAAAAAAAGCCTTGGGATTATAAATAATTACAGTGTACAGGTGTAGAAGAGTAAAAACAAACAGTGCTAAATTTTGGGTGTTTAGTGAGATCACATTGTGACAAGTTTCAAGACAATACACAAGTGAACCGTGTAATTAGATATATGCTGATAAACCGTAACATGATAAATGTCATGATGATCAAGAGTGCGACTGAGTGAGTGTTTGTGTGTTTGTGTGTGTGGTATAAATCTCACCTGTAATGAAACCACAGTCCAGGTGATGGAGTTGTAGCCCTGGAGCATTCCATGCTCCTTCACTCTCTCTCCGTCATACAGTAACATTCCAAACAGGCCAAAAACCAGACCAAACAGACCTTTAGCACAAAAAACACACACACACACAGTCATGAGTCCAGCACAGGTTTATATTAACACACTCGTTCTTATACGTTATCGTTTCTATAGTAACAGCTCATTCACAGGGACTTGAATGTCAGATGCTGCACATAATCTAAACCTAATAATAAATAGATTAAAAAAGTTGTTTTTCAACAGCAAAACCAAAATCATTTCTCTGGTGAAGCTTTCTGGAAGGAAATGCTTATCTGGCATTTAAGAATGAAGACATCAGTTTTAACGTAAAAACAGTAACTGAGTTGTTCAGACAGAGGAGTTCACACTGCGTGGTTTCACAGTAACATGACAAGTGCCTTTTTTATATACTTATTACTTTAAGAGAGTAAAAAGAGAGGCTGGTAAAGGAACGACTGTTTGTAGCTGCTATAACATAAATGAAAACAGGAACTAACTTCTTTCACGGATGCTCCACAACAATAAATGTAACTATAAATGGATAAAAAGTATAACGTGTCGTTCGTTAATAAACAGAAATTGTAATCAGTGGCATACATGATTTAACTCATCACTCAGTTTACATGATTTAACTCACCACATAGTTTAGACCCACCACAGAAAATGCAAAGTGTGTATTAATTACTAGCACGCTCCCTGAACGCTAAAACAACGGATGTTGAAGTTATAAAAAACAAAACTAAAAACAAACGAACAAACAAAAAAAAATTATAGGTACAATTATCTCAGCTCTGGCACAATGAGCCTGAGGAAGTGCTAATGTCACAGGGGTGTAACCATGACAACAACTCGGGCAACTCAAGTAGTGAAATCAAGACCTTTTTATATCGTCTTAGTTCATGGTCATAAAAATTACTTTTGGCACCCCTAAATGTCTTGCGATGAAAACGTGAACGTGTATATATGGTGTATGAAGGCACATGAAGGTGTATTTAGGGTGCATGAAGGTGTATTTAGGGTGCATGAAGGTTGTATGAAGGTGTATTTAGGGTGTATGACGGTGCATGAAGGTGTATTTATGGTGTATGAAGGTTGTATGAAGGTGTATTTAGGGTGTATGACAGTGCATGAAGGTGTATTTAGGGTGTATGACAGTGCATGAAGGTGTATTTAGGGTGTATGACAGTGCATGAAGGTGTATTTAGGGTGTATAAAGGTGTATTTAGGGTGTATTAAGGTTGTATGAAGGTGTATTTAGGGTGTATGAACGTTGTATGAAGGTGTATTTAGGGTGTAAGAAGGTTGTATGAAGGTGTATTTAGGGTGTATGATGGTGCATGAAGGTGTATTTATGGTGTATGAAGGTTGTATGAAGGTGTATTTAGGGTGTAAGAAGGTTGTATGAAGGTGTATTTAGGGTGTAAGAAGGTTGTATGAAGGTGTATTTAGGGTGTATGATGGTGCATGAAGGTGTATTTATGGTGTATGAAGGTTGTATGAAGGTGTATTTAGGGTGTATGAAGGCACATGAAGGTGTATATAGGGTGTATGACGGTGCATGAAGGTGTATATAGGGTGCATGAAGGAGTATATAGGGTGTATTAAGGTTGTATGAAGGTGTATTTAGGGTGTATGAAGGTTGTAAGAAGGGTGTATGAAGGTGTGTATAGGGTGTATGAAGGTGTATATACGGTGTATGACGGTGCATGAAGGTGTATATAGGGTGTATGAAGGTTGTAAGAAGGTTGTATGAAGGTGTATTTAGGGTGTATGAAGGTGCATGAAGGTTGTATGAAGGTGTGTATAGGGTGTATGAAGGTGCATGAAGGTTGTATGAAGGTGTGTATAGGGTGTATGAAGGTTGTAAGAAGGTTGTATGAAGGTGTGTATAGGGTGTATGAAGGTGCATGAAGGTGTGTATAGGGTGTATGAAGGTTGTATGAAGGGTGCAAGAAGATTGCATGAAGGGTGCATGAGGAAGTATAAAGCAGGTAACTGGGAGAGCACAGTGATGTCAGTCTGCTGCACTGAAGCAGAATAAGTGAATCTCGCGCTCAGATTAAGCAGAAGAAACACAGACAGAGCCGTTAACACTCCATTAGCACACGCCGTGATAAAAATAAGCCTGACAAGGCGACATTCTTCCTGACAAACACACATGGTCATTACATCTCTTCTGGGAGCAGTGTTCATTTGGAGAAGCACAAACACAGTGGAGAAATACATACTTTTGTATAAAAACAGAGGGCTTTTTTTATTTATCTCATCATGTTTGCAATTCTGCAGTTCAATTTTATTAAGATATTTATTGTAAACACAACAACACAGTATGACTGCAACTGCAACACGGACGAATTTTGGAATGGATTTTGGATGAATGTCCAGATGTCAAGAACAATCCTTTTGGGAGTCGACTCTTACTGGTGAGCTGAGCCAAACAATCTGACTCACTGGAAAAGATTCAGGATTCCCATCACTATTTTTTAGTTATCGTGAGTTACGAACCCATTTATTTAACACCAGCGTTTTTTTTGTTTTTTTTTAGCTTTCCCTTGTTGGTCTTCATCAAATAATTAATTACATTTAACAACCACACCATTGCTATTATTATCAGTAGTAATAGTAATAAGGGTGTTATTATTAGGGTGTTACAATCTAATACCACCACAGAATCTCTCTCTCTCTCTCACTCACTCACACACACACACACACACACACACGTTCGCACGCATACTGACCGAGCTGGATGTTTCTGACCCACACACTCTGCTTGGTCTCTTTGAGGATCTTCTCAAAATAAACACCAGCAAAGCCGCTGGAGCAGCAGGCCACCAACACGGCCACCAAACCCACGAACGGAGACCCCGTTGTGGGCTGCTGCTTCTCGGAGGAAGAGTCCGTGGGCCACTGCACAACACACAAAAACACTATTAAACACACAATCAACTATTAATCTATTAGTAATTGAAACTATTAATCCGCTAACATCTTACAAAGAGTGAAGGCATCATGAAAATTTACAAGTTCTCTCTTTCTGTTAGGAAAGTTGAGAGCCATATTTTGGCTAATTATACTATTAAGATACACAAACTAAGAGTTGTCATGCTTACAACAAACTAAATAATTTTCACAAAAAAAAATTTCAGTGATTAATTGTTTTTCCAAACACAAATTACTTTTTATTAATCCACTATTAGACCATGTACGTCTGTACAATAGGGGAAAATAATTGGAATATACAAAAACAGATCAGGCTAGCTATCTGCCTTATATTAGTCCTGGACTTGAATGGAAAGACTTCGTTAATGTGACTTTGCAGGTGGAAAAATAAACCCTTTGATAAACACACAAAGTCAGCATTACTACAACTATACAATCAGACTGACAGTGGAGGCTGATTTTTGTGCGTTTACCTGCACAAGAGCTACTCCAGTCATCAAAATGATGAGCGAGAGCCACTGATAGAGACCAAGCCTGCGACCCAACATGGAGACAGAAAACAGCGCAGTGGTGAGGATCTTCAGCTGGTAGGTCACCTAAAAAATGGAGGGAGCAAGTGGGAGTGCAGAAGTGAGCAATGACCAGTGGAAATAAAAAAGACGGTTGCGAGAACAGAAACTTGTTTCGAGGATATTGCACAACATTAAATGTAACTATAAATGGACAAAAAGTCACTCTTCAATAAATCATTGGCAAAAAACTGGCTGTGCTGCTGCTATAAGAGGAATAAAACACTTCAGGTTTGTATCTATTACACCTATTTATTAGCTAAAAAAAAACCCAGAAGATCAACAGTGGTATTATAATAATTTATGAATTATTAGAAATAATAGATATAAAATGATTTTTTATTTGACGGAAATATGTACAAATTGAAATTTGTGTAAAATTACTAGTAAAAGACATTTTCTAAAGGTTTGTTCAAAACAAATTTTACAAGCCCCGCCTCCTGTGCAGTATTACTGTTAATGATAATGACACGTTGATGAAATGTGTACAGTAATAACAGTAATAATTGTAATTTTAATGACAATAATAAGGCAATAGCTGCGGCGACTGTTTACACAATGTGGCCTTTTACACATAACATTTTAATAG
>CM040461.1:2546750-2568970 GCA_022758105.1 Pangasianodon gigas | reverse complement strand
TGGATGGATGGATGGATGGATGGAAGGAAGGATGAATGAAATGCAAAAAGTACAAATAGATGGATGGGTGAATGACATGAGAAATATAAATAAATATTAATAAGGGTGGGTGGATGGATGGATGGATGGATGAAATGCATGATGTGTACATGGATGGGTGAATGGATGAATGAAATGAGAAATGTATAGATACATGGATGGATGGATGGATGGATGGAAGGAATACCAGGTGCATAGGTGGATGAATGGAATACCAGATGCATAGATGGATGGGTGGGTGAATGGTTGAATGAAATGTGAGATGTTTACATAGATGTATGAATGAATACATGTTTATACTGTATATACAGATGTATGTATGGATGGATGGATGGATGGATGGATGTTCAGATGTACAGATGAATGCATGACTGTCTTCTCCTTCCACTACCTGGTATGTAGCAGCGTCGAGGTTGGAAAGTGCCACGTACAGCAGGTTGTTCTGCAGCGTGTAGATTCCTGAGGGAATGGCCAGCTTCAGCGTCTCCACTGGCTTATGGAGGATCTCCTGCCTGAGGACGGTGCTCAGAGCACGGACACTGTAACCTGCTCACCGCCACACGCCAAGGACAGAGACGATACATCACAAAACCGACAATCAGAAAATATTACACATAAAGCTCATGAAGCAGCAGCAATTCATCTCTCACTGACCTCAGGAAAGAGACATGACACGGCAATAACAAGATTATTACCGTACTTTATAACAACACATCCTTACAACAGCTCAAGTATCTCTTCACAAAACAGTAATAAAGATACTGAGCGAGTTCACGCCTCTGTCTAAACAAAGTGATGACAGGAATAGTAAACTATAGCCTAAAAAAACACAAAGATTATCTGGGGAACTATGGCAGTGCATTGTGGGATTTTATAAAAGTACTGGATATTTCAGTCATAACTACAAAATGGAAATTACAGTATGGTTTAGTAAATACTGTTAATACGGACGCTAAACTGGTGGCTATGAGCTTCTTATATACGTTAGATTAACCTTAATTAGCGTGGCTTCTGTACCTGTCAGTCCCATTCAAGGTGTGGCCTCTGTATCTGTCCGTCATATTAAAGCCTCTGTATCTGGTGGCCCTAGTGAAGGAGGTGTGGCCTCTTTGTTAGTCCCAGAGAAGGAGGCGTGGCCTCTGTAACAGTCATTCCCAGTGTAGGAAGTACGACCAGCACTGTCAGTCTTAATGAAGGAGGCGTGGCCTCTGCATCTGGTAGTCCTAGTGAAGGAGGTGTGGCCTCTGTTAGTCCTAGTGAAGGAGGTGTGGCCTCTGAATCTGGTAGTCCTAGTGAAGGAGGCATGGCCTCTGTTAGTCCTAGTGAAGGAGGCGTGGCCTCTGTTAGTCCTAGTGAAGGAGGCGTGGCCTCTGTTAGTCCTAGTGAAGGAGGCGTGGCCTCTATATCTGGTATTTCTAGTGAAGGAGACGTGGCCTCAGTCTGTCAGTCACAGTGAAGGAAGCGTAGCCTCTTTCTGTCAGTCACAGTGAAGGAGGCGTGGCCTCTGTATTTGTGTGGCTTTGCAATACTCAAAGCTAGAATTATTTTCAATTAAATTTGAACCATTTGCACAACACTGAATTACGTTTTATCACATCAAAACCAACTCTAGATGGCAATATACAGAATGGTTATGTAGTTTAAGTGTCTCTCATATAATTTATCTCATTTCAGAAGGACAGAATCAGCACTCTGGCTGCAGAGGAGGCTGAGATGTGAACTTACTGTGCTCTTTGCAGACGAGGCAGATGCAGGTGAGGATCTTGAGCAGCTCGGCCAGCACCACGGCGGAGGAAGCGAGGTAACGTGGCCCATCAGCCTGCAGAGTGCGCGAGTATCGCATGGTCAGCACCAGAGAGGTCGTCTGGAACACCAGCACACCCAGAGAGAGGTACTTCAGCCGTACCGACGTCATGGCCTAGCGATCCCTCAGGGGCGAGCTGAGACGCATGGGAAAAGGGGAAAGGTGTGAGCGGTACAAGTAAGAGCAGGAATAATTTAGTAATCTCAAGGCACTCAGTAACTGCAACGTAATCTTTGATCTCACAGCAAACATCAGCTTATAGTCAGTTTATATTCAATCTTTCATTTCAAATAAAATGTGCTGAGGTAAAAATATATATATATATATATGTACAGGCTGCATGTAGGTTGGGATTTAACAGATCGGCCTAAAACAACTAACAGTGCAGCACAGAAATCTTCCGTATTTTCTGACAACATTGTCATCGAGTTTAATATAAAACCTGGAAAGTTCTGTTTCTTTAGCTAGGTTTGGTCTGTTTGCTTAAAACTAAATGGAGAGAGTAAAAAGTAAATTAGATCTTGAAGCTCCAGGGTATGGGCAGTCTTGGGTTTGTATTATTATTATTATTATTATTATTATTATTATTATTATTATTATTGCACTTTTTATACAAGTGTTGGTTGAATGTGCATATCATGCAAGTAGTAATATAAAATTAAAAGATTTCCCTCAGGGGTGAAGAGAGAGAATACAGAATTAAATACACAGACAGATTAAAGTAAAAGATAAAAGAAAATCTAAATGCAAAAAAAGAGGGTTAAGGAAAAGAAAATAATAAAACAAATTTCACAGACATGAACTTGAACCGGTGAATACAAAGAACAAAATAACAGCTAAATTTTTGTTTTGGTTTTTTTAGGTATCATTTTTCACTGCAATTAAATGTTGCTGCTGTCAGTGACAAGAACTTGTTTAACAACAACCAACTTGATATTTTAACAATCTTACTGGATTGACAGACTTGGTATGAGCGCAGTGGGACTGACTGATTATTATAATCTTAAAGTCAGTTCAGATATTTTTATGTTATATTTACTAAACCAGTGAATTAAAACAGAGGAATGAATTGTCCACAAACGAGTAAAAAGTGCCAGGAGTGGATAAGACGAGTCGTTTCTGGTGTAAAATTGTCGTTTAAGATGTTTAATGCAGTTTAATTCAGTTTAACTGGACGTAATTACACAACTGTATGATCTCTCTTTTGTCCTGCGAGTTATGTATGAAAGAAGAAAGAGAAAACCGTCTAAAGCATTTTCTTTCATTCAAACAACAAAGCAAAACCTCAAAGAAACAAAATATCACGCCACATATTGTAAAAATGTCTCTAAGTAACATGATGTAATACGCTTGCAATGTACTGAACACACGCACAAACCTGTCTGACACCCTGTTTCTCTAAACCCTTTTTGTTTAAAAGGGAGAAAATACACAATATCTTTACTATAATAATCACTGAATGAGTTCAGCAGCACATGAAGCACAGAGTTACAAATCAAGCAAGTGATGCAAAATCAACATTTCTCCTAATTAAAAACGTATTACGCATTTCTGCCGCTCTTACCTTACTATACACTGAGAAAGCTTTAAAACGACATGCTCTGGGGAGAAAAAAACAACAAAAAACAGAAACCTGAAACTTGACTTCAGTTCCTAACACTTTTGTAACATTTTTCCACTGAGGCTCTGCAGAAGGAGGACACGGAGTTCATGTACCAGGATGGAAACCTCCCACCGACCACACCTTCTACAACTGCAAAATTTAAACAATAGGTCACTCTTTATTAGATAACAGGTTCACGGAAGCCAACTTATACCGTGTTTGCACAGCAATTTTTTTTGTTTGAAGGAGGAATAACACGCAAGCACACACACACACACACACACCCTACAGGCATTCTACCAAACCATCAGCTTTTTTAACTTCCCTGTTTACTGACATGAACCAAAGTTCGAATCGGCTTGCTTCAGTCAAAACTCTAAAAACTGTAAAAGACAGGATGTCGTAAACATTTTCCAATAACTTAGGGCTGCACGATTCTTGATGAAATAGGATCGGTGATTTATTTTTTTTTTTTTTTTGGCTTAGAACTGAGACTACGATGACAAATCACGTTACTGTAGCAGAGTACAGTAGCTCCATCATCCTAGTAAATGTCTGTGAGCGTAGGGCTGGGAGATATGATGACATAACATCCATAAATTATGTCACCTTTCTGAGATATCATGGGAACTGATACATCGTGTTATACCGCAACGTGGCTGAATGCTCGAATCTGATTGGTCAGAAGGTGCGTAACAGCACGACTCGGACAGTAGTTCCGGCTGTAACCCGAACGATTGGTTTGTATTAATGCGCTCGTTCTAATATGTTATCGTTTCTATAGTAACAGCTAATACACAGGGACTTGTAAGACAGACGCAGCACATCACCTAAGGCTACTAATAATCCGATTTGTAAAACATGTAATCGTTGATGTGGTGACATCTTTTGTTAGGAGATGTTTATTTGATATTTATGGAAGGAGTCTCCAGTGTTAGCATTTTGTAAGAGTCAGAGGTAAAGCTGTAACTAAGTGTCCTGATATCTCCAGGACAGAGGAGTCTACTTTATACTTTGTGGATTATCTGTAGCATGACAAGCTGTGTTTTTTTGTTGTTCAAGAAAGGAAAAACTTCAAGAAAGGAAAAAAAAAAGGGTTGGTGATCTCACTTACAATGTGAGTGAGAACAGGAACTAACTTGTTTCCTTCCACAACATTAAATGTAAGTATAAAGGGACAAAAAGTATGACGGGTCGTTCTTTAATTAATAAAGAACTGTAATTGTTGTAAATTGCTGTGGTCTAAGAGGAATAAAACACATCAGGGCATGCTGTTATAGGAATATAATTAATTCCGAGTGGTCACAGTAACTCTGTTACCCAGCAGCAGTAAAAGAGGTTGGACCAAGATGAAAAATCGAGCAAAAGAGCGACGATAAGATGAAAAGGTGTGAACTTGCTCTCTTTTCCACCCACTGAAGTGAATAAACTCACCCACAGCCGAGGCAAGACTTCATCAGCTAATCAGGAAGTGAATTAGTAATAGTAACTCTGCTTTACCACACCAGCCCATGGTTGATTTTATTCTTTACACAACACCTAAACCTAACACCAAGCTGTCTTTAAAAGTGATCAGAATTTTACAGTAAGACTAAACATGATTAGTCGTTTGCGATGTCTGTGAGAAGGACTCTTCCTGTGACAGCAGGTGATTTTGGTGGCATTTAGTGATGAAACGTTCTAGAGACTTTCTTGTGAAAGCCAGAGACGAGTTACACCACTACTGATTTCACTCCACTGGCTTCCTGTTGCACCAAATGCATTCCACATGACAAAGAGCTCTGAGCCACATCATCTACATACCACAGTACACACCAACCGCGGTGTTTCTCTTCAGAGCGACTGGCATGCACTTCTCTAAGATCTGAGCACGCTCACAAGCGCAAAGTTTGACTCCTTACACAGTTTAAATACTTTCTACTGTAACTGGAGCTTCAGCCATGTGCAGGTTTTGGATAAGAGCGTCTGAAAAACTGACTGAATGTAGATCAAAATTTAGTAAAACAACATACATGCTACAGTCACTAATCATAGACTTATATGATCAGCATTAACTGAAAACTAACCACTAATGTAAATGCTAAATATTATCTGGAATCAAAATAACAGCCAGAGAAATGAGAAGGTTCCTTCAGAAAAATATGATTAAACCAGTATGTCCCTCTACTATAGTCCTCTCATCCTTAACACCAGAGTGTAGTTTCCTTCCTTTAAGGGCTTCATCGTGAGCAGGTGAGTTGAATAAGGTGTACTGGTGATAAAATACACACATCATTACATCTTACGCCACTTGAATGTGAGTTTTGAGTTTAAAAAGCTGCTTGTTACTGAAAGATAATCTATATGTAAAGAATGAAACACTCTGTGTTGTGCAGTTATAGGAAAATAATCAACAACGGACTCATGATGAGTCACTGCAGAGTCACTCTTTGCACCCTGAAGTTGATTATTTTCTGAAAACAGCACATTCTAACAAATTTTATTCCTCTTATACCACGGCAATTTACCAACAATTAAGCTTACTTTTTAAAAAACTTATTAATAAATGACACATCATAGTTTTTTTATCAGTTTATAGTTACATTTAGTGTTGTGGCATGCCCACGAAACAAGTCAGTTCCTGTTCTCTCATCGCTGTATAAACAGCCGTTCCTTTATCAGCCTCTCTTTTCTTCAGTTTCTTGATGTTAATAAGATAAAAAAAAAAAACACGTCTTGTTATTTTTGTCTGTCCTGACGACTTTCCTCTGGATGTTTAAGGAAGGAGTCTCCAGTGTCAGTGCTTTGTAACAGTCAGAGGTAGAGCAGAGAGACAGAAGTGTAGCTGCACTTTGTGGTTTCTGGGTTGCTGCGTTGATTTTTGTCTCGTTTACGAGAAAGAGAGAGAGAGAGAGAGAGAGAGAGAGAGAGAGAGAGAGAAAGAGCCGCTAAAGCAACGGTTCTTTATCGTAGCTATAGTGTAAGTGAGAACTGGTTTCGTGGACATTCCACACCTTTAAATGTAACTATAATAAGTATAAAAAGTATGATGCGTCTCTCAATAATAAATAGAAATCGTAATTATTGGTAAATCGCTGTAGTATACGAGGAGTAAAGCAGTTCAGGATGTGCTGTTGTTGGAGAATCAACTTTGGGTCACATCACACCACACCATGCTGTCGTTGATTATTTTCCTATAACAGCACGACACAGAGATGGTTTTTTTTTTTTTTTTTATTCCTTACTTAAACAAGTGTGGCTAAGTGATTCAAAAAATGCATGCACTTTGTCTCATAAGGTCGTAGGATTAAAATTCCTGCACTCACATATCTGAGAAAAACAGTTAAAAGGTTTAATGATGATTTATCTTAAAAGTGGCAGAGCTGAACTTTCTCCTCCATCCATCTGGAGAAGAGGGAAGATCCCAGCAGCAGAAAAAGAGCCTGGATCCAGAGGAATAAT
Organism: Pangasianodon gigas; assembly: GCA_022758105.1. Lineage (NCBI taxonomy): Eukaryota > Metazoa > Chordata > Actinopteri > Siluriformes > Pangasiidae > Pangasianodon > Pangasianodon gigas. The sequence goes on along the minus strand of CM040461.1, from coordinate 2,562,083 downwards.
CAAGCAAAAGAGCCACAATAAGATGAAAAGGTGTGAATGAAGTGAATGAACTCACCCACAGCCGAGGCAAGACTTCTTCAGCTAATCCGGAAGTGAATGATTGAGGAGAAAAGAGGAACAGATGCCAGGTTTGTCCTGACTCCACACGGCTGTGAGCGCTGACTGGAGGCTAAATAACAATAATGAATGAATGAAAGAAAGAAAGAGGAGGTTGAGTAAGTGTGTTAAACTGCAGTGTGAATCTCTGTCGCTCTGCTCCAGGTTGTTGTGGTGCTCAGACACATGCTAACGCTAATGCTAATGCTAATCTCACTTCCTGCACTAAACTCCTCCATCTTCCTCTTTCTGCCTGCGTCCTGATTTAATGCCGCTTTAAAGAAATGTTTCCTGGATGAAAGTAAAGCTGAGAGCTGGATTTAAAAACTGCAGCCTCTCTCTCTGTGTGTGAGTGTGTGTGTGTGAGTGTGTGTGAGAGACTTCCTGGTGTTTTTCCATTCATGTTCATTGCGGCTCATTAGCGACACCCGCTGATCCGGAGGCAGGCCGAGTCCCAAACGGAGGTTATAGTGCACTAGGGCACTAGTGTAGAGCTCAACACTTTCCTTACATCACTGCATCGGTTTATAACATTAAATACTGTAAAGCACCGGCTCTTAAAGTAACTTACAGCCAGGGGGTCAGCCAGTTATAATAATAATAATAATAATAATAATAATAATAATAATAATAGTATTGTTGTTGTTGTTGGTGTTGTTAACAACAACAGTAACAACAACAACAACAACAATAATAATAATTAAAAAACAACAGTAATTCTAATAGCAACAACAACAACAATAATAATAATAATAATAATAATAATAATAATAATAATTATTATTATTATTATTATTATTATTATTATTATTATTAAATAACAACAACAATAATAGCAGCAACAACGATGATAATAATAATACTACTACTAATAATAATAAAATAACAATAATTCTAATAGCAGCAACAACAATAACAACAACAACAATAGCAGCAACAACAATGATATTAATAATAATAATAAAATAACAACAATAATTCTAATAGCAACAACAGTAACAACAACTATAACAATAATAATTGCAACAACAACAACAACAACAACAACAATAATAATAATAATAATAATAATAATAATAATAATAGGTTAGGTCAGGGTGCGAGTACAGAGACAAAACGCAGTTAGCATCCAACCAGTAGTGCAAATAACAAATAAGTTAAATGAGATAATGAGGTTCTGGTGCAGTAAGTTGAGGTAAACAGTACACAGCTAGAGGTAAACAGCATGATGCATGCAATATGATACAGTAGATGCTTAGAGTGGCTAAAATGCAGTTTTAGCAATAATGTGCAAATAACAGTCTGATATAAATAATTACAGTAAAGTGCAAGTACTTGTAAGTAATTGCAGATAATAGCAGTAATGTACAACACAGTGTTATATGGTGTCTAATGCTAAGGCTGGCAGTTAACGCTTAGAAGCTGAGTTCAGCATCAGTACAGCTGAAGGGAAAAAGCTGTTCCTGAGTGTTTTTGTGCAACAACGCAGACTTCTGTAGCGTTTTCCTGATGGGAGACGCACAAACAGTCCATGGTGGGGATGGGAGGCGTCCTTGATAATACCTCTCACTCTCCACAAGTAACGCATTTGATAAATGGCCGTAATGTTGGGCAATTTCACAGTCGTTCCATACTGTGATGCAGTTTGTAAGGATGCTTTCAATGGTATATTGAAGTTCAGAAGTTCATCGTGATCTGAGGAGCAAAGGGAGCTGTCTTCGGTCTCCTCAGAAAGTACAGGCACTGTTGCACCTTTTTGAGGAGAGAGGAAGTGTTGAGGTTATTAATAATAATAATAATAATAATAATAATAATAATAATGATAATAATAATAATAATAATAGGTCCCCGGTTCGATCCTGAGCTCGGGTTCCTGCTTGCGTGGAGTTTCGAAAGTTCTCCTCGTCTCCGTGTGGGTTTATACGAGGTTCTCTGGTTTCTTCCCACTTCCCAAAAGCATGCCAATAGATTAGCGCCTCCTAGCTGTGAATGTGTGTGTGAGGTGCCTTGTGACAGACTGGCGTCCCACCCAAGGTGTATTCCGACCTCATTCCCAGCATTCCTGGGACAGACTCCGGATCCACCACGACCCTGACCATGATAAACACTTACTGAAGATGAATGAATGAATGAATGAAAACTAATTCATTTGTTTCAGTAAGGTCACAGTGCTAAAAAGTTTTTTTACTCTACAATCATTATCCCAACAACCAATGTTGTAAATTATCTTACAGAGTTAGAATTATTTTTTCAGCGTTAGCAAAAAAAGTGTCATTTCAACTCGTTATAGTGTCTTCTGTCTCACAAGCTCCGCCTCCTGATTTCAGACCTCTCTACAATCACCAGTCAGCCACCATTTTATGTGTCTTTCACTGTTTCTTACAGGTTCTCAGAAAGTTCACTCACAAAGTATTAGCAAAAATATGCAGGAACACTGGGCATGAGGCATTATTATCATTATTATTATTATTATTATTATTATAGTATAATAATATACTACCAAAGTTGTTTATTAATTGTAGTTATTAACTAGTTATTATAGCTAAAGTGATGCCAGTCACATAAAGGAGTCTTATAAGAAGCTAATAAATATAAAACCTGAACTTCAATCAAAGCACAAATGTTATTCAATCTAAATTTACAATGTAACACAGTGTAAATAATTTGTTGAATTTCCGTGCAAGAAAAGTTCAGGAATAAAATGAATAAGGAATAAAATAATATTCTGTTAAATAGTATATAAAAACTAGTTAAAGCTCATGTGGTATTAAACTTTATAGTGATGGATTCATGTGTAGTCACGACATGCAACATGGAGTTTTTCATGTAGCTTATTTATTAACACCTGAGCTCGCTAATTTCACAACACAAACTCCAAAAAATCTGGCAAATTAAAACAGATTTTAAATCACTGTTAAAAGATTTGTTATATGATGGTGATATTTGAGGTTTGTGGGTGATTTGTCAGTAAGCTGAAACCTTACCCTCCATCATGATTTGAAATCTTTAATCAAGCCTCAGTAAAATAAAAAATAGTGATTTTGATGTGTTAAATGCACCTGATTCAGAAATCTGATTTTGTTTCTTTTTCCTTGATACGACACTTTTTACTATTATCACATTAAAAGAAGCATCAAAATTTTTGCTTTAGCTACTACAGTATTTCGTTTTTCAAACTTTACGTAGTGCACTTATAGAGCGATTAGGGAGCGATTTGAGACACAGCCAGTCTGCTGTGACAGTGCCCCTTCAGCTGTGCAAGCAAAGCACTTCAGTGTGTGTGTGTGTGTGTGTGTGTGTGTGTGTGTGTGGACTTTGCTTGTACAGCTGATAAAGACATGCTGTAAACAAACCCCCCACTGCATGTGTGTTATGTATGCAGTATGTACATATAGACATAACCTTTAGACAAGGGCATGCAGTGGTACAGTCCAGAACACAGCACTTCCACAGTGGAGGAGGTGTGGCCTGTCTATTAGTCCCAGTGAAGGAGGCGTGGCCTCTGTGTCTGTCAGTCTCAGTGAAGGAGGCGTGGCCTCTGTCTGTCAGTCTCAGTGAAGGAGGCGTGGCCTCTGTACCTGTCAGTCTCAGTGAAGGAGGCGTGGCCTCTGAGTCCTTTTTGAGTTAGATAGATAGATAGATAGATAGATAGATAGATATACTTTATTGATCCCATGAGGGAAATTCTTGTGTTACAGCAGCATGGTCAGTTGATTGTGATAATGTAGAAGATCTTCACAACTAAACTTTTCATACCAAAACCAATTATTGTCTATTTTCTTTTAATTATTACTCCATGACTTGGTTGGCTTTATAAGCAATTATTTTATTATTATTTTATTGCTGTACCTGTTTGACACGTCTGAAGAAGGTGAAACATCACAAGAGCACACCAGCAGAGAACAAAATCTGTAACGTTTATGGCGTATTTCATCTTTATTGGCATCATCTGCATGTTTGCTTGGTTTGCGCTACACAAATTTTGTTCCGTATACACAAAAAAAAATGTCCTTCTACGAACAAGACGAAAGACTACAAACTTCATATAGCAACAGCAGAGTAGGTGTGTATTAGATGATCAGAGGAAAGGAAAGTACATTACGCATTAAAAAATCTATGTACAGCACTTATAAAAGAAAAAAAAAACCACAATGTTTACCCACAGGGACACATGCTGCTCTCTGAGCTCAGATAAAATCACCATTCATGAAGCAGAGAGAGAGAGAGAGAGAGAGAGGGGAAAAAAAAGAAATCAAACCATGGTTTAAGTGCCATAAAGAGGAGGAGTGTGATAACATGACATTCTGCACCATTAACACCGGAGCTTACAAGTGTTCAGAGTGTGTGTATGTATGTGTGTATGCGTGCTACTGTAAGTGTGTGATACAATGATGATTATAATAACCTGTTAAAAACTGTAGATAAAAGGTAATGTAAATCACCAGGAAGAGAGATTTGGTTAAAAAAATACTTTTGGTTATAAAAACAATCAGTCATTTGGTGTTCAGGACACTAAATGGCTACGAAGTGTAAAAACTACATAGTTATGATTGTATCGATCAGGTTTATAAAGCTCTGCTTAAACAAAAGAAGAAAAATCAAGATTTTAAAAAATACTAAAAAATTTTAAGGCAGGGTTTTTATAATCACTGAGCAAGATAGATAGATAGATAGATAGATAGATAGAAACAGTAATAAAAAATGCAACAATACATTATTTAAAACATGAAAAGTTACAACTTCAGAACTAAAAAAAAAAAATTAGTATAAAACAAAAACAATTGGCAGAATAAAAATATATATGAGCAATGGTTACAATATTCTGTACAATATTCTAGAGAAAAAAGGCATGTCGAAAAACTAAGACTAAAATTTTTACCAAATCAGAGATGGCCGTCGTAATCTGCTCCTTCGCTAATGAAATACTGTACCGCGTTATTTACTATCGCTGATAGTTTAATTTGATCACTAATTTTACATTTAACTCTTTTCCTCCATTCAAGATTTGACTTGAACATCGCAGATAACTGATCACAGACACTGGTTTAAAAAAAGTGCAACACTGATTTCACGCTAACGTCCTCTCGATCAGATTTGTGAGAAGATCTTATGATGTTTTAAACCAGGCATGAGACGATATACACTTTCCTGTCGTAATACGATCATCACTAGCAAGAGACAAATCGCTGACGTCACTCCAGGTTTGGCTTGTGGGCGTGGCCACTCTAGCGTTTTTAGAAAAATTCAGTAATCAGTATAAATGTTGATTAGTCTACTTGTACCACAGTGGTGCTGAATCCTGGATTGTGATTGGTCAGAAGAAGGTGTTGATTAATTTCCTATAACAGCAGCTCTCATAGTAGCGCAGCCACAAATCACAGGTTTACATTAAGGTGCTCATTGTATTAATAGGTAATATCGTTTCTATAGTAACAGCTCGTTCAAAGGGACTTGTACGGTAGATGCTCCACATAAACAAGTTTTTAAAAAGTGTGTAATCGTCCATATGGGGAAATTTTCTGTAAGGAGATGTTTATTTAATATTTATGGAAGGAGTCTCCAGCGTCAGCGCTTTGTAACAGTTTTCCGAAACTTCTTAAGAACAGAATTTTTTGCGAACACTTTGCGGTTCCTCGGTAACATGAGACCCAAGAAAAAACAGGGAGGTGAGGAAACGACTGTTTATAGCTGCTGTAACTTGTTTCAAGGACGTTCCACAACACTAACCGTAAAAAATAAACTGATAAAAAATATTATTTTTAAAAAAATGTATGAGGAATAAAACATTTCAGCATGTTTTATAATCCTCTTCGGAGTGGTAACAGTGACTCCGCTTCATCACACCACCCTGGAGTTGATTATTTTCCTATAACAGCATGACACAACAGTGTTTCATTCCTTTACTACTCACTATTCCCTAGATTGGAAAATATGTAATATTACTTCAGAAAAAAAAAATTCATTCACTCCTTTCCTTCATAAAAAGTCTTTGGAGGAGTCTAAGGGGACGTTGCCATAGTAACTACATAGTGTTGATCAAACCTAACAACAACTCGGTGGGTTTGGGTATTTCGTGGCATCTAGGGTACTCACTGTGGTGCATTATGGGATTAAAATTAGTGCAGTAGATAACACTACAGTCTTCCGAAAATAATGAACTATATATAGTGAATAGTTTTAGTTTTGTTTAATCCTTTTAAGTCCCAAAAGTTTCACGAAATAAATACAAGAAACTGATCAATAACCGAAGAGTTTAAGGGGTTAAATGCATTATAATATTGTATTATAATATTATAACACTCAGGGAACTACTGAACTGTAGATATTTTTTTCACTTTTATGCACCAATCTCCATTAAATGGGAAGGGAATGCTGATCTGGGATTCGCCCGGAATTTTCTGGAGTCAACCACGTGGATTTGTTGCTTGTCAATTTGTCGCTTGCTAGTGTGAACAAACGCAATCATGGGATTTCCTTCTCTGAATATCACACACATTTAAATTTGGCAATTTCTCCTGAACAGAGCACAGTTAGTGATGAATTTTTGAAATGTGTGTTGAAACGTATCATCATCATCATCATCATCATCATCACACGCTCATTTTAAACACAAGGCAGTCATTTTCCTACAGTGAATCACAATCTCAAGGCCATAAAAGTCACGCAAAATATCACAATAAAGCAACATCTCCATTAGAAACTGCAGCGAGGTTAAATCAGAGCCCATGTGACATCAAGACGGCTAGAATCGAGCCAAAAGGCTGCTGTAAAATCTACGAAATAAAACGAAGATGCTAACAACAGAAGCTCTAAGAATTATTGCCGTAACTGAAACAAAGGAGTTGCGTCACTGTTAAACAGACTCTATACGTGCACAGTGGTGTAGAACAAAAAAAAAACAACAACAAAAACAATATAACAAGGCAGTTTTAGCTCAACTGTAACCATGACCCAGTACATTAAAAAAAACATTTACAATGGTTAGTAAGTCCATCCTTAACGATATATGAGCTTTGGAAACAGCAATATTTAAAAAAAGAAAAAGAAAAAAAACAGAGTGGTTGCACTTTATTTGAGATCTGATTTCCTTCAAGGTTCAACAAAGAAGCCGAGGCAAGATGGCCACCACGTTGTAACACTTAAGTCCAGCTCATTGTCTTTGTTTCTTATGATTGTCCACAGACAGATAAATGGCTGATTTGCTGACGTAAATTCATCAGTAGTCCTCCGTTTGCGCCATTTTTACACTTATCTCATGCGTCTAAAGAATCGGGATTATATAAATGTATATCCATGTATATGGATTGTCTACATATAAATACATTTGAAATATTTATATTTGTTCCACGTTCAAAAGATCGGACATGCAAAATGATGGACACCACAGTGTTAGAGAAGGTGTGCATGTTACGTAGAAACCTGGCTACCCGGAGACGCATTTGACTACACATGCTTCTAATCTTTCCATGATCCAATCCAGATCCAAGAGCCATGACGTGACCTAGCAAGTGTAAACGGGGATTTAAAGATTTTGTCAGTCCCGAGTCGGATTGAGCATCACGAGAATGCTTCATTCTCCGGATCACTGAATAGAAGAGGGTTACCAGCTGCATATAAACACCACAGGCGACTATCTGCATAGTGTATAAAAAAAAAGACAGCAGTGTGTGTGTGTGTGTGTGTGTGTGAGAGAGAGAGAGAGAGAGAGATTGATTGTGTCTCTCTTTAAGATGCAGGTGACAGATTTATGCTGATAAAGCTCCATTTTATGGAGTTAAATTGCATATAAACACCACAGTCAGGTTAAGACACAGCGACAAGCAGTTCCTCTGTGTTATTACGCGTACACACTGCTGCAGGCTTGCTGCTGCGGCGGCGGCTGCACTGGCTGCGAGGGCTGCGGCTGCAGCAGAGGAGCCTGCTCTGGAACGTGAGTGTGTGCGTGTGAGTGAGGGTGCGCGTGCGTGTGCAGCGCGCCGTGCGGGCTTGTGGTTACATCGGACCAGTCTGAATGCGAGTGAGGCGAAGACGAGGAGGACCAGGGATCAGGTGACTCGGGCGACGGCGTCAGGTATGGGTGCTCGCTAGAGGGCGGAGCTCCATGACCCGGGGTCGTGACCTCAGAGCCCTGACCCGGAGTCGTCACCACCTCTGACCCAGCACCGCTGGCGTAGCTGCGGTGAGAAGGAGGAGTCGGGTATTTATCCACAGGGCTCTGCAGTTGCTGGTGGTAAGGCGTCACCTGCCTCACCTGGGGCTCCGCGATGTTATGGGCGTGGCCGTGGAGGTGCGGGATGCCATGCTGTAGCCCCGCCTCCTGCATGGGATACATCATATCCTGGCTGCAGTGCATGTGGTTAAGGCCCTGGGATTGGGTTTGACTCACCTGCATGGCCCCCTGCTGGTTTGGTTTGAGAAGTGCCTGGTTTCTGGAGGTCAGCATCTGGAAGGTGACGATCGATGGAAGCTGCTCTCGGCTCACCGAGACGTTCACGGGCCCGAGGATCCCCGAGCCGTGATGGTGCTGTTGCAGGCCCGAGTGCGTCGGCGCCATCTGGTGGGGAAGCATGTGGCCGAAAACATGGGGGGCGGCATAGCTGTGCTTAGCCACGCCCACCCAGCTCTGCTGCTGCCCTAGCATGTGGCTGACAGGGGGCAGGAGGGGGCGGGTCGAGGGGCTGGTCATCAGCGGAGGTGATTTTGCTATGTTGGCAGCTCCTGCGGCATCCGTCGTGAACGAATGTGGCGATTCTAGCGAATCCACCGGCGACATTGTGACTGAGCTTTCTGAAAGAACGCCCGTGCCGGCTGTTGTTGCTCCCTTGGTGCCGTTAGTGTTAGCAGTCACGGTTGCTATGTTACCACTGGATGCAGCCAATCCTGTCGCTTCTCCTCCGGCCGGTTTCTTCCTCCGCTTTGTCTTCATCTCCTTCAGATCTTTGACTCCGCCCCCAGCACCGTTAGGGCCACCAAGTTTGGCGGCACCGCCGCCGCCACGCCGGTTCTTCTTGTTTTGCTGTCCCGGTCGCATGCCGATGACCCCGTTACCAGTGCAGACCATGGAGGGGTGTCCACCCCCACCGTTTCCTACATGGTTCGATCCAGAGTGTGGGCTGTGCACCAGATTGTACTGGTCGAGCAGGCGAACGATGTCGTGGTGCATGCGTTCCTGAGCTGTATCACGTGGCAACCGGTCCAGGTGATCAGTGATGTCACGGTTGGAGTAGTGATCCAGGAGGACCTGAGCCGCCTCGAAACTGCCTTCACGCGCCGCCAGGAACAACGGCGTCTCCTCCTGAACAGCAACAACAACAACAACAACAAAAAAACGTAAGAATTGCACAAAGACCTGATTTTTGTATGATTAGTGTTTAAGACTGAATAGCACACAGATGCTCACCTTGTTGTCCTGCATGTCTCGATTGGCGCCGTTCTTCAGCAGCACCAGCGTGGCCTCCACATTGTTCACGGCAGCAGCCCAGTGCAGAGCGGATTTACCTGTACAGGTAATTACATCACCACCAGTTTACAGATAATCCAATAAAATTATTCATTATTCAGAAGATATATCTAGTGAGTAGGGCTGCGAGTACGTGTGTGTGTGTGTGTGTGTATGTGTGTGTGTGAGTGTCCTACCGTGGTCATCCACAGCGTTTACATCGGCGTGGCAGTGCACCAGCTCCTCCACCATGCCCTCCACGGCCAATCTGGCTGCCAGGATTAAAGGAGTCGTTCCATCGTTCATCCTCGCATCCAGCTCCGTTGCGCGATTACGTATTAGGATCTAAAATGGAGCATTGTGTGATGAAAAAAGTGTGTGATGAAAAAAATGTTCTTAGCTTGTGTTCTTTGTGCCCTTCTCTAACCTGGAAGACTCCCTGTGCGTCGGCGGCGATGGCTGCGTGCAGCGGCGTGCGGCCCATGTTGTCGTGAGCGTTGGGGTCGGCGCCGGCGTCCAGCAGTCTCTTGGCGGCGTCGGCGCGGGCGTAGCGGGCGGCCAGGTGAAGAGCCGTCTCGCCCGTGCGCTCCGTCTGTGCGTTGAGCGTAGCACCCTGAGCGATCAGGTCGCTGATCATGTTCGTGCCGGGCTCATCGACTCCGCTCTCCTCCTCCTCCTCGGCTAAGACGCTAACACACTCAGGACTGCTGCCGCCCCGCAGAGACGCCAGCATTAGAGGAGTGAAACCATCTGAGAGAGAAAAATAAAGTGATTATTACTATTAACTATTATTATTATTAAGAGATTATTAACAACCAGACAGCAAAAAAAAAAGGCAACAAGTTTTTAACCTCATCAAGAAATCTGTTTTGTTTGCATATGCAAATTAAAAACACCCCCAATCCTACAAACTCCACCCCTTTTTTCATGTAAAGTGATGTCACATGGCTCATATTTGCATATCACAACCTAATTGGCTTCTATATTTTATGATGTAATAACACTAGCCTGTTATGTGTTTAATCCTATATCAGATTTTAAAATGTCATAACTCATATTATTTTTAAAAAATTGATGCAGTCACAAGTTTCCACACTCAAATTATTTAATATTTAATTTGGTTTTTTTTGTTAGGTTTATGGACCCACAGGTGACTGTCAGATCAGAAAAATTAGTATTTTTAATTTAATACTTTTTCTGTTATTTTATCCATTTTTTCTGTTTATTACTGTTTTAGTCCTCTTCCTTACTAAGCCTATGTAGTATCTAATAAACTGCCAACTGAGACTATATCACACATTGTTTGTATTAATTTCTATGTTTTACTGTTATATGCATTTTTTAAATATTTATATTTCACTGTTTTTTTTTTTCATCATCAGACTTTAGTGTTTTTATTTTGTTCTGTGGTATTTTCTGTTAAGGTAACAATTCCTCTCAACTTATTATTTTTTTTTAACAGGTAATTACCGGGTCCTTTCACGTTAACATCCAGACAGTCCATGTCGATATCAGCCTGAGGTGGGGTGAGGGTGATATCGGCAGCTTTATGGTGTTGCAGGGTCCACTCACGACGATCCACTCCTGCATCCACTCCCAGCAACGGCTTATCTTCCAACTGAGAGAGAAAGAGAGAGAGAGAGAGAGAGAGAGAGAGAGAGAAACAGCGACAGAGAGAGAGAGAGAGAGAGAGAGAGAGAGAGAGAGAGAGAGAGAGAGAGAGAGAGAGAGAGAGAGAGAGAGAGAGAGAAAATAATGTCTTAAATACTCTATATAGAGGTCTGTTATCATTGTGTGTCTGTATCAGACGTGTGAGTGAGTGTGTGTGTGTGTCTCTCACCCTTGGCTTCTTGGGCCGAAGCTCCTCCTCTGGCCAGTGATGACCAGCACTGCCGTCCATCTGCGACTTCTGCAGGCTCCTACAGAACAGCAGGAAACAAGCAATGAAGAGAGAAATGGCATGGTTCAGATTTATTCTGAACTTTAATCTTTATGAACATAATCTTTATTATGTGATTATTTTGCTTTGTTGTACAAATAGGACATTGACATTGACATTGACATGGCTATCTAAACCAACCTTCATGTCAATTTTTTCCAATTAATACGACATGAGAGTAGACAAGATGTCCTCTTGTATTTAAAAAAAAAAGAAAAAGTCAGAGAAATATTACGCTTTGTCTGCCATGCTGTGCAGAAACGTGGTGAAAAGAGTTGGTCATACTGTAAAAACTCCCATTTGACCTAATCTGACCAATCAGCAGTTCCTAATCAGCAGCAAAGTACTCGTAATTATGAGCTGGAACTCAAAAACTGTGGACCTGGAACTAAAACTGGAAGTGGTTCCTTCAGTCGGAACACATCTAACGTCCCTGAAAAAGTTCATGGGTTCCTGAGAAGGTTCCTTTGTTGGATACTACAGGTGTTAGAATGACATCGAGGAGTTATCAGCTATTCCTGTTGGTTTCTAGAACCTATAATCTAAAATAAACAAATAAATAAAATCTATAACCATATTAAAAATCTCCAAGACTGTATCCGTCCCCAACTCACTTCATGCCGAAGTCATCCTGGCCTACAGGCTCTCTCCGTTTGCTGTCCTTCTTGGCCAGGAAGCCGTCCGGCAGCCAGAGGACGCCGTGCTTGCGTTTACGTTTGGCGACCAAAACGCCCAAAATCAGGATGAGCAGGATGATGGCGGCCGCCACAGCGACCAGGTAGAGGAGCGGATGGACAGGCTCTTCCTGGGATGGAACGCCTGGAGGAGAGAATATTAATGTAAGAACAATCTTTATATTTATTTATTTTAGTAAATGTTATCTCTAAATACACAATATAACCACATTATTAAATGTTAAAAATATTAATAAAAACGATAAAAAAATTTATAATGAAAAAATAGACAAAAATCACACAAGAATTATATATTTAAAAAAACTCTACATCTACATTTGTCAGCTGTTTTATCTATAAGAGATATTTTAAGGACGTAAATTATATTCAAATATTTTTTTCTTTTTATGTTCTTTGTATAGTACAATACTGCATGATTAATGCTGCTGTTATACCATATGATGCTGCATGATTAATGTTGCTGTTATACCATATGATTCTGCATAATTAATACTGCTGTTATACCATATGATGCTGCAAGATGAATGCTGAAGTTATACCATATGATTCTGCATGATTAATGCTGCTGTTATACCATATGATGCTGCATGATTAATGTTGCTGTTATACCATATGATTCTGCATAATTAATACTGCTGTTATACCATATGATGCTGCAAGATGAATGCTGAAGTTATACCATATGATTCTGCAAGATGAATGCTGAAGTTATACCATATGATTCTGCATGATTAATGCTGCTGTTATACCATATGATGCTGCATGATTAATGCTGCTGTTATAGGATATAATTGTGGTAGTCTTTGAAACACAAAATGCTCGTGTTCTCATGACAGTGTTCTGTATTTTTCTAGAGATCATTAATCACAGTGAGACAAACGAAATAAACAAAAACAAACATATGAGATTAGTAAAGTAATAAAACCGAGACCTGACATACTGTCCACGGAGAAGACAGGATAATGCAGCTCGGCTTTGAGGGACTCGGCCGCGATGTACGAGGCGGCCAGGTCTGTGCTGGAGAAACATTCACTGGACGTCTGAGCGCACTGACGGTTATCAATCTCCAGATACACCTTCGACCTGGACAGAACCGGCAAAACATCCCATTAGATTCAGACAGAAACTCTTTTTGGCTAAACTGTAAATGTTTCGGCAATCGTACCCAATAACCTCCTTCCCCAGCTCCCTCTTGCCGAGTCGTTTCGCGGTGGAGGTGCCGGCGTGCAAGTCGTCGTGTTCGACGCCGTAATACGGATAGACCATGGGCTCCTGCTTCTCGTTGTGCTTGAGGCGCAGGTTGGTGTGAAGCAGCATGCCTAGCGAGCGCAGGAAGCCCTTCATATCTCCCAGCAGCTCTGTGGGCTGCAGCAGCACCACGATGACCAGCGTGCCGTCCGCCAGCTGAGGCGGCTTGTCGACGGAGCAATCCAAACCGTCCCAGCCGCACGCCTCGGTGTTACAGCCCTCGTTACAGTGTTCGTTCTGGTAGTGGTCGCGGCAGTACAGGTCATACCTGCGAAAGGAGGAGGCGAGAGCGACAGATAGACAGATAAAGCTATATCAGTACCATATCTTGGTTGTGCCTTAATGACAGTCTTAAGAAGATTAAGCCAATGAGAGCGCTCTTGGGAAAACTAAAATGGTTACAGGAATACTTCAGTATTTCAGGAATACTTCGTATGATTAATACGGACAAGAATGTTAACACACATTCCTGTAATTCCTGAAAGAAAGCAAAACCTGATTAATCAAAACTCATTTATAACTGAAGCTCAAGGGCAGAACTTATTGAACTCCACCAATAAACAGTTTACGGAAAAGGTTTAGTGTTTGCTAAACACTTATGAATACGTCAGTCCAAATTATTTTTAAATAAAGCTCTAAAACTGTGATTTCTGAGAAGGAACTACAGAGGGAAGAATGGTTGAGTTTTACTAGCGTATTCATGTAGGTTTGATGGCACATAAATACCAAAAAAAAAAAAATGCAGTACACTGGAAAAAAAAACAGTACAAAACGGTAAATTTTTTATATAAACCTTTTACAAATTGCTTGTTCAGTTTCACTTGTTGAAACTGTAAAACATTTACACATTTGTCACTGTTGATCTGCTGCTCAAACTGTTTGAACGCATGGCTCAACATTTTCGCATATAAAATCAGCAGCTCTGGGCGGCGCTGTGGTACGTACTTGCACGCGCTGGGCGTGGACGGCGAGCTCTTCTGGCACTCGAAGCTGTCGAAGAGGCAGCCGGCGTTGTCACACTCGGGGTCGCAGCGGCCGTTATGAAAGTACTCCCAGCATGGCACAGAGGCCGTGCAGTTGTCCCACGGGCGGAGCCGCTGCAGCGTGCAGTCTCCTCCATCCCAGTCGCACTCCACGATCTTACACTGTGGGTCACACACCCTGTCGCCACGGCGCTCCTGACACTCCAAATAAGGGCAGGACGTGGAACTGACTCTGTTCTGGCAGTGCTCGCCGCTGTAGCCGACCAGACAGTGGCAAGAGAACGAGTAAGGTTTGTGCAGGTCTTTCATGCACACGCCTCCGTTTTGGCACGAGCAGGATGGAATTTCGTTTTCGCACTGTGGGCCCGAGAAGCCGGACGGGCAGACGCACTGCGGACGGCCGGAGGGGTACGTCTGGCAATGTCCGCCGTTCTGACAGCGCAGGTTGGCACAGGTGTAGCCCTCCATCTCACCGCAGTTGGGGCCCGTGTAGCCCTGATAGACAGAAATGCAATTTTTTTCAGGGTGGTTAAAATATTAAAAATTTACTTGTGCAAAAAGAAAATTATTTCAGTTCAAGAAAATATGTATATTTTCATATAGTTATTAGAGAATGGAAATTTCACCAAGTCAAAGCCACCACTAAAGGTGGGCGATATGATGATGATGAAGATGAAGATTAGGGGTGCAACGGATCACTAAACTCACGGTTCGGATCATATTACGGATTTTGAGTCACGGATCAGATCATTTTTCGGACTGGAAAAAAAAAAAATTGCTTTTCGTTTATTACTGAAAGCTTATTTTGAGTACTTCTATACCACAGCAAAAACTACTAGCTTAACTAATAATGTCAGTAATAAAACAAGAACAATTACACAATTACAGACATAGATGAATAACAAAGTTACAAATAAAGTCAGTAACAGTAGT
>CM040461.1:2518477-2546650 GCA_022758105.1 Pangasianodon gigas | reverse complement strand
GTCACGGATCAGATCATTTTTCGGACTGGAAAAAAAAAAAATTGCTTTTCGTTTATTACTGAAAGCTTATTTTGAGTACTTCTATACCACAGCAAAAACTACTAGCTTAACTAATAATGTCAGTAATAAAACAAGAACAATTACACAATTACAGACATAGATGAATAACAAAGTTACAAATAAAGTCAGTAACAGTAGTGTTCAGGTGCAGAAATGTAATAATTAAGTGTAAAATAGCACAGTAGTGCTCACTGCATAAGTTACATACAGATTAATCTTTGTTAAAGCTGTGGTGTTGTTTGATTAGCAGACAGAAGCAAATTATTTATAGGCTGCTGTCTCTGTAATACCAAACGCACGGACCTAGTACTGACACACATCCTGTTTCTTTCTCAGCTGTTTACGTTTTCGGTTAACCGACTGTGTTTACCAGAATACTTGCCAAAACGGGTATTTTAACATAACTTTGTGTGTATGTGTCCGTTCAAGCGCAAAGAGGCATGAAAAGAGGAATCAATTCGGTGTTCACGCGCTGTCTGAATCGCGCCTCTCTCTTTCTGCGTGTGCGCGCTTCGGGTGTGTGCGAGAAAACAGCGCGCGAGTGCCTATTCGAGTTCTCTTCTGCGTGAATGGTTTAAAATTGCTTGAATGTGTAAATTGGCAAGACAAAACACCAGCAAATGATAAACTTTCACTCTATGATGGTTAAACTTAACAGTTAATCCGCAAATCACATGCGTGCCGAACCGTGGGGCCTGGTCCGTACGGATCACGGATCATCTATGATCCGTTGCACCCCTAATGAAGATGATGAAGATGATGATGATGACACAGTATCGATACTGTGATTAATATCGTCTGATCACAGAATATTAGGAGTGGGGCGATATGATGAAAATGTCACATCATGATACTAGAAGATGTTTCTACGATACACGCTAACAAACTGCCAGTAAAACAACAGGGCTGCAATTTACTTTAATACACTCTAATAATATCTACAGAAATAAATCAACACTAAAAAGGCGGAAACCATTTTAAAATATATAAAAATGTTAACATTTTACAATTTTAAAGAAGCACTAAACTTTAACATCATATCAGCTGCTTCCAATCAGCTTGTAATTTTTAGGTATTAAAAAAAAAAAAAAAAAAAAAAAAAAAAAAGTTAGAAAAAGATCACGATACACACGATATCTGACAAGTTTATCACGATTTCGATATTATTTCGTCATATTACCCACCACTATCTTTTTCTAACATTTTATTATTTTTCCAAAAAAAATAAAAAATAAAACAATTACAAACTCTTACTTGAAATGTCTGATTTTTAAAATTGTAAAAAAAAATCCTTTAAAAATGTATTATTAAATTTTTAATAGAATTATTTTTTATATTTAAAAATATTATTTTCATAGATTTTTTTTTCTTTTCAGTTTTCAGAATTTATTTTTGTAGAAATTAAATAAAACTCAATTTTTTTTGTAAATGTTTTTCATAGTTTTGCTGGCAGCCTTTTTTTACAAAACCTATATACTGTGTAGAAACGCAGAACCTATTAAATGTCGTAGAAATGTGTTCAAGTATTGTGATATTTTTGCCATATCGCCCCACCCCTATTCATCACACATATACTGTATTACAAAGTACACACTGACTCCTTATCTAAGAAGACAGTATTTACTCTTGACATGCCAAGTTTCCTTTATATACCACCTTTCCATCATCATAATTAAAATACAAGCGACCTGATACAAATACAGCTTCCAGAAATCACACAGAGGAAAGGAAAAACGACTCAAAAGTTCAGCTCTCTAACAAACAGAAGCTGGAACAGAGCGTGTAAAGTGTTTTAGACTCAGAGAGAAAGCTCAAATTTTTTTTTTTTTTTTTTACCTGATCTAGGTTGGCCCTCTCCCTTTTAGTGTAGGCGTGAGGAAAGGCAGAGAATAAGCAGTGGTTAGAGAAGAAGCCATTTTATACCATGCAGAAAAAAATAACACACAAGCAGGCGTTATTACAGAAGACAAAGAAAAGCAGAGCAAGAATCTGAGCAAGACAGAAAAAATTATTTAATCCCCAGAGACCCCAAAACCATGATTGCTTACTAATGAGCTTTTATTAAAACAGTCTTGTTATTGGATGTAATTAGGGCCTTTCGCACCGCTTTAGTTCCAGAGCTAAATTTACAGTACTAAAGTACTGGGCGATTTTGCGCGAACTATTTCCCAGTACCGTTTAAAGGGTTGCATTCGCACCGACAGTGGGCACTAGGAAGTGACGTAAGCCGGTCGACAGTGACGTCATTTGTGCGCGGCATTCAACAACGGAAACAAAGAAGAACAACGTAAACAACCGGAGGATGGAGGACGCTGTGATCGGAGCTGTGTTTTTGTTCTGTCTCGCGTCCATCTATCGCTGTTCTCCATACTTGCGAAATAAGTTGACACTACAGTATGTTTACACAGCGTTTTAAATCATGGCGGGTGAGGGCGTTTCGTACGCGTTTGGCCAATCAACGTCTACTTACGTCACGGATAGTACCAGTTGTGCTGGTTAGACCCTGCTCTAGGAGTAGGAGCTAATTTGGTTCTCGAAAAAGGCAGTCCGGTACTAAAATCGCACCCAGTTCCGGAGGTGCGAAAACGCCAAAAAGTGGGTAGTTCCACAATTAGTTCAGGTACTATGAAAAGGTTCCCGCGGTGCGAAAGGCCCTATTGTGAATAGATTCTAAGGCCCCACACACACACACACACACACACACACACACACACACACACACACTTGGACTTACAGGTAGACAGGTGCAGCTGTATCCATGGACTGAGCTCATGTTCATGGAGCACTTGCCTCCGTTGTGGCAGGGTTTCGACTGACAAAGATCTACCATCGACTCACAAAGACGACCTATAGGACACACACACACACAATAACAATGAGGTCACATAGTTGTGCATTTCAGAGCCAAACTAAATAATTAAATAGAAAAATAAAAATGGATAAAATACATCAGTAAGAACCTAAACAAACCATATTTGCGCTAATTATTAAACTGAAGGTGCAGTAAGCCCCGCCTCTGCTCTATTTTCATTGGCTGCTGCTAAACAACACATTAATTTCATGACAGAAGCTAAGCTGTGTCAAATGATTAAACTTTCCAGAAATGACGAAAAGGATATTTCCGATTTCTCCAGCTCCGTGAATGACTACTATTTTTTTTTAAAACTAGAGTAAATGTAAAGATAAAACATGAAATCAGTCTCACCGGTGTAACCGAGGCGACAGCGGCACTGATAGCTGTTGGCTAGCTGGACACAGTCGAGGCTGCCGGGTTTGTGGCACGGATACGGACGGCACTCGTTAATGTCGCCTTCACAGCGCTCGCCGGTAAAACCGGGAGGACACACACACTTGTAGTGACCAATACCGTCCACGCAGCGACCGCCGTTCAAACAGGGCGGGCCGAACTCGGTGGAACACTCGTCCACGTCCACCTCGCACTGACGACCTGAGAGACAGAGACAACGGAAATAAAAAGATTAAAAAAATGATACACAGATCTACAATAAAAATCAGTGCAAAAATTATAGACAGTCTTCATTTTCAACACAAATCCAACGTCAGCGCTCTGAGTTTCACCCACAACGTTGCCGAATTCTTGATTCTGATTGGTTAATATCTAAATCCATGCTAATATCGGTCCGATACCAATAATACCAACACCTGGTATCAGACTGATGCTCTGTTATATATTTTGTACACATTCTCTACATGACTATCGCCCTCTGAAACACCTGTGTGTGTGTCTGGTACCTTTGGTTCCAGGTGGGCAGGAGCAGTAGAAGTGGTTCACCAGGTTGATGCAGGTGCCTCCATGATGACACGGGTTCGACTGACACTCATTCACATCGTACTCACAGTTCACTCCCTGATACCCGGGCTTACACTGAGAGAGAGAGAGAGAGAGAGAGAGAGAGACAGAAAGTGACAGATAGAGAGAGAGAGAGAGAGAGAGAGAGAGAGAGACATAGACAGAAAGAGAGAGACAAAGAAACAGAGAAAGAGTGAGAGAGAGAGAGAAAGTGACACAGACAGAAAAAGAAAGGCAAAAAGAGAAAGAGAACAAGAGAGAGACAGAGTAAGAGAGAGAGAGAGAGTGACAGATAGAAAGAGAGAGAGAGCACACGACAGAAAGAGAGAGACAAAGAAACAGAGAGAGCAAGAGAGAGAGAGCGAGAGAGAGAGAGAGAAAGTGACACAGACAGAAAGAGAGAGAGGCAAAAAGAGAAAGAGAACGACAGAGAGAGAGAGTGAGAGAGGGAGAGAGAGAGAGAGACGGCTCTATCATCATACATCCATATCACAACAAACTCATCATATTTTTATCATAGAAAGTTACACAAGCTGTTTAAGTATTATTTAAATACAGTGCTGGAGATTTGATAACACGAATGAAAAATAACTGTATAAACTGTTTGTTTGTTTGTTTGTTTTTTTTACCTGGCAGTCATATCCTCCCTTGTAGTCCACACATGTCCCTCCGTTCCTGCAGGGACTGGACAGACACTCGTCGATCTCTGTCTCACAGTAGCTGCCTGTCCAGCCCTCCCGACACGAGCAATAGTGTGTGTTATCCTTGTTTACACACATTCCGCCGTTTTCACACAGCCGCTCCACTGGTACACCTGAAAAGTAAACAACACATGACACACACACATCAGCACATGTATCCAAATAAATGTGCAGCATCTCACACACACACACACACACACACACACCCCCTAGCCATTACATCTCAGCACAGGCTTTTTCTCAGTGGTCTTATCTGAGTGACAACTCGTAGCAACGTAGTCCGATGTTTAAAAAATAAAAAATGCAGCAATCTTACGCAAAATGCGTAAACGCTGGCAGGTCTGAGAGCGTCTGGAGTCTCCTCTTTCACTTCCAAGAGTTTATGGGGCTGATTAATAATTTTACTGATCAAATGTAAAGCTCATTTTAGAGCTAACTAGTGATATTAGAGGTGTTAGGTGTTAACTGGACAACGCTGGAGGGCGTTGGAGGATGTCACTGTTTGTTCAAAAATGGTGGCACTTGCTCATTTGTGTCCACTGCGTGTCTCCTGGACAACGATGGTGTTTGTTGGAGAACGTTGGGTATCAGAGAGAGTTTAACGAGATTAAAGAGAGATTAATGTTAACTTGTCGCTAACCGACAAGACGAAGTTTTAGATTTTGAACGGACCTTTCTTGTGGGCGGCGTTCTGGCACGAGATGTTGGGGATGTCACAGTAGAGGCCGCTCCAGTCCAGAGGACACCGACAGCGCCACGCCGTCTCCTGCTGCACGCACTCTCCGCCGTTCTTACACTGGATGTTTTTGCACAGATCCGCCATCGACTACAAACACACACAAAGAACCATATAGCAAAAAAAAAAAAAGCACAAACACAATCAGGTGTACCATATGTATGCAAGATATACATAGTGAATAATTCTCTGTGTGTGTGTGTGTGTGTGTGTGTCTGTGTGTGTACCTGGCAGAATCGGCCAGTGTACTCCATAGGACAGGTGCAGTGGAAGGTTCCCAGGCCGTCTGTGCAGGTGCCTCCATTTCTGCATGGCTGCGATTCACACTCGTTAATCTCGTACTGGCAGAACGAGCCGGTGAATCCGGGACGACATCGGCACGAGAACCGATTTATACCGTCCACACACGTGCCGTTATTCAGACATGAGCTGCTCAGAGAGAGAGAGAGAGAGAGAGAGAGAGAAAGAACGAAGCACACTTATCAGGCATAAAAGTACTCATCAGCTCTATAATCAGCTTTTGGTGCTTTATATTATAATTACACAATAATAAATTCATAATAATAAATAACATATGGTGACACTATATTCATTTTGTGCAAATATAGTCACCACTCTGACATTCTGTATCATTTCTGAGCAGTTTTAATGCTCCTGAGATTAAATATTATCCCATTAGGAGGGAAAGATAAGAAAAGCTTTTATATTTTGAACAAATTTCTTAGACGATGCAATCTTAGAGATCCAGAATGAGATCCAGATGTTTGTTTATGGTTAAAATACACACAGTTCTGTGCAAAAGCACTTGCAAAGAAATGCTTTGAAGCATAGACACCTTCAAAAATGACGAAATTAAACGTTTCTACATAAAAAATAAAACACTATAAAGAGCAGTAAACAGTAATAAACTAAGTAAAGGCAGTAGTTGGTGTAAAAACCCTTTTAATAAACATCAGTAGTCTGAGGTACAACTTGTGCAGTTTTATAATGAAATTAGCAGGTAAATTGTACTGAGCATCTTGAAAAATCTGCCTCCAAGACTTTTGTAGAGTTCTGTATATTTTGTTATAGATGATACAATATTTAAAAATATACTTGTTACACTTGTTACAGTGTGAATTGAAATTCAGCAGTGCTTACGTCTCCGTGCATTCGGGGATGTTGCGCTCGCAGTTGATGCCGTTGAAGCCGGGCTGACACTGGCACGTGTAGCTGTTGACGAAGTCTGTGCAGGTTCCTCCGTGCCTGCAGGGGGAGCTCTCACACTCGTCCACCTCCTCCTCACATCGCTCGCCGTAGAAACCCGGCCTGCACTCGCACGAGAACCGGCCCACTTTGTCTACGCACGAGCCTCCATTGATACAGGGGTCTTAAAAAAAAGACGCAGCAGTACAAAGATTACATCACACACAGGCACACACACAAAAAAAGTTTTTAGCTCTATTGCTGAAAACATGTTCCATCAGGAATATATTACTTCCTTATTATGCTTTGATAAGGAATAAAACACAATGGGGCATGCAGTTATAGGAAAATAATCAGCGACCCGAAGCAAAGCAGAGTTACTGTTACCACCACAATGTTGATTATTTTCCTATAACAGCACATCCTGAAGTGTTTTATTCCTCTTATACCACAGAAAAATCCCCAAATATTAAAATTTTTTAGTAATTAAACAATGACACATTATACTTTTTATCCATTTACAGCTACAATTAATGTTGTTGAATGTATGAAACCGGTTATCGCTAACATTACAGCAGCTTTAACGGTCGTTCCGTCACCATCCTCTCATTTTTCTCTTGAAGTTGATAAGAAAAAAAAAAACTTCATAATCTCCTCATTGAAAACTTCACCGTATCAAAGATTACACGTTTTTAATCCGTGTATGTGGCACGTCCGCCGTACAAGCCTTCGTGAATGAGCTGTTACTACAGAAACGATAATGTATTCATCGGTTAACACCTTCTGACCAATCAGAATCAAGAATTCACCAGCGCTGTGGTATAACGTGCTAACAGCTGCGGAATAAGCTGAGACTAAAAAGCACTTGAGACCGCTGATCACCTGATGCGGATCTCGCTCCTTTCCTAAACCCCCTTTACCTCGAGTCTTTATTACATCGTTAACATGGCGACCAAATCCACAGGTACAATTTGAATGTGATCCAAAGAAGGTTACTCAGGTGTGTAATCGGGCTTTTGAAAGGTGATTGCGGTGGATCTAATACAAAACAACTGCAGCGGCATGAGGTCTTTGTGCTGTAGTTTAGAGAGGCTAGGTTTACAGCAGTGTGTGTGTGTGTGTGTGTGTGTGTGTGTGTGTGTGTGTGTACACGTGTGTACTCACTGGAGCTACAGTCGTCAATGTTCGTCTGGCAGTTCACGCCGCTGTACCCGGGCTGACAGCTGCACTTGTAGCTTCCCTGAGTGTTCTGACAGTGAGCGCCGTTCAGACATGGGCTCTTCTTGCATTCGTCCACGTCCTCCGTACAGTGGGTTCCTACACACACACACACACACACACTTTAATACCTACTAAAAAGCCACTCATGAAGAATATTTTCCACCAAATTCTGCACACTCACCTTGCCAACCACTGGGACACTTGCAGGAGTAGGAGGTATAATCCAGCGACGGCTGACACACACCTCCTCTCTGACACGGCTGAGTCGCACACGGCACTAACTCCTCCTCACAGTGCCTCCCTATAACAGAGTAAGGATCAGTGTGAGAATAAAGGAAGCCTATAGCTTGTTGTAAAACTATAGCAAAGCTATTTCTGACTCTGTATGACACTCTGCGCAGACTGAAAAACGGACGTCACATCACTACATCTTGAAGCCGAATCATGTTCTTCCTCGGCAAATATTATTAGTATTAAGTATCATATATCCGTACAAATATATCAGACTCGGATAGCAGGCGTGGCCCAAAGCTCATTTTGGGTAAAGGAAAGAAACTGTCAGTCTTAAGCAGTCTTAAGCGGATTAGTTTTGGAGTAATGCAATTATTAGCAGTGAATCTCTGGGATTTTAGTCACACCCTACTCAGAAATGTCAGGAAATATTACACCATCTTTCACCTAGTATTAAAAAAAAAGCTATAAAAATAACCCTAAGTAACAGGTACCTCATCCAAATGAATATTCCGGTAAATATTCCATCCTTTTTTCTTCAGTATAAAGACATCGTGCAGCTCAGTTTTTTTCACTATCATCTCCAGTCGAAACCAAACTGAAGCCAAAGTTAAGTTTAAAAATATAACAAACGTTAAAACAGTCAGTCTGCATTAATACGCAGACGTGGACTTGAATCTTTCGCCATGACGACCGTGCGTACGTGCGAAGACACTCCATGATTTTTACAGAGATCGTTTATCCCGCGTGAATCAAACATGATTACTACAGACGTGCAACACGGCGTAGCAGATACGTTCGTGAATGTTAGTACTTCTTGTTCTCCCTAAACTTTCTTAAGCAGAGAGAGAGACAGAGAGAGAGAGAGTGTTTGTGTGTGTGTGTGTGTGTGTGTATACCTGTGTAAGGCAGAGGGCAGTGGCAGGTGTAGCTGTTAATTCCATCGATGCAGGTGCCCTTGTTCTCACAGGGGTTCGACTGACACTCGTTACTGTTGATCTCACAATTCACACCTGAGAGAAAGAGAGAGAGAGAGAGAGAGAGGAGGAGGATTGAAAGAAAAGAAGAGAGAGATAGATGGAGAGGGAGATAAAGAAAGTGAGAGACAGAGACAGAGAGATGGAGAGAAAGAGACAGAGGGAGATAAAAAGAGAGTGAGAGAACAAGAAAAGAGAGACAGAGAGAGAAAGAAAGAGAGAGAGCAAGAGAGAGATGGAGAGAAAGAGACAGAGGGAGATAAAAAGAGAGTGAGAGAGCAAGAAAAGAGAGATGGAGACGGAGTGAGAAAGAGAGCGAGAGCAAGACAGAGAGATGGAGAGAAAGAGACAGAGGGAGATAAAAAGAGTGAGAGAACAAGAAAGAGACGGAGACGGAGAGAGAAAGAAAGAGAGAGCAAGAGAGAGATGGAGAGAAAGAGACAGAGGGAGATAAAAAGAGAGTGAGAGAACAAGAAAAGAGAGACGGAGACGGAGTGAGAAAGAGAGAGAGAGCAAGAGAGAGAGATGGAGAGAAAGACAGGGACGGAAATAGAGACAGAGAAAAAGAAAGATAGAGACAGAGATAGAGAGAGAGAGAAAGAAAAGTTTTATAGATGTTTTATCCATCCTTTTTTTATTAGCCTTATAATATGTTATTTGGATGGAAGCCCACCTCATATGACAAATTAACACTACTGTTAGCTTGGGGCTAATTAACACTGAAAATCCCATAGTCATGCTAGTGGAATTTAGCAGCATCATAGTGATCAGAACAAAAATAAGTTCAGTTACACAAGTTATAATATACATTATAATAATGCAACGTATTTAACAAAGGGATGCATGGTGGAGAATAAAATGTGAATGAAGTAATGAATATAAATACGGAGTGTCACACTAACACGTGCACTGTTTAATAGACACACCCGTTCATACACACACACACACACACACACACTCACCAGTGTAGCCAAGCAGGCACTTGCAGGTGTAGCTGTTCACAGCGTCCAGGCAGGTTCCTCCGTGCTGACAGGGGTTGGACTCGCATTCGTTCTTCTCCTGATCGCAGTTCTGACCCTCGTAGCCAGGGAAACACACACAGCGGTACCTACACACACACACACACGCACAAATGACAAGCAAATGCACACAACAGCACTTTTAGTAAACTGAAGAGAATGAAGCTAAAATAAATCAATAAATAAATGGGACTCATTTATCAAGCTATTTGTAAATCGTTCTCAGGAGAGTTTAAAGAAGAACTGTGGAATGAACGGACGGAAAAAAAAGGCAGACTCGTACCCGTTCCGCATCTCCTCGCACTTTCCCTTGCGGCAGGGTTGCGGGGCGCAGTGGTCCGCTCCGGAGTGGCAGAGCAGGCCGTGAGTCCCCGCCGGACACTGACACTCAAACCCGTTTACTTTATCCACACACGTCCCTCCGCTGAGACACGGGTTCGAGCTGCACTCGTCTATCTCCACGCTGCACCGCTCACCTGAGAGACACGGGCACGGGACAAGACAAGGATAGAGAGAATACAGTGAGAAGAATGAGAGGGGTGGAGGTGGAGAGAGAGGAAGACGAGAAAAGAAGAAGAATCAGGGGAATGGAGATGAGTGTGAGAAAGATGGAGAGAGAGAAAAGGAGAACAAGGCATAGAGCAAGAAAAAAGAGTGAGGGAAAAAAGGTTAAAGACAAAGAAGGACAGAAAGTGAAAGTAAGAGATGGATGGAATGAGAGAGAGAGAGAGATGTAAGATGAAAGGAGAGCGAAGGACGGATAGAGATAAAGAAAATACGATAGAGAGGGAAATGATTAAAGAGAAAGATGGAAGACAGGGATGGAGTAAGAAAGAGAGGAAGAGAGAAAGAAATGAAGGAACGGTGAAGTTAAGATGAACGGAGAGAGAAGGACGGAGAGAAAATAAGAAAATAAGCAAGACAGAAAAAGACAGAGAAGGGAAAAAAAGGAAAGGAGGGAGAAAGAGGCATTGAGAGAGGAAGAAAGAGTGAAAGGCAGAAAAGATTAAAGAGAAAGAAGCACAGGATGCGTTAGAGACATAGAGGATGGATGGAGAGACAGAGGAAGAAATAAATGCAGGAACAGGGAGGGTAAGATGAAAGTAGAGCAAAGGAAAGATAAAAGAGGAAAAGTATAAAAAATAAAAATGGCAGAAAAAGACAAAAAAGAAAGAAGAAAGAAAAAGAGGAGTGAGAAAGAGGCATTGAAAGAGGAAGAAAGAGTGAGAGATGGAAATGAGTAAAGAGAAAGAGAGAAGAAAGAGTGAGAGATGGAAATGAGTAAAGAGAAAGAGAGAAGAAAGAGAAAATTAGGAATAAGAAAGATAAGATGAAAGTAGAGTGAGGGAAGGATAGAAAAAGAGAGGGAACGTGTGAAAAATAAAAAAGAGCAAAGAACAGAGAGAACAGAAGAAAGGAGAAAGGGAGAAGAAAGAGGCATAAAGAGAAAAAGAAAAGTGAGAGATGGAAAAGATTAAAGAGGAAGGACAAGAAACGAAAGGAAGAGACAGAGACGCAGGACGGATTGAGAGAAGGAGGAAGAGTGAAAGAGATGTAAGATGAAGAGAGAACAAAGGAAGGATAGAGAGAGAGGGAAAGTACGAAAAATTAAAAGGGCAAAAAGACACAAACAGAGAAAAGAAGAAAAGAAAAGAGAGATAAATAGAGAGAAAGAGAGACGGATAAGGCAGAAAGAGGAAAAGTAAGTGTGTGTGTGTGTGTGTGTGTGTGTGTGTGTGTGTACCTGTGTATCCAGGCTCGCACACACACTTGTACTTGTTAATTCCGTCTTCACACACACCGTGCTGACACGGGTTACTGATGCAGTCGTCGTAGTTGTTCTCACAGTTCACACCTGTGGAGAGACGAAGATGTAAATCACACACACACACACACACACACACACACACACAGTCGTCCCATTATTCCCAAATCGATACACACCTTTTACTTTAATGTGATCATTCATTTATTAGTTTTAAGCCAATAAAATCCTGGCATGTATTTTTATTTTATTTTAATTTTAAAACATGAGTGTTCTTTCCTCCTCTTTTGTAAATTAAACATGTTTAATATTTGTCCATAATTCCTCTATCCATGACCACATCCTGTTTATGAAAAGAAGTCATATTTGTTTAATTAAAGCTGCATTCAATGTTATATTTATCCAATTCAGGTGTGTTATAAGTGCAATACTACAAACATCCACTAGGGGGCTAAACTGGATCGTTAAACACAGTTACCTGAACTACAGTACACTGATTACACGGTCCACACACACACACACACACAAACACACACACACACTTCACTGTCAGTGAAGTTCTTCTTTAGACCTTCTAACACGCCTTCACGTCGTCCATGACAAGCAGCGCCACGAGCCGATTGTTTGACGCTTTAAATGTACGTTGTTTACCATATATGGCAATTTGGGGGCGTATCTTTATTCAAATGAGCATGACCATCTTGCTTGGGATTAGTTTTAGCAAAATGCTCTCAGAACATCCAAGGAAAGCAAACCCCAACAATCCAATCTCTCAATTATTTAAAAATAAATCTTTTAAAATGTGAAACATGAATGTTTTGTGACGCAAATGTTTGGCAATTATTCTTAGAGTGGGCACGCAATGTGTGTAAGTGTATCTGTGTGTGTGTGTGTGTGTGTGTGTGTCTCACCAGAGGTTCCGGGCAGGCAGCGGCACTGGTACTCGTTGACCCGGTCGACGCAGCGTCCTCCGTTCTGGCACGGG
This sequence comes from Pangasianodon gigas, assembly GCA_022758105.1. NCBI lineage: Eukaryota > Metazoa > Chordata > Actinopteri > Siluriformes > Pangasiidae > Pangasianodon > Pangasianodon gigas. The sequence goes on along the minus strand of CM040461.1, from coordinate 2,533,959 downwards.
TCGCTCTGACACTCATTGATCTGCTCGCTGCAGATCTGACCCATGTACCCCGGGTAACACTCGCACGTAAACATAGCGATGCCGTCCTTACACACGCCGTAGTGACAGGGCTTCGGGTTACAGTCATCGATGTTCTCCAAACACAGGGGGCCCGTGAAACCTAGAGAGGGGTATGAGAATAGATTCATCAGTTCCCCGTGTGTGTGAGTGTGTGTGTGCGTGTGAGAGATGTGGTACAGCTGTTCTGTACTGCCGCAGTCGAGGAGGTGTGTATCATGACGGTATCATACCTTCCGCACACTCGCACTCATAGCCGTTGGGCTGGTCGATGCACTTGGCTCCGTTGTAGCACGGCGTGCTCGCACACTCGTCAGTGTCTATCTGGCACATCTCTCCTGTGAAGCCTGATGAAGGGAAACACACACACACACACACACACACACTTACTTAAAGCACTTCACACACAAGTCACTGATACCAATAGTTTTAGATAAACAGGACTTCAACATCAAGCATCGAAAGCAATATGCACATCTGTGATTGTGCAAGAGAGAGAGAGAGAGAGAGAGAGAGAGAGAGAGAATGTGTGTGTGTGTGTGTGTTTCCGTACTTTACTCAGGAAAAAAAAAAAAAGCCAAACAAAATAAACAAGTCAGTTATAAATGTACGCATTTACCCGAGCATTTCTAAACAGATACAGATACAGATACGAATAGGAGAAGGAGGATTATAATTTTTTTCAGAAAGGTTGCAAGAAATGTTTACAGGGAGAAAAAAAAAAAGGGATGGATGGATGAGAGGATTTTACTTACAACGGACCTCATTTATCAAGCTGGATATGACCGAATTTATTCATATCATTTGTACATTCATTAAAATTCATTATAAAATGCATATTCATTAAAAAAAAAAAAAAAAATCTGTTAAATTCGGAAAATCGTTCGTATCCTACTCGTGCTCCTGAGTGTGTGTAAATTTGTTGATTGTTCATTTCGTGCTCCCAGATGTCTGTACACCATTTATGGAGTTTTGTGGGCGTCACTATATGCAAATGAGCTGTGTCAGGAACGCGCTTTGAACTTTATGGGTGATTGACATACGCACGTGAGTACGAAGAAAATTAGTGCTTCAGAAACGTAAACTTAGTGCTTCAGAAACATTACAAACAAACCCAGCATGCGGCGCAGTGTGACATTTATGTTCGCTCATTCGCTCATCCTTAGTAACTGCCTGATCAGGATTGCAGTCGATTAAAAATAAAATAATAATAAAAAAAAAAAGGCTGCTAGTTTGTTTAGAATTTTGGGATATCAAACCAATTAAATGTGTTGGAATATCAAGGACAGATACAAATAAAAATATTAACTGAGACCGATTATGAACTCGAGCTGAGGCTGAGGAAAAAAAAAAAAAACTTCCTGGTTTGGGCCAAGCCTACTTCGGGTTTTAACACGGAATACAGATACGGATATTTGAAGCACTAAACAGATACCGATAGAGTCATTGTGTTAAACTGTAACTTTCATAGTGTGTGTGTGTGTGTGTGTGTGTGTGTATGTGTATGTGTGTGTGTTCTCACCCTGAGGACACTCGCAGACAAAGCGGCTGACCTGATCCCGACATTTTCCGTTGTTGAGGCAGGGTGAACTGTCGCACTCGTTCACTTCAACCTCACAGTGGACGCCTTCAAAACCTGCAAACACACACACACACACACACACACACATGCACGCACACACACACAAAGAAACACACGAGGACAGCCAGAGGTCAGTGTTTAAAATAACAAGCAATTATATGTGGCTATATGCATATGTGTGTGTGTGTGTGCGTTTCTCACCTGGCATGCAGATGCAGGTGTAATCGCCGATCTGATCCAGACAGGTGGCATCATTCTGGCAGGGGTTCGAGCCGCACTCGTTCACATCCTGCTCGCACCGGGGACCCGTGTACCCACGTGCGCACTTGCAAATGAACGAGCCGGCCGTGTTCTCGCACGTGCCGCCGTGCTCACACGGGTTCGGCCCCGCTAAAAGACACACAGGAGACAACCAATCAACAATAGTCTAAAAAATTTAAAAAATAAATAAATAAAAGATAGAAATTGCTAAGGGTGAAAGGCTTCTTTTACTTTTCTACAGAACTAAAAGTGTTTTAAGCGTGCGATTATCACAGATTAGAATTTCTACGTTTATCTGTACGGGTTGTTTACTTCACTTTCAAATTTAAATAAGGAACAACAAACTCCATGTCATGCTGTTATAGGAAAATAATCAACAACACGTTGGCATGATGAAGCGGAGTCACTGTTACCACCTCGAAGTTGATTATTTTCCTGTAACGTCACGTCCTGAAGTGTTTTATTCCTCTTATATCACAGCAAATTTTCAACGATTATAATTATTTATTTATTAAAGAACATCACGTGATACTTTTATCCATTTCTAGTTACTTTTAATGTTGTGGAAACTCCACGAAACGAGTTAGTTCCTGTTGTCACTAACTTTACAGCAGCTTTAAACAGTCGTTCCGTCACCAGCCTCTCTTTTTCTCTCAGGACCAAAAAAGTTACAGTTTTACGTCTGACTGTTACAAAGCGCTGACACTGGAGACTCCTTCCATAAATGATAAATAAACGACTCCTTACAAACAACTTCACCAATATCAACGATTAAACGAGTTGTTTTTTTTAAATTGAATGAGCTGTTACCATAGAAACGATAACGTATTAGAACAAGCGCACGCTGCACTACTGCCAAAGCTGCTGTTACAGAAAAATTAATCGACCAATCAGCATCTAGAATTCAAACAGAGATTTGGTATAAATCTCTATAATTCCTCCTTTCAGGTATGAAACTTATTTTTTGTCCTCATGCAAAAGTTAGAAGTTATCTGGGTTTTTTTTTTTTGGTTTTTTTTTTTTGCTCCAGTATTGGGATAAAGCTGGATAAAACTCCATAAGAACCGCTTTGATAAAAAATTCGTTATTCACATCAGACCTTTCTGACTTCACGTTACATAGGGACATATTTTAAAAGTGAACAGCTCTTAGCCTTTATCAGTTCATTATTAGCGAATTTGTCGTAAACAGGACGTTTTTTTTTCGCAATTCAGGGAAGAATGTTAAAATTCTTGCCTGTGAAACTTGCATACATGCAGTAGATGACTGATTATTCCTTAAATGGAAAGCAATGTGCTACAGGAAGCCTTTATCTCTCCTGCATCTGACTGCGAGGGGTTAATAGGGAGATCAAAGATACCTCAATATGCATAAGGCATTAAGCTTTGAAGACGACCGAGATGCTGATTAGTAGTGAGAGAGAGAGAAAGAGAGCAAGAGAGAAGGAGATAACAGGAAGGACAGCGTTTCAAAGAAAATAATAATGAGATAAAGTGCTGGGCTGAAAGAGTGAGACAGAAAGATAGAGCGAAACTCTTTGCCCTCACGGATGGTGCACTCGTTGACGTCTTCGTTGCAGGTGTTGCCTTTGTATCCGAAAGGACAGTTGCAGTTGAATTTTCCGTTCACGGGATTGGTGTCGCACTGAGATCCCGCCCTGCATGGGTTACTAATACACGCATCATCGATGTGACACAGCAAACCTGTATGAGGAACACACACACACACACACACACAGTACAGTCATGGTACAGCATGAAGTCACTCAGTCCTATCAGTGAGAACATCTATTAGAGAACAAGCCTGAGCTGGCCTCGTTATGCCACAGAAGTCCATTTTGGTACACTTCTACACTGTTTTCAAACCGCAGGTCAGAGTCACAAATTTATACGTCGCTTCTGCAACGTTTGCGAATTAGGACGCGATAAGCATTCCTTAAAATATGAGCTGTGCATTGATTTGATATATTTGCTTCTGTAAGTCAGAGCAACGTCGATTGATCGACACAACAGCCAATAGCGTTCGAGATGCGCCATGCCACACCACCGCCGCGAGCTAGCTAAATACGAAGAGTTTTAACGAGAGTCTTTTACCGACTCTTGCTAATGGAGAAGCAAGAGTGTTGTGGCGATGTATAAAGACAGAATAGCGCTCTTGCTCTCTGATAAAGCAACAAAGCAAGCAGCCCAAATTTCATAAAAGATTTCCAAGAAGTTCTTACACATAACCTTAACCTCGTAGAAACTCCGCCCTCTTCAAAAACCAAAATTTTTTTCCCCGTAATCAAGCGAAGTTTAGAAAAGGAAATAGTGCGTGGGAAGACGCAGAACCAAAAACACACCAATGTTTGTTGCCAACAATCTAAAGCTCTGCTGCTGTGAACATATAAGGTCTTAGAGAGCATTTAATTGGATGATCACTTTCCCAGAAGTAACAAACTATAAAAACTAACTCAGTACATCTCCAAAACGTTCAATTTTTTTTTTTTTTTTTGCTTTTGTTTTTTTCCCCTCATATACACAACTTAGTAATATATACTAGTTATTTGCTTAAATTGCTTATAGGGATGTTTTTTTTCCTGCTAGTGCAACAGTCTAATGCTTTAGCAGGATAAGTTTCTCCATCATAATCAAAAACATGGGACATCAGAATAAAAGCACTGAGTGGTTGTGTCTATAAAACAACAGAAAGAAATGCAGCAGAGTCCATATATGGAAAGCTTTGATTAGGAAGAAGCGCATAATTTTCATTCATAAAGTACATATTTCAAATATTATTTTAAACAGCTAGCTAGCATGAGCTGAGAGGATTTCTAATTTATTGAATTTTTTATAATCCTCACTGTGAATGCAAGCTAGAATGCTAAGCTATGATAAATGGATATGTATAATGTGCGGCAGTCTGGGAAAACCCATCAGATGTTGATGGAAAAGACCAAAGATGACGTAAAAATCTTGGTTTGAGCAAAATCTGCTGAAAATACACTATGCCATCTCTACTTTAAAAAAAGATGACATGGCTATTTTCTAACCTCGCCTTGGCGTTTGTCTGCAGTTAGCGTGCGTAAAGACGTGTAAAATGTCGCCTTTTTCACTTTTGATGGACGTTAAAATGCTAGAACTTTACTTCAGGTTGAGACGCATGAGAAACAGAAACATGTTTCGCTTCATGACAAAAGCCTTTAACCTTCAGAACAGTAGAAAATGTCAGAATTTGACCACATGCAGGATTTTCCACACATTTCAGCACGCCTCTTCGGGTACGATCGTAAGATACGCCCATGCCTACGAGTCAAAAACACCCACGCTTTTTCACACCACACTCTCGTACCGTATAATAGTAGCTTAGAAAGAAAACGTCAGCGCAAAAACGTGGATAAACAAAAGAGGAAACAGGCACGTCGTTCCGGAGAGCCCTGGAGAATCACGCTCGGGTGCAAGAGAGCATCTGAGTGATTCAGTCTCGATCTGCTTGTGATTGAAGTCTATCGAGAATCGATTTGACTCTGAATCGACTCGGTGCAGGAAGTGAATCAAACACAGGAGTCATGCCCCGTTGTAGCGCTGCTATGTGTTCTAGGAATCTGGACCGCCGAAAAAAGAGAAAACGTGACACGCACAATGTTTTAAAGTAGTTATTCTTATAATGATCGAATCATTTATTGAGCGCCGGCTCTCCACGCTTGAGTGATTTTTTGCGATTTGTACAAGCACTTGCTTTGTTTGATTTTTACATCGCTGTATTTCTGAGCAATGAATGAAAGAGTTTTACTAGGAAAGTTTTTGATTCTATAAGCAATGATGTGTGAACCGAACCGAACGGATCAATTTGACTCCGATTCGGACCCTGATCGGAGGCTCACCGGTCTTGCCGAAGGGGCAGTTGCAGAAGAAGGACGCGACGCGGTCGATGCAGGTGGAGCCGGCCGAGCAGGGTCCGGCAGCGCAGTCGTCGATGTTCTCCGAGCAGTCCAGGCCGCTCCAGCCGTTCACGCACACGCAGGTGTAGCCGCCGGGCGTGTTGCTGCACGTGCCACCGTTCTGACAGGTGTTGGGCTGCAGGCGACACTCATCCACATCGTCCGTGCAAAACTGACCTGAAGGAACGTCAACAACAACAAAAAAAAAGCTTAACATGACACAGGTAATGAATCTGTCAATCATCCCCTCCGTCAGTCACTCACACACACCTGTGTTCATTTCTTTCCCTCTCTTTTACTCACACACACTAATTGGAAAAGAACAAAAATCCCGCAGGATCGTACCGGTCCACTCGGGAGGACACTGGCAGTTGTAGGTGTTCACTCCGTCCATGCAGGTTCCTCCGTTCTGACACTGATGATCCGGACAGTCGTCGATGTTCACCTCGCAGTTTGTGCCGTTAAAACCTGATCGCAGATGCAGACGGAGGAACGGAAACGGGCGTTAATTTATTACAGAAATAAATCACATCAAATCCAAATCCTGTAATTGACTCCTACATTTCAGTGGTTTATTATCTCATCTCCTTGTCTCTCTCTCTCTCTCTCTCTCTCTCTCTCTCCCACTCTCACAGATCCTAATCATAATCACACTTTATTAAACACTCATCACTCTCTCCTGCTTTTTTCTTCTTTCATTCTTTTTTTTTTGTAAATCGCTTTCCCACAGCTTGGGTTCTCGGCCTCGGGGGAGACGCCGGTCACGGCTTGCTGCCTTGTTGTGCCAACGCACTCGCCTTTAAACTCGAAACTCGGAAGAGGAATTTCTGTGTTTGAACTCCAAACGCATGAATGACACATTCAGCGCCGAGATAAAGGGAGAAGGAAGTGAGGTTAGAATGTGAGCACTAATAACAACAATAATACAGGACAGAAAAAAAAAAAGATGTAGCACCTTCTTCATACTCTGGGTCAGTTTACACACCAACATAAAAGGAAACAAGAACACAAAATATAAAAATAAAACACACTAAAGCTGGGTTATCATTCTACTCCTACTAAAAATACTACTGCTACTAACAAAACCAATAATACTGAAACTACTAGTGAAAATACAACTACTACTAATAAATGTAATAAGACTAAAACTACTACTACTAATAAAAGTAATAATACTAATACCACTAATAATAATAGCAATAATAATAATAATAATAATAATAATAATGTGTTTTCTATTTTCTCTTTTTTAATTTTTAATTTATTTTCTTTCCTCCTACTCTTAGTAGCAACTTTAATAGCTCTTTTTCTTTTTTCCTTCCTCTCTTAGAAGTCACTTGAATTATAACATCATAATAATAATAATAATAATAATTTTTTTCTTTCCCTTCCATAACTTTCCCTCTCTTTTTTCCTCTTTGTCTGTTAGGAGTGAGTTTTAATTATTATTATTATTATTATTGTTATTATTATTATTATTGTTGTTGTTGTCTCTTTTCTCTCCTGTTTTAACTTTTTTCTTTTTCCCCCCTTTTCTTTTTCCTCTCTCGCTCTCGTAGGAACGGCTTTGCCACTGCAACATGTTAAATGTGTTAAACGTTGTTAAAACAAACCGGCGAACCGTATCGAGTTCATTTGTGTCACGATTAAAGGTTGCGTTTTATTCATGGTGTTTGTTCATCATCTGTAAAAAACCGTGGAAAAGTAACGATTAATTACGGATCCTTGAAAATGGCGACGACTCGTTCTGAAGACGGTTTTGCAGATACAGGACCCAAGCTTTCTTTCCTCATGTCAGTAACAGTGACAACAAATCACTGCTAAAAATGCCAGTATCCCACATTTAACCTTTTTTTTTTTTTTTTTTTTTGTAATGCTGTAATTTAAACACCCACAGAAAACTTCCTGTAATCTCTGAGACTGGTTTTTAGAGAGCTCAACTGCATATTAAAGAAAGTCCAATGCAGCCTGACTGTAAACGATACTGAATTTTTAAAAATAACGTCAATAATCCGAGTATTAATGTGAATGAATGTGTGTTTCAGGGACTGTTAAGCTGCAGATCGTCTCAGTTTCAGTCTCATTCGTTTTTAATTCTGCCTCTAAAACAAGCTTAAAGCTTTAAACCGAAGCGCGACAGAAAAAAAAAACACGCAAAGCTCTAGCTTTCTAGCGAAGCGGTCGTCGTGCACGCTGTCCCAAACGATCACAAGAAACCTGATTCTTTGTGCATGTTATCAAGCTTTTGTTCATTTCTGCTTTCTGGTTTCACGTGTTGTTGATTTTGGGCTGTTTTTGATTTGTTTGTCTATTGTGCGGTCAACTTTCCTATTGTTCACAAAACCGTCGAGTACAACGTCCTCGATCCGTGATACTAATCCTCTCTGTGATCATATCGGTAACCTGTTTAACCCCCACCTCTCTCTCTCTCTCTCTCTCTCTCTCACCTGGAAGACAGTGGCACCAGTAGCTGGTCTCAGATGTCGGTCTGCAGGTTCCGCCGTTCATGCAGGGAGATGGAGAACAGGGGACGTACACCTTTTCGCAGTTGAAGCCCGTAAACCCGGCGGCGCAGTTGCAACGGTACGAGCCGGGGATGTTCACGCACCTGCCACCGTTACGGCACAGCGACGGCTCCTGCATGCACTCGTCCACGTCGTTCAGGCAGTGAGCCCCGTCGTAGCCGGAAGGACACGTGCAGGAGAACGTTCCGTCAGCAAGAGACGTGCAGGTTCCACCGTTGGCACACGGAGAGGAGACGCAGCTGTCCACTAGTTCACACCGGACACCTGGAGAGACAAGTTTGTTTAAATATGGCAAAAATTACACAAGATATCCACAGGGCACAAATAAAACATAAAGACACTGACAAAAATTCACACTACAAAGAATGAATTAAATTCAAAATCTCTACAAAAATCTTTATTTTTTTGCACTATTCATCTTCAGCGTCCTGTTTAAGTACGTCACACAGTGTTTGCTTTGCGACTCCACCATTTTGTTTATACCATTTATTTATAATAAATTTATTTATAATAGGGAGGAACAGACAGGAAGAACAGAATGACAAAGAGGAAAGACAGACACAGAAGGGAACAGATATAGAGACAGAAGGATAGAGGGACAGAAGGACAGAGAGAAAGACAGAGAGGCAGAAGGATAGAGAGACAGACAAAAGGATAGAGAAACAGAAGGACAAAGAGACATACAGAAGGATAGAGGAACAGAAAAACAGAGAGACAGACAAAGAGAAAGACAGAGACACAAGGATAGAGGGAATGAAGGACAGAGAGAAAGACAGAGAGGCAGAAGGATAGAGAGAAAGACAGAAAGATAGAGGAACAGAAAAACAGAGAGAAAGACAGAGAGACTGAGAGACAGAGAGAGAGACAGAAGGATAGAGGGAAAGAAGGATAGAGAGAAAGACAGAGAGACAGAAGGACAGAGAGACATACAGAAGGATAGAGGAACAGAAGGACAGAGAGACAGAGAAACAGAGACAGAAGGATAGAGGGAAAGAAGGACAGAGAGAAAGACAGACAAGGATAGAGGAACAGAAGGATAGAGAGACATACAGAAGGATAGAGGAACAGAAGGATAGCAAGACATACAGAAGGATAGAGGAACAGAAGGACAGAGAGACAGAGAAACAGAGACAGAAGGATAGAGGGAAAGAAGGATAGAGAGAAAGACAGAGAGACAGAAGGACAGAGAGACATACAGAAGGATAGAGGAACAGAAGGACAGAGAGACAGAGAAACAGAGAGACAGAAGGATAGAGGAACAGAAGGACAGAGAGAAAGACAGACAGAAGGATAGAGGAACAGAAGGATAGAGAGACATACAGAAGGATAGAGGAACAGAAGGACAGAGAGAAAGACAGACAGAAGGATAGAGGAACAGAAGGATAGAGAGACATACAGAAGGATAAAGGAACAGAAGGATAGAGAGACAGAGAAACAGAGAGACAGAAGGATAGAAGGACAGAAGGACAGACAGAGAGATAAGATGTATGTGCCAGTGATATATACCTTTCCAGCCAGGAGCACACTGGCAGGTGTACCGGTCATGGGGCAGGAGGGAGCAGGTGCCCCCGTTGCTGCAGGGGTTCTTGGGGTAACATGGCGAGTTGTTCTGTACTTCGCAGCGTGAGCCGGAGAACCCGAGCGGACACACACACACAGGGCTACTGGGCGGGCCGCTGCTCGCCATCTTACAGCTCCCTCCATTCATACAATAATCCGGCTGACACAGGTCCTTATGGTGGCAGTACTCGCCCAGGTACCCCGGAGGACACCTACACACACACACACACACACACACACACCACAGGAAAGCATACTTATTGTACTTTAAAATATTTTTTTCTTCTATTCAGTATGATCACAGTAATCATTCTGTGAAAGTGGCTCTGTGTGTGTGTGTGTGTGTGTGTGTGTGTGTGTGTGTGTGTGTGTGCCACACCCAATCAAAGGAAATCAACTTGTCAGAAATACAGAAACAGACAGTGATGCAGGGAAATGCTAATTCAGCGCTAAACCAGAGTACAGAGCACAGGAAGAAAAATATTTCAGGGGTCAAAACTGTGTGTGTGTGTGTGTGTGTGTGTGTGTGTGTGTGTGTAAACCAGTCTGTCTGCGGGTACTGCTGAAGTTGTGTCAAAATCTGTGTCAAAATCTTACGCACACGGTGCATTTCTGAGCCATTATGTACACACATGCCAAGAAAGAGAGAGAGAGAGAGAGAGAGAGAGGGAGAGGGAAAGAGAGAGAAAGAGTGTGTGTGTGTGTGTGTGTGTGTGTGTGTGTATTCCTGTAAGGTCACAGCAGGACGTGTATCTGCATTGCGTTACTTCACTGCAGACCTTCCAGAGTACGACACGAAAAAGAGAAATTACAGCGTTGCAAAACAGCGCTGGTGAAACTCCGCCACTCTATTTCTCTCTCTCCCTCAATCCTCCAATCCGTCTCACTGTCCTCTGTCCCTCTTTCTGTCTCTCTCTCCTCCATTTCTATTTGTCTCTTTCTCTCTCCCTCTATTTATTCAATAGTCCTGACCATTCCTAACTCTTATCCCACTCATTTTATTCAGTTATCTGTCTTCCTCTCATTCCCTCCACCTACTCTGCATTATTTCTATCATTCTCACTGCTCTGTCATTCTCTCTCTCTCCCACACTCATCTCTCTCCACACATACAGTACCACTTCTCTCTCTCCCTGTCCCTCACTGTCTCTCTCATTGTCCCTCCCCATCCCTCACTCATTTCTTACTTGTCTCTCTATCTCTCTCTTTCTCACTGTCTCTCACGTATCCCTTGCAGTTTTTCGCACTCTATCCCTCACTCATCTCTTACTTCTCTCACTCTGTCCATCACAGTCTCCTTCCCTGTCCCTCACTGCCTCTTTCACTTGTCTCTGTCTCCCACTCATCTTTCTCCCTGTCCCTTTCTCTTCTTTCTTTTTGTCCCACTCTCTCTCTCTGTCCCTCACTCATCTCTGTCCCTGGCTGTCTCTCACTTATCTCTGTCTCTCTCTCTCTCTCTCTCTCTCTCTCTCTCTCTGTCTCTCTCACTGTCTCTCACGAATCCCTTGCAGTTTTTCGCACTCTGTCCCTCACTCATCTCTTACTTCTCTCACTCTGTCCATCACAGTCTCCTTCCCTGTCCCTCACTGCCTCTTTCACTTGTCTCTGTCTCTCACTCATCTTTCTCCCTGTCCCTTACTGTCTTTTTGTCCCTCTCTCTCTCTCTCTGTCCCTCACTCATCTCTGTCCCTGGCTGTCTCTCACTTATCTCTGTCTCTCACTTGTCTTTCTCTCTCTCTCTCTCTCTCTCTCTCCCTTTCTCTCTCTGGTCTCTCATTCTATCTCTCACTGTCTCTCTCCCTCTGTCTCTCACACATCTCTCTCTCTCTCTCTCTCTCTCTCTGGTGCATGCTGGGAGATGGTGGGTGAGAGTAGCGTGTGGGGTATGGTATGAGAGCGAATGAGTGTTCTATTTCTGAAAACTTTTTTTCCTCAGTGCTCTGAATCTTTATTTGAAGCACAATCACAACAAGGATTTTTTTCCCAGATGTTGACAAATTGATAGCATCTGTAGCAAAGACACAACGAACAGTGAAATAAGATGAACTAGACTAAAAAAAGAGATACTGTTTAAAGAACCATCTAGCAAAGTTAGGGAAGTCCTCTCTTAGTCATGGGTCTAATGTCAGTGTGGGGAAATAAGAGGACAGAGTTTATCTTTGTAAATTTTTATGCCACCAGTAATGGCAGTGAAAGGGTACAGCTCTTTGACGAAATAAAGAATGCACTACAACAGAGCAGCAGTAAATCCGTAGCGGTAATGGGAGGGAACTGGAACTGCACTACAGGCTTCACTTTAAACAGAAACAGGGAGGAACCACACCCACACCCACACTGCTAATGCGCTTGATGGACTTATCTGTCATTGTGGCTGGGTTGACATGGACTGAAGGGAGGAAAATCGGGGCTTAAAACAAAACACACGGGTTGAAGTTAGTGATACAATGATCACTGCAGCGAGACTGGACAGGTTCTACATCACTAAAACAAACAGAAGTAGAGTTTTTAAAGCAGTCATGTTCCCCACGGGTTTTTCAGATCATCACCTAGTCACAACAGATCTGATGATGTCTGACGCCAAAAAAGAACAGATTATACTGTCAATTTAATGCAAAACTGGATATAAAACTTCAGGGTGAGGAGTTTTGTGAAAAATTGGGGGTTTTTTTGGGAAGAGTGGATAAAAACAGTCTGGTTTCTTGGTGGAAATTGGGGAAAAGCACAAATTAAAGAGTTTCATCGGAAATACACAGCACACCATCAGGGACAATAAAGGGCACAGTTCAAGAACTTGAGACAGAAATAACCTTAGTAGAAAGTAAAATGTTTAGCAGGAACAACATTGGCATGGACAGTCTACTGGAAGGAAGGAAAAAGGCTTTAAGTTCATTCCTTCATGGACAAGCCAAAGCAGCCCTAATAAGATCTCACATCTCCAGCATTAAGGACATGAATGCCTCCAGTGCCTTTTTCTTCAATCTCCCGAGAAAAGTAAAACACCAGAACCTGATGAATGTTGAACCCAGATGAATCAAGAACCAAGGTGACATTCAAGCGCTGATCCATAACCTAACCATTTATGTAGAAGCTTCTTCAGCACATGTCACCTGGACAAATGTGAGAGAACAGTCTCCAGTGGGGAAAAGCTGGACTGGAGTGTTTTTAGGAACAGTAGACTTTCAAAACAGGAACTGGGAAAGGGTAGTGGAGAAGGTGAGTGCCAAGTTGTCTCAGTGGACTTGTGTCCTGCCCCAGTTGTTCTACGGGGGAGAGTGCAAGGTCATCAACAACCTGATCATCTCCATCCTGTGGTACCATCTCACTCTTCTCGAACCCCCCAAAGACATTGATCAAGGAAGTCTAGAAGAGGATTCCAGGAAGTCTAGACTGGACAGGACTGGACTCGTGCCTCTGTTCTCCATCTGATAGACCCATCCTCTCAGCTGGCACGGGCTGGCACGGCGTGTGCCGTACTCTAGCGCATAGAAGACTTGACCTACGACAAACACCTGTTCGTGCTGAACTTGAACGAAATGGGCCTGTCAGTAACAATCGGTCCAACCGATTTCTACCAGTCGGTCCTGAGAGCCTGGTCCTCAGTGTTGAACATCAGCAGAACTGACACACATCCCTTCCCAAGCACCGAAGAAGAGCCGCTGTTCCACAATCTCCTTATCCAGTCCAGAATGCTATCATACCACATACATCTGACAGCACTTCTGGAGAGCAGGAATTACCAAAATCGAGGAACTGAGGTCTGGTAACAACTGGAAGATGGCAGGTAAACTGTGCACAGAGACGGGGGTACAGTCGGGCCGGTTAGGAGTCACATGGGCAGATGTACAGTACTGTGCAAAAGTCTTAGGCACATGCAAAGAAATGCTGTAGAGCAAAGATGCCTTCAAAAATAATGAAATTAAATGTTTCTACATTTAAAAAAATACTATAAAGAGTAGTAAACAGTAATAAAGTCAATATTTGGTGTGATGACCCTTTGCTTTAAAAAAAATTGCGTAGTCTCAGGTGCAGTGTGTGCAGTTTTATAAGGAAATGAGCTGTAAGTGTTACTGAGCATCTTGCAGAAGCAGCCACAGTTCTTCTGGAGACTTTGACTGTCGACTCGCTTCTTATTTCTGCAGCGAAACCCAGCAGCCTTCATTATGTTTTTATCTGAAAAGTGTCTCTCATGGAATCTGCTGCTTTCTTTACTGACATACAAACATTTTTCTGTAACATTTAATTTTGAGCTGGAAAACTAATGTTTGGAATCTAAAATGTTTTTGTACTGAATCAATAATGTAGAAGTCAGAAAATAAAAATCTATAACAAAGTTCGTACTAAAAAAAAAAAATTGGGTGCCTAAGACTTTTGCACAGTATTGTATGTGAGCCAAAGTATGTTTCAAAGCAAAAATCTGTTGTTTTACTAAATTTTATATTAGTTCAGATCAAGCTTGCTGTCTGGCTTACGAGAAAAAAAACGAAATGCAGGGGAGGTGGCAAAATGCTCACAGCGTTACTAAAAGCCAGACTCAAAGCTGAATTAGTTTTTTTAAGATGACTCACAGGTTGCCAGAATTCTGTCAGGTCGAAATTTTTTTTAATTATTAATTTATATACATATTTGTTTGTCTACGTATTTAACAGTAATTTTTTTTTTTTTTTCATTCTTGGAGAAATCTAATGAGTAATTAAAGGAAAATAAAGTCAGAAGTCTCTTTCTGTCTGTCTCTCTCTCATTGTCCCTCAGTGTCTCTCTTCATCCCTCACTCATATCTCTCTCTCTCTCTCTCTCCTTCCCCGTCTCTCACTTGCCTCTGTCTCTCCCTGCCCCTCACCCTGAGTCATTAATAGCTCTGACATTTTTTTTCGCCAGTATTACTCAAGCATTCCTGTAAAAAGGGAACAGTAAGCGAGTTTTACTTAAGTATTACTTTAAAACCTGAGAGACACAGAGAAAGGAAAAAACAAGCGATGTAAAAGAGGAACAGAAAGAAGACTAGCGTGCCATCAAAACATCAGAAACCACTGGATGATATAAAATAAAATTAGGGCGATTTTAACACCTTTACCCAGTGAGCCTTCACGGTTGCCACTGTTCATGTGTGGTGTTTATTTTTAATCAGATTTTTCTCGCTAATTTTGTCATGTCCTGCCTTGTAGATGACATGACACGACAGTCTGCATGGAGGGAAAACTAACACGCTTCCACTGACACACTGCCTGAGGACAAGTGCTAACCATCCTGCTCTGTACAAAGTCAAATTTACATTTAAAACTATTTAATCAAAATAATCACCTGATATTTTTTCACATTTATGCATGCATTAAAGACCTTTCGAGTTTATTTGCGTGCCTTGCATGATATTTTTTCTGCATGTATAGTATTAGTAGCTTTTAGTGACGTGCAAATGTCCTCATGATGATAGAAATGCATGAAAGTTTTAAAGAACATTTGGCTTGCTTTTGTTTTGAAGCAGATTTCTTTTTGTAATCTGACGTTGAGATTAAGCTTAGGGACGGGACATGGCATTATTAACACTCCATATACACTGTAATACTAGGTGTGTGTGTGTGTGT
>CM040461.1:2513423-2514838 GCA_022758105.1 Pangasianodon gigas | reverse complement strand
AAATTTATTTTAATATAAACTGTTTGGAAGCAGCTGATGTTAAAGTTTTTACTTAATCTTTCAAACCGTAAAATGTTTTAATATCTTTTTAAAGATTTTGTACATTTTTTTATCCTTTCTGTGTTAAATACATTTTGTGTTCAGCTTAAAAATAAAGCATCAAACCAGTTAAAAAAAAACAGCTCATTAAGCTGAGATCCAGAACAACAGCCATGTTCTAGAATTCCACTTAAATGCCCTAGATTAATTCTTAGAACAGCAGTCAGGTTCTAGATCTCTGCTTTAATGAACACACAATTTGATTTCTAGAACATCGGTCGTGGTTCTACAGCTTGGCTTCAATGAATGCACTAGCAAAAGTCTAGAAAACGGTCAGGTTCTAGAACTCAGGTTGAATGGACACAGTGAGTTCTAGAACAATAGTCAGGTCTTAAAACACCGCTTGAATGCATCAGCTGAATTCTAGAACAAAGGTCAGGTCCTAGAACCTATATTAAAAGCATAAGCTGAGTTCTAAAACAAAGGTTAAGTTCTAGAATCCAGCTTAAATTAATGCTCTAGGTTCTGGAACTCCACTTGAATGCACCAGCTACAGAAAACCGCGCAGCAGTGATAACATGTAGCGTGTGTGTAGGACGTGGAGGTGAGAAACGGACTCGCGAATTGCGTGAACGTAGGTGTCGAGGTGTGTGTGTGTGTGTGTGTCTGTGTGTGTGTGTGTGTGTAAAACAGATCATCTCTCTGTCACTGAGATTAGCTAACTGGCACGCTGCTCTGTGGCTTTAGAGTATGGTCGCTACATTCTCCACTACTGTGTCAGGCTTCTGCCTCTGTCTACACGCATATGTGTGTGTGTGTTTGAGTGTGTTTGAGTGTGTGTGAGTGTGTGTAAGAGTGTGTGTAAGAGTGTGTGTGAGTGTGTGTAAGAGTGTGTGTGAGTGTGTGTGTTTCACTAATTTAAAATGGGGCTGCCCCCGGCAGGTGGGTTTTATTGTCCAAGGACTCTGGCAACAATGAGTAACTTTCTCTCAATTTTTCTCCATCCCACACACACACACACACACACACATATACACACACACACACACACACACACACACACACACACACACACACACACACACACACACACACACACACACACACACACACACACACACACACACACACACACACACACACACACACACACACACATACACATACATACACACACACATATACACACATACACACACACACGTGCATACACACACACACACATATACACATACATACAAACACACACATATACACACATACACATACACACAAACACACACACACACGCGCATACACACACACACACATACACACACATACGCATACACACACTTGTGCACACACACACCTGACACCTCCGAATCATGCTCCCC
>CM040461.1:2498423-2510923 GCA_022758105.1 Pangasianodon gigas | reverse complement strand
AGAAAAAAAAAGGACAAGATAGGTTGTTGCTCTCGGGTGTCGGCTCACCTACACAGAAAAAAAAAAGACAGACATCTGTGTGTTCATTTGTTTGAGTAAGAACACACACACACACACACACACACACACACCATGCAGCCCACACTTCTATTGTCAATTCTAACGTCAGCTGTGTCGTTTCCACTAATTGTTAGGTTTCACAAAATTTCATGTCTTGAGAAATAAAGGGTTTTTAAAAAGGTGTCTCTCTCTGTCTCTGCCACCCTACAGGAAGTGACATCGAGCGCTACAGGAAGTATATAAATACCAGCTTTCTAAAGTGGATGAAAATGTCTGATCAGGTATTTCAGAATCTAGCGGTGAAATAGTACGATACGTTCACAATGTAACAACTAGGGCTGGACGATATCTGAAAAATAATGATTACGATATTTCTTTATTAAAATATCACGATAATCGATAACATCGATTCAGTGGCGTCGTCAAATATCGAACCGTCGCTTTAAGAATCGAAATCATATTGTTTCGCAGCAGATTCAGTGATAATATCGTTAAATAGCAAATCGTCACCTGATTTGAATTCGTATCGTAGCAGATTCAATAATATCGTCAAATATTGAATCAAAATCGAATCAGAGCAGAATCAAATATCAAATTGTTGCTTTAAGAATCGAAATTGTATCGTATCGTAGCAGATTCAATAATAATAATATCGTCAAATTGAATCATTACCTTAAGACTCAAATCGTATCGTAGCAGATTCAGTTTTATTGTCAAATATCGAATCGTTACCTTATAAATAATATCTTCGTGTGGAAGCCTGAGGTTTACGCCCTCGTTATATAATACATATATTCGTACAATATATTCAGTTGTATTATGTATAATGTATAATAAATGATGTATAATGTATAAATTAATGTAAAAATTTGCATAATGTTTGACTGCAGGTTTTCCATATCACACTAGAAAACATGAAAACACACCTGTTAAGTTACACACAGCGTTTTTTTTTTTTAAACAAAGTTCATCTCTTAATAGTGTTTGTTGCTTTTGAACACCTGAATGCGAATCATTTTTGTGTTTTTGAGACACGGAGAGACAACAGAAGACGAGAAGCGACTCCGCCGGCACGCCTCCGCTCTCCTGTTAACGCAGCGGAGATTCGCTCATAGAGCGAAAAAATATTTGAACTTTAGACGACCTTTTGTCATCTAAAGGGAATGGATATGACGGAAATCCTTCACGCTAACTGAGAACTTTAATCCACGAGGATCGTTCTGAACCTTCAGCGGATTATCATGACAATGCAAAATAAAATAAATAAATTCAATCAGCACGACTTCCTGTTTAACAGATTTCAAAGGATGTGGAAATGTTTCTTTTTATTGTTTGCGTGTGAGTGAGATATCGTCCCGAGCTGTTCCAGCTGAATAATAAAAAACAAAGTTGTTCTGTTCATCCGCTACGGGATGGCTGGAAAAAAGTAAATATAAAAAGATGAAACTGAAATTGCAGAACGTGACGGTGGAGGAAGTGTGCCGTGTTCGGCAGAGCTATTCACATTTTTAAAAAAAAAATAATAATAATTCCTGAATTTTCCTGCATGTCATGGACTCTTTACCTCAGGAATGAGGTCTGGGTTTATTTACTGAGGGTCTGGTGAATGCATCATGTGTGTCACTGAGCTGAACACTGCAGCTCTCTCTTTCTCTCTCTCTCTCTCTCTCTCTCGCAGGGTTCACGAGACGAGATCCGATCTCTCAATGGATCGCTTCAGAGAAGGAGGAGGAGCTAGAGGAACTACGACGGAGCCTAGAGTGCCTAGTCTAATCCACACACACACACACACACACACGACAACTGACAATAGCTCACATGAGCAGTGATACGCACGTAATAAAATGTTACTTCACACATTTTAAGAATAACGTTAAGAGCATCGTATCGAGCGATAGAGTAAGCGAAAAGAAGTGGCTAGTTCCAAAACAACACGAGGACGACGACGTCGTGTGCGAAGTGACGATGAGGTGGAGCTACTGCTTAAGGTTACACCTGAATACAAAATGGCCGCCCGGGTCTTATCCCAAATCATAATACATGCAAAACACACGCAAAGGGGCATGAGCAGGATCACACAGTGACGGCGTTTCTTTAAAAAAGAACAAACACTTTCCTGTCCGCATGAAAACTGTGAGAACAGTGAGAACAATAAACAAATGGATGGTTGATGGATGGATGGATGGATGAACAGATGCACAGATAGAGGGACAAACGGATGGATAGACAAATAGATGAATACCTACACAGACAGACAGGTAGGTCCTGGACAGATATACTGAAGGTTGGATGGATATAAAGATAGATGGATGGATTGATAAGTGGAAGGATGGATAGCTGGATAGACAGATGGATGAATAGTTAGATGGATGGACAGACGAATAGATAAATGCATGGATCCATATATAGAATGAGGTAAAATTTATAGATAATTATTTTATAAATAGAAACTAAATAAACATCTTTGTGTTTTTCTTTTAATTTATCGTACTACTGTTTTGCTAGTTTTTTTTTAAATCAATTTAGAAATCCAAACTTTCGAGTTTGGTGATGTAATATTTTTGTCAATTTACGAGATTAATTTTATGTAAACGATCTTAAACTGTATTTACATAAATTAGCATAACTACAGCTCGAGCTTTTATCGGTATCGTAAAAAATAAACAAACAAACAAACAAATAAATAAATAGACTGGTGAAGCTCTGAGCTGTAATCATGCAAAAAAAACACTGAGGTTAATCTAAACAACACTCCGAGACGGTGATGTGTGCAAATCAAACACACACACACACACACACACACACACACACACACGATTAGTAATGAAAGATCACCCGTATGTTTAATCTGATTTCCCTGAAGCTAAATATACGCCAAATTACACACCGCTCTCCCCAGCGTACGGTTCACGTGATGGAGAGAACTCGGTTCTTCACGTGACGGAGAGAACTCGGTTCTTCACGTGACGGAGAGAACTCGGTTCTTCACGTGACGGAGAGAACACGGTTCTTCACGTGATGGAGAGAAGAGAACTTGGTTCTTCACGTGATGGAGAGAAGAGAACTTGGTTCTTCACGTGATGGAGAGAATTCAGTTCTTCACATGATGGAGAGAACTCGGTTCATCATGTGATGGAGAGAAGAGAATTCGGTTCGTCATGTGATGGAGAGAACAATTTTCAGTTCTTTATTATGAAAAAAAATACAGAATGCTCACTTTACAAGGAATAATCTCACTCCACACTGTGTGTGTCGAGTTCCTTTACGATTCCTTTACAATTAATAATCTCAAATAGCTAAAGTTCAGCGTGGAACACGAGAACGTGCTTTAAAAACACATCAGGCAAAAATTCTGCACATTTGCCTTCTATTAAAAAAAACCCGCTTTTTCAAAGATAAATTATTTCGATGCAGAAATAATAATTTAAAAAAGTCAGGAGCAAACATTAATTCAGTATTTTAGCCTTCACACACACACACACACACACACACATACACACACACACACACACATACACACACACACACACACACACACGCTCCCTTCTCTACTTTCACCATCCTGTCTGGGTCTCGGTATTTTTTCGGGTCAGATGTTGTAAGTTCTGTTTTCTGTGGAAGAAAAATTCAGGTGAGGTGGTGAAGTGTGTGTGTGTGTGTGAGTGAGTGTGTGTGTGTGTGTGTGTGTGTGTAAGTGAGTGTGTGTGTGTGTGTGTAACAAAATCTCACTACACAGCATGCAGCACAAAACAAAAATTCATCCATCTATCTGTTCATCCACCTACCTATCTATCTACTTATCTATCTACTTATCTATCTATCTATCTATCTATCTATCTATCTATCTATCCTTGTTTATCTATCCTTCAATCTATCTATCATTATCTATCCATTAATTCATCAATCTATTATCTACCCATCATCTATCCATCCCTCCATCTATCCTTATCCATCCATTAATCCACCAATCCATCCATCATCTATCTATCCATTCCTCTATCTATCAATCTATCTATCAGTCTATCTATCAGTCTATCTATCCTATTGTTCTATCTATCTTTGATCCCATCCGACCATCCATAAATCCATCTATATATCCATCTATTCATCACTCATCTATCCAACTAGCTATTCATCTACTGATCCATCTGTCCATCCATCTATCTGTATATCTGTTCACACATCCAAATGATAGAGGACTGTCCAGATGGGCGTGGCCTAATATTCTAATGAGCAGGCTTGATTGACAGCTTTGTCCAAGATTCCCAGCCTGCTACGGCTCTCGCATCAGGACGCTTCAACGATTATATCTATTATATACGATTATACGATTAGAACTCGTCCAATTACAGAACTTGCAGCACTAGTTAGCTTGCTAAGTTAGCTTAGACGCCTAGTATTCTTCTTTTTTATTCTATTTATTTATTTTTTTTAATTTTAAGACAATGTATGAATCTGTCACAAGCATGCACTGTGTAATGTTTTCACAAAAAAAAAATTATTAGCAGGATTGAAATCAGTGACGAAACCTTTTATTTAAAACCGAAGTTTGTAAACGAATCTCAGTAGCGAACAAACCTGTTTCTATTTTTTTTTTTTTTTTTAAAGGCAACCTGATAGGTCGTGTTGTTGAGGGCGTTTGTTCTGGCGGATGAATTCGGGCGTGTCTGGCCGCTTTAAAGTTTAAGCACGATTACACACGCAGACGTCAGAAACATCTCAAACCTGCAGCAGCAAGGCGTTGCTAGCGCTCTCGAAACATAAGAACTTAAGAACTCTGACATTCAACACTTCCTGCTCAAGCACATACCGACTGTTTTTTTGTTTTGTGTTTTTTTTTTTTTGTTAATCATTTTACGCAATTTGCATGCTTTTTGCCTACAAACAAATAGCTAACGTTCAACATGGAACACGAGAATGTGCTTTTAAAAAAAAAAAAAAAAAACAGGTTAGGCAAATTCTGCACATTTGCCTTCTATTAAAAAACCTGCTTTTTCAAAGATAAATTATTTTGAGGCAGAAATAATAATTTAAAAAAGTCAAAAACATTAATTCGGTATTTTAGCCCTCACACACACACACACATACACGCGTGCGCACACACATACACACACACACACACACACACACACACACACACACACACACACACACACACACACGCTCCCTTCTCTACTTTCACCATCCTGTCTGGGTCTCGGTATTTTTTCGGGTGAAATGTAAGTTCTGTTTCCTGTGGAAGAAAATGTCAGGTGTGTGTGTGTGTGTGTGTGTGTGTGTTTGCGTGCGTGTGTGTGTGTGTGTATGTGTGTGTGTTTGTGTGTGTGTGTGCCCGCGCATGTGTGTGTGTGTGTGTGTGTGTATGTGTGTGTGCGTGTTGCTCATTTTCCAGCAGTGACACATTCTTCTAAAGGTCTCTATACGCTTTGATAGTAATGAACAAGAACTGTTTATCTATCCATCTATCTGCCTGTATATCCATCCATCCATCCATCTCTCTATCCATCCCTCTATCCATCTCTATCTCTCTTTAATCATCTGATCATCTATCCATTCATCCATATGTCTCTTTCAGTCCATCACTTTATTGATCTATCAGTGCGTCCAATCCATCCTTCTGTACAGCCATTTATCCATCCATCATCTATCTATCCATCTATCTTTTCATCTATGTGAAACTGTTCATATATCTATCTATCCATCTATCCATCCATCACCTTTCTATTGCTCTGTACATCTATCTATCTATCTATCTATCTATCCTTCCTTCCATCCACCAACCCATTCATCCACACATCTATCGAACTATCTTTCTGTCCATCCGTTTATCTATCCATCCATCGGCCTGTACATCTATTTACCCATTTATATATCCATCCCTTCATCTGTCCATCCAGCTTATCTACTTATCTATCCATCCTTTTACCTGTCTATCCACCATCCATCTTCTCCATCCACTAATCTATCCTTCTACTTATCTATCCGTCCATGATGTCTGTCTATCTATTCATCATCCATCCACTAATCCGTCCATCTACTCATCTACCCATCCATTTATCTATCGGTCTATCTATCCATCAGTTTGCCTGTCTGACTGTCTACCTATCTATCTAAACCATGCATCAATCCATCCATCCATCCATCCGTCCGTCTATCTATCCTCCCCACTAATCCATCCATCAATCTATCCATCGATCTATCTATCTATCTAATCCATGCATCCATCCATCCACCGGTCTATCTATCCATCAATCTATCCATCGATCTATCTATCTATCCAATCCATGCATCCATCCATCCACCGGTCTATCTATCCATCAATCTATCAATCTTCTCATCTATCTATCTATCCAATCCATGCAACCATCCATCCATCGGTCTATCTATCAATCAATCTATCCATCGATCTATCTATCTATCCAATCCATGCATCCATCCATCCATCGGTCTATCTATCAATCAATCTATCAATCTTCTCATCTATCTATCCAATCCATGCATCCATATATCTATTTATTTGTCTATCTATCCATTCATTTGTCTATCTACCCACCTATTTCTCATCCATCTATCCATCTGTACATCTACGTACCCACTCTTCATTTTATTATGAATCCATCCATCTCTCCACCTACCCATCTGTCTATTAATGCCTTAATACAGCCATCCACCTATTTATCCATTGATTCATCCATCCAGTTATCTGTACATCAGTTTGTCCATCCATCCCATCGTATCTAATAATGTACTTTCTCTCTATATAATTATTCTGTCTATCCGTCTACCTAAAAGCACTGGACGGAGTGTTCAGGTGCGTTCGACCTGAGAAACAGTAATCGTGTGTGTGAGAGCGTGTGAGAGTGTGTGAGAGTGTGTGAGCCGTGAGTTCTCCGGTGGTTGGTGAAAATGTCAGCGGTGTTGAGAGGAAGCTGAGCGGTTCTCTTACCTGCAGTATCCCGTTCCGTTGGCGTAGGTGACACAGCTCGCATTGTTCACGCACGGATTCACGAGATCCACGCACTGCAGAGCTGCGAAACAACAGACAAGAGACCGAGCAACGTTACACTCACTCACGAAATCACTCACGTATGAAGTACAGATACAATAAAAATCAACCCGAACAAAAAATTTAAAAAAAAATACAAATCAAGTCTTTTTTATGTAAACGTTTCCAAATCCAGTTCCAGTGCCAGTTTTAACTGGAATCAGAATTAAAAGATATAACATTAATATTTTCTCATGTTCTTGTTATTAGTTACTTTGGTACAAAATGTACTTCATCAGCCAACATTTTTTTTTTCTTTCTGCTCATCACCTCCATGACACTTCAATACCCAGCATGCATTGCGCAAAAGCACCAAACAATTACAAGAAATCTCTATCAAAAACCTCTAAAACTAATTTTTGGCCACGTTTTTCCTTCTTAAAATTTTCAGCTCAAATATATGTACAGAAAAAAAAAAAGTATTCACAACCTTTCTCTAGAGTCAACCTCGCTATTTGTTATAACAACGATTTGAAAACAATTAGCAAAGTTATACAATCAGTAGAAAACTAATAAAATAAAAATAATAAAAATGCGTTTTCGACGTATCCACTCTCCAACGTGCGCAGATGTGTAAATGCTGTTTTGGCGTTTGGTTGTCGTGTGGAAAACGTAGCTTTCCGTCATCTTAGAAACGCTAACGCGTGACTGTCACGTGATCTCCACAATTCTAAGATGGCGGAAAGTAAAGCAGGTGTTTAATGTTTGTGCGCTCTGTATAGTATGCAAGTGACGCGCAAGAAAGCGCGTTTTACACTCATGTTCTCAACACCAACAAAACCGTCGTGGACCGTAAACTGACCGAAAATGAAAATGCTAATGTGCCTGAAATGTAAAAAAAATTGCATTTTCACTTTTACCCCAATCAAACAATCCCACTCCTAAGTATCCGCCCAAGTAGGCTTTTAAATTTACTTCAACCGTCAGACCCCTGAGTGAGACGCATCACTCTGACGTCAGCCACGACTCCTGGGTTCAAAAACAAAGCGGGAGACTGATGACGCTAAAGACTCCTTCCATAAACGTAGGATTAGGGCTAGACATAAAAACAAAATGAAGAAAAAAAAAAAGTCACCACATCAATCGTTACGATTATACTTTTTTTACTTTTTATTTTGCTAAACACCACCACTTCTTTTTTTTCCCAAATAGTCTTAGGTGACGTGGCGCGCCAGCCGTCCAATTCCCTGCCTATTTGCTGTTACTATAGAAACGGTAACGTATCAGAGCGAGCGCATTAATATTAACCTGACGTTCATGTTACAGCCAGAACTACTTTCCTAAATAATGCACACCTTCTGACCAATCAGATTCGAGCATTCAACAGCGGTCTGGTATAATCCACAGTAATAAGTGGATAACAGTTTAGCTAACATCACTCTGATTATTAAATAAAACTCCTGACAGATTCGTCAGTCAGATCATACTCGAGTCAGGCTGCTTGCGCATCTCTTTTTGTTTACAAACACTAATGATGTCTATATGCGTCACCAGGAGGGGATTTCGCTAGTTTGCAGGCCGGGAAATCTTTCTCTACAGACTGTGTCACTGCAGCACAAGGTAAGTGGGCGTGCTGAGGGGTAGAGGTTTGTTTTCTTTTTGTGCATTTTACAAAATTTATATTATATCTGCTCCTAAAACATCTCTAGAAGGACTGATCTTTCCAACTGCGCTTTAAACCACAACTAAGCGACACTAAGTGTGATATTTGCGTAAGTGCTCTCTACATATCTTTAACATTTAAAGATTTTCCGGCATTTTGGCTGACATGTTCCGAGTTCACACTTCCCTCTCAGACATCAGATCAGGCAGGTCATATGATTTCAAAGCAGCGCAGACACTCTAAGACACGCTACATCTCCACACAGGAAGTGTGTTCAGCGCTAATACTCACTTCCTGCACTTTGACCAAAAAAAAAGAGAGAGAGAAAAGAAAAAAGTCGACTCGTGTTTGAGCTCAAAGACAATGAGGTCGCGCCGGGGGCTCGGCCAGCGTTTAACAACTGGGTTTGATCAACTGTGAAACGGGCTTAATAATTATAATAATAATGGCAGATTCATACCAACATCCTTTTCTTTCTGGATCTTTCAGTTCAACGAGAAATAAAACGTTCAATTGAGAAAGCCGGGGGGAGTGCATGAAGGGAAGTATTCTTATGAGCAAACTCTGTCAAGATACAAAGCTAGAAAGTTTCGGGACTGCAGTTGGGCTTTTTGCTTGATAGACAAAAACGCACACGGCTCATAACCATGTTTATAACCCATATAAACCAGAAACGGTGATTTTATTGTCACCTCAACATCTTTTCTCTCTCTCTCTCTCTTTCTCTCTCTCTCTTTCGAGGATGATTAATCCAGTTACTGTAAGCCTCGTTTGCTTAAAAAAAAAAAAAAAAAAAAAAAAAAACAAGCGAGCAGCCTACAAAAGCTTTGAAACGCCGTCCTGTCGTCAAACTCGCTTTTGTGCGGGAATCTGGTGTGAAACGAAAAGGCTGGGGCGTAGCACGTTTGGCGGCGGTTCTGGTGGGAAACCTGTCGGCGAGGGCTGGTTGAGCCGTGTGAGAAACACAGCACACGCTGAGATTCAGAGAAAGAACAGAGGGAGGGAGGGAGGGAGGGAGGGAGGGAAAGCAGGGTGCTCGAGATGGTGAAGAGTCAAGAGCACTCAAGAAAGGAGGACGAGAGAGAGAGAGAGAGAGAGGGAGAGAGAGAAGGAGAGTGAAAGAGTCTCTAAGGGGGGAAACTATGCAAGGATAATTAAAAACAGACTCAAAGACTTATGAAAGACAGAAAACGAGGTTGAGGAGTTAGAAATTTATAAAAGACAGAGAGAACAGAGAGAGAGAGCAGAGAGAGAGAGGCAGAGCCTGACTGGTTTGACGAGCTCGCGATACAAACACGGTCTCTGTGCCAGAGGAGATGATCTCACAGGATTCAGGGGCGGGCCGCCGCTAATTACTCCGTTTCCATCTCTATCTGAGGATTTTCTCACTCGGAGAGGAGGACAGCTGATGATCGAATCGGAAATGGTGGAAGCGCCACGTCTCTTTCTTCTTAGAGATCCGTCACCAGCAAAAGTATAGCGCTGGAACGAGCACTAACAACTTTTCCATCAAAAAAAAGTAACGATCATTTAGAAAACGTAAAATAAATAAAAAATGCTTGAGATTGTTTGAAATGGATGAAATTTTCTACGTGCTGGGGGTCGGACGATGTGACAACATCATCGTATCGTGATTCTTGGAGGCGCGATATGTATCACGATATATAGGTTTGCAAACAAACTGCCAGCAAAAAAAACCCAAAAAACTATTATTAAAATATTATCAATAATAACAATACACTTGTTTATTATGCGTTAAAAATTATAGTAAACATAGTTTAGTTTTTATATTAACAAAAATAACATTTAAAAAATTTGTACAATTTTAAACATACACTCTTTATACACTACAAGGAAAATCAACCGCTCCGAATTGTAGCCGTGAACGAATCGCTAATGGTTAAGTGTTAAAAGGTAACGTCCGTGTTTTCAGTCACTTTTAGTCACTTTCTCGACTCTAATCATGGATGAACTGATAACAATTTATAGCAATCAAACACTAACCAAAACTTTTGCCTCGGTGCTTTCGCATTTATGTGTTTCGAGGATAAACGAGTGTCTGTGAATGAGTGGGGTTCAGTAAAGTCATCGATAGCCGTCATTAACATGCGGGTGACAAAACCAACGCGAGACATCTCCTTCGTTTGTAACACGTCTCACATCGCACACGCCAGAGATGTAAACATAAACATACCATAAAAGAGTGAGGAGGGAAGGAATTTTCAGAAGAAGGAGGAGAAAGAGAAATAAAGGGAAAGAAAAAGGAAAAATGAAAGAGTGTGTGAGAAAGAAAGAAAGAAAGAAAGAAAGAAACTGCAATTTTTGGAAGTGTCGCGTTATCCGGATTTCATTTACAGAATTCAGAAAGAAGGAAATGAAGAGAAGATTGAAGGAGAAAAAGGAAAGAAAAGTAAAGAAAAGAAAAGAAAAGAAAAGAATGAGAAATGTTAAGTAAAACACAGTGGGGGGGAAATGAAAGATAAACAGAGAAAGAGGAGGACAAGAGAGAGAGAGAGAGAGAGAGAGAGAGAGAGAGAGAGAGAGAGGAAAGCAGCAGAGAAACAAAGGGAAAGAGAGTGAAGGGGAAAGAGAAAGGGAAATGAAGTGAGAGTGAGTAATGAAGAAAGGAAAGAAAGGAGGATATTGGGAGATGAAAGAGTGTAAGGAAAGCTCTTTGATAAGACTAATATTACGTACGTTTATTACATTATTCTTTCTCTCAACAAAACCAGGGAACTGTGAGACAGCAATGCTACCACCACCACGCTGCACTTTTTACAAAAATTTAAAAAATAAAATAAAAAAAATAAAGTTTCTGAGTTTTGTGCTTACAGTTTGTGCGCATGATAATGAATCCTGTCCTCACTGGATCATTTTTATTATATTTCTTATATTTTAACTAAATATTATTGGGCCAAAATGGACGTATACATTCTACGATATTTCATTCAGAACTGCTTGTTTTATTTTCAGCGCAGTAAAAAAAAAAAAAAAAAAAAAATTTACATTCTACATTTGAATATAAACAAACTGAATGCATTTGTATCTGCATTTTTCTCTCGAATACTCACGCATCATTAATTTGTCCAAACTTCAGAGAATTTTATTATCTTTCAATTGTTCCTCTTAGTAATTTCTCCTGGTATTTATTTACTTTACTGCATCTGGGTTTCTCGTTTACTCCCTCCCTCCCTCCCTCCACCCATCCATCTCTCTCTCTCTCTCTCTCTCTCTCTCTCTGGGTGGGAATTTCTAAGATCCAGGTTCAGCAATAACGTGTCCAGATGTGGAACGCTAAAAAAATATTTTAAAAAAACTCATGTTTGTCCCTAAATCATCCAGAAAAGATATTTATTTCATCCGTGTGTGTGTGTGTAAGAGAGAGAGAGAGAGAGAGAGAGAGAGAGAGAAAGAAAGATAGCGAGAGAAAATCGTGGGAGCAAGCGTACATGTGTGTGTGTGTGTGTGTGTGTTGGCACTCGTCGGTTTGGGTGTATGCTCTGTAGCATCACTAAAAACAGCTGCTCATGAAATGGAAAGGAAGAGAAAGAAAGAAAAAAGGGAACAGTTTGGTTTTCTCTCTGCAGGTTTCCAGATGAGGGATTTTATTTGAGAGAGAAAAAAAAAAAAAGTTTTATCTGATTTTTATCTTTTATCTGAAGTTTTAAGCGGATTTGTCGGTAATATTTTTACACTTTGATTTGAATTAAATTAATTGTCATGGAAAAAAAAAAAAAAGTCGAGTGTCATGTGGCCGAATTCTAGTAACAAAAAAAAAAAAAAAAAAATGAT
>CM040461.1:2469819-2493844 GCA_022758105.1 Pangasianodon gigas | reverse complement strand
ATCCAACACCAACATGCTCCAACACACACCATCCAACACCAACATGCTCCAACACACACCATCCAACACCAACATGCTCCAACACACACCATCCAACACCAACATGCTCCAACACACACCATCCAACGCCAACATGCTCCAACACACACCATCCAACGCCAACATGCTCCAACACACACCATCCAATGCCAAAATTCTCATGTTACTTGGCATCAATATACCAACACACCAACACACACCAACACACACCACCCCTCACCATCCAACGCCAACATGCTCCAACACACACCATCCAACGCCAACATGCTCCAACACACACCATCCAATGCCAAAATTCTGGCATCAATATATTCCGGTTAAACCACTGACAAACTTACAAATACCCAATACACCAGTGTGAACGTATGAGAACATGCTAGAAAAAACTTTCCAAGAATCACACACGGATATAAAACACACAAATCCTGTGTTTTGTGTTGGATTTTGATGTTTGGATCAAACATGGAATATGATACGACTCCATAATCCTCACACTTGTCCGCTTATGTCTAGACTTTATTTAAATGAAGATCAGTAATCGTGAAAAGATTTTAAACACACAGACACACGGCTCTAAAGCAGGAATGTGAGGCATTTTAATTCTGTGTTAATTCGCTAACCTGCTCAGCAGGACAAACTCAAGCCCCCTTGCCTTAATCTCCGGATTTTAACAAGCCCAAACATCTCTCTCTCTTTCCCTCTCTTTCTTTTTTCTCTCTCTCTCTCTCTCTCTCCCCTACAGCCTGGTAGCACTTAGCCTCAATTTCCAGACGACAATTTCACCATTTTGGAAAAGGGCAGTGTTTTTTTTCACCCACACAATGAGCCTTTTTTTCCACCTCCTAGCAACTGAAATGACCACGAGGCACAAGCACTTCTCAATCTCTTCAAGAAATAAAAAACAGACCACGTATCTCGCTTTAGCTCAAAATTTAAACTGTCTCATCATTAAAAAATATTTTACACATGTCTGGGAACCAACCAAACCACATTAATCGAGCGGTGGTTCCCAAAAGAAACCCCTTTGCCCTGGATATTTCGCTGGTTTTTCCCAGCTAATCGCTCCTGATCCGAATAATCGGCTAATTAACCGACAATTCCAGAGCTGGAGCCGGTCGCGTTAGAGAAGCAGATAGAAAATTTTCAACAAAAGACACAGAGACGTCAAAACAGAAAGACTGAGAGACTGAGAGACTGAGAGAAAGGAAGCTTTTAACTTTAATTATCCCAGACCTCGAGAACCAGATCATTACGCAGCACTCTGACTTGTTTAGAGATTTTGTTATTTATTTCTTGAAGAAGAAAAAAAACACACATTTTGACCAGTTCTGCAGGCAACATAGTGGTTCAGTAAATAAACAAAAATAAACCTACAAAATAATTAATTTGATAACTTTTTTAATTTATTGCATACAAAAATAAATTAACACTGAAAACGAGGAAAGATTTGTTAAAAAAAAAAAATACTAATAAATAAAATAACTCTGTAACAAATTTAAAGCAGTGGAAAACTTTATTAAATCCGCTTCCGGGTTTTGTGATTGTTATTGCTTTTAAAAATGTTATAAAATACATCACGATACTCCGATATCTCAGAAAAGTGTATCGCAATCGATCGATATTTAAAACAAAACAATATCAGTGTTGTATCGTCGCAGACTAAAAGCTTAAAAATGTTGAAACGTGTTTAAAGTTGCTAAGTGGTTGGTATGCTATCTCAGTTGGTTGCTAGGTCGTTGCTAGGTTATTGCATTGCACCCCGAGTTGGTTGCTAGGATATTGTTAGCTGGTAGCTGTTATATTCCAGTTGGTTGCCAGGGTGCTGCCAGGTTATTGCATTGCTATTCCAGTTGGTTGCTAGGGCGTTGCTAGGTTATTGCATTGCTAACCAAGTTGGTTGCTAGGATATTGTTAGCTGGTAGCTATTATATTCCAGTTGTTTGCCAGGGTGCAGCTAAGTCGCTGCTTTGCTAACCAAGTTGGTTGCTATGATATTGTTCAGTGGTAGCTATTATATTCCAATTGGTTGCTAAGGTGCTGCTAGGTTGTGGCATTGCTAACCAAGTTGGTTGCTAGGATATTGTTAGGTGGTCGCTATGCTATCCCAGCTGGTCGCTAGGACGTTGCTAGGTGGCTGCTATGTGGTCCCAGGTAGTTGCTATGGTGTTTCTAACAGGTTTCTATATGATCCCAGGGATCACTCATCAATATGATCCCAGGTGGCTGGTTGGTTGTAGCTAGTCGATTGCTGAGGAAACCCAGCCGGTTGCTAAGGTGTTAATTGGTTGCTATCATAGTCCAGGTGGTTGCTAGGGGTTTTAGTAGATGGAGCAATGAAGGGTTTAATTGTCTTCAGTATACCTGAATTGAGAAAGGATCAAATCGTGTGAAAGTAGGATCATTTCCCATGTATTCCCATGGGGGAAAAAAAACGCAAATTGGAGCGTTGCTACGCGGCAACCGTAATTCCGATCTTTCCCAAAAGCACAAGAAGAAGAAGATTATGACGTACAGTACTCTGGCATGACAGACAGGAGTTATTGCCAAAACCCTGCTACTTAATAACAACAACATTTTTTTGCAGGTTTTTGCAAGTTTGGATAAACAAAAAGTTTTGTTTTGGTTTTTTTTCTACATTTAACCTTGCGCTTGCTTCTTGGAGTATTTTATTGTTTTCTTTCTAACCTCATTCAACTGATCGACTTCTTACAAAACCATTAAAACCATTACAGACGAATAAATACGAGTAAAAGTGTGAAATACAGGCTGCGTGGTTATTATGCACACGTTATTGGTCTTAGATTGGATTCTGACTCATTTAGATAAAACCACATCAAAACAAAATAAATCTAAAGGCTGTGTAGTAAGAGACGACGCGACTGAAACACGCCAGCTCAACCTCTCTGCAAAAACAACATCTTGTTTTTCTTCTCTCTCGCTCTACTCTCGTAGTACGTCGCTCTGTTTTTCACCCAGCAGTCCTCCATTCCAGTCATGTGACGTCTGAAAGCTCAAGCCACCTTCAAACACTTTATTTGGGCAAATAGTCATATTTACACTGTCGTTAAAAGCACCCAGTCATCGCCGCTCTCCACACACACACACACACACACACACACACACACACACACAGACACAGACACACACACAAGCACACACACACGCACTTAGGTTTGTGCGTTCTGCTTTCGTGACCTCTGAAGCAACACTTCTACTCGACAGTCATGAGCCTTTCGCGTGTCCGCCACATTAAAAAAAAAAAAAAAAAAAAAAAAGTCCCAGAAACCGCTCAGTGTGAAGAGACAATCGACATCTAATCACACGAGGTGATTCTTACTGAAACCACAAAACCATGTGGCAAGGCTGAACAATGAGCACTTAACACAGGAAAACTAACAAGCAACACCACATGTGTAGCAGTGTTTATTTATTTATATACATATATACATACATATATATATATATAAATTCAATACAAGTTGTTTATACACTGCTTCTAACGTTTCACATGTACACGCTCATCCTGCTGCTGCTCCTGATCATCAGCATCAGCGTTCACTTTCGACTTACGATTCTATACCGTTCTCGATTCTGATTGGTCAGAAGCTGTTGATTCGTTTTCCGTATCAGCAGCTCTAAACGTAATGCCGGCTCGTTTTAATGCGGCATCGTTTCTATGGTTACAGCGACAAACACTTTCGCTTATTTCGATCCCTCAGTGAAAGACACGTTTTCGCACCGACGTCATTCTTGTCCCCGACACTTTTCCTTTTTGCTATAGAGATGACAAAAGTGTTCGATGTTTCAAAAATATAACATGACGATAGTTTTTAGAATATTATATAACGTATATTTACAATATTATACATTTCATATATATATATATATATATATATATATATATATATATATATATATATATATATATATATATATATATAACGTATATAAATAACACACGCACACAGTATATATATATATATATCTTTGATACTATCAGTAACTACACAGTGGCCAATTTTAGAGAAGTACTGCTGTGTCCAAATTTATCGCAGTGTTGATGGTAGAGGAGGGCCGATATGTCAAAAATATCATATCACGATACTTTCACGATACTTTTACGATGTATTATTATAAACTATATAAGTTTGATAACAGACTGCCCACAAAATAATGAAAAATTGTGATGACACTTTATTTAATATCTACAAAAATAAATGACAAAATTGAAATAGGAGGGAAAGAAATTTGTAATAATTCTAATAAAATTAAATAAAAAACTTTTATAGTGTTAAATAGAGATGGTGCAATATCACTTTTTCTTGTCCGATACGATTTTTATTTCTTTAGAAAATACTAAGCTTAAAAACTTTTTTTTCCACAGTTTTTCACAGTATTTTCACACAAAAATCACTTATGTTGCAAATATAACAAATATAATAAGGTATAAATAAAATAAAAATCAATCCTAACAAAAGAAAAATGTATATATTTATATGTAAACATTTCCAGTTCCAAAAATAAATTTCTTTTCCAAATCCGATTCCAAACTTTGCGGTCCGAGATCTGATACGTTTTCTCCGATATCCGATCCACCATTTTGTGCTGGTGTCGAGTAGATACTGATATTAAAGATTTAAAAAAGTTTGTTTTAAAAATGTAACGTCAAATCAGCGACTCATGATCAGACTTTGATACATCAGTACTAGTGATCTATCTCAGAAAAGTGTATCGTGACAAAATTGATCACGGTATCGTTACTGTACGTCGTCGTATCGCCCAGCCGTACGCAATCACGATACAAACGTAAACGCTTTCCAATCTGAGAAAAAGACGAGTTCAGGAACGGCGTCTCGGGTATTCCCGGATGTTCAGGCATGTAGGCCGGCGCTCCATAATCGTCCCGTTGTGTTTGGCGCAGTGGGAGAACTCGCATTTCACACCCCGCAAGATCTGCGTTTTTCCAAAGCCGGGACAAAGGAGTGACTTTTTCACTGCACACACACCAGAGTAAATACACACACACACACACACACACACACACACAAGCGAGCGGAGGCCCACGCCGGGCAATGTCGTGTGCCGGCAAACAGAGAGGCCGAGATAAAGAGAAGAAGGAAGAAAAAAAAAAGAACATGGCTTTGAGTTTTACCTCTGGGGAGGAAATCTAATACCGCGCAGCAAGAAGCAACAGAGTGTGCAGGGTACAATGGGTAGGGTTCAGTGCTGAGAGTGTGTGTGTGTGTGTGTGTGTGTGTGTGTGTGTGTGTGAGGAATGTGAAACACCAACAGCAGCATTCCAGCTGCGTCTGCATCGCCTAGCTTTCCAAACGCCAAACAGTATGGAATCTAAATCACAAATCACACACAACATCCCATAATAATAATAACAACAACAACAACAACGACAACAACAACGACACTTATAGTATAAAATGTGTGTAAACGTGAGCGCCGCGTGACGTCGCCCGTGTCCTCAGACGAGACAAGAAAAACACAAAACCAACCAGCAGGGGAGTGGAAACTCTACAGCGAGACACACACGACTCAGAAAAAAGTCTGCAGAGGAAATGGAGCCTTTTTTTTTTTTTTTTTTTTTTTTTTTTAAACGCCGCCTCTGAAACAGTTACTAAAACGTCTCCTTTTTATACACAATTAAACAAACAAATCAACCTTTTGTCAGTTGAATATGTAAATAATGATGTCTATAGTTGATCTGGTACATTTGTCGAGTCAAGGAACATTTACATATCACCACACACACACACACACACACACACACACACACACACACGGTTTTAACAATCATTATGAGCTATTTTCATTTTCACTGACTTGTGCATAACCTCAGCAACCAAAAGCTACTTGATCTTTATTTCCCCACAACAAGGTCTAAATAATATATCGTGGCATGTCGTGTTTATAAAAAGGTTAAAACATCAGACTTGTTTGAAACGAATCATTTACAAATCAAGCAGAAATGTTTTTAAATAAATTCGTACACGGCACTCGTACACATTTCCATCTTTACGATTATGAAATCTAGACATTTACTAAAGACCGTGTAATAACACAATACTGATAACGATAAATGACATCACGCTACGCTTTATAAACTTTTCTCAGAGCAACACTTGATACTTTAAAGTTTATTTTTGTCTCGGTTGTTAGGTTTTTTTTCCTAGTCCGCATTCCTTACGAATATTGTAATGTTTTATTTGGCCGCTGTTTCGCTAGCACTTTGTTGCTAAACATCATAAACTAAAGTATTCTTATACACGTCACGAGACTTGACTCCTGTCCAGTTTGCTCCGATTTTA
Source organism: Pangasianodon gigas (assembly GCA_022758105.1). Classification (NCBI taxonomy): domain Eukaryota; kingdom Metazoa; phylum Chordata; class Actinopteri; order Siluriformes; family Pangasiidae; genus Pangasianodon; species Pangasianodon gigas. The sequence continues at coordinate 2,487,485 of CM040461.1, read as the reverse complement.
TTTGATTTAAAATGGCTTTTTATGACGATACGATATCGATATTCTGATACACGACACAAGGATCGCAGGCTGATACGTAAATAACGCTTTTCTTTTTTATTCTGCTGGCATTTGTAGCTAAATACCAAAAATTAAAATACTGTAATAGACAACACTTAGTGTTGAAATGTATTGAAGTATCACAATACTCCTGACAAAATTGCCACTCTCTCTCTCTCATATATATATATATATATATATATATATATATATATATATATATACACACACACACACACACACACACACACACACAATGTGTTGCATAAATATTTATCCCCTCCAACTGAAATGAATTTAATTGATATTTTTACCATTTGTCTAACATTTGAAGCTGTGAAATATTTGCTTAATGTGACGCAAAGCTTAATTAAACACAAAAGCAGACATTTATCGTTTGCATAAGTATTCACCCCCCTCCATTAGAACCACATTTGGCTCCGAGTCGTCTGAGACACGTCTAAATCAGCTTTGCACATCTGGATCCTGATACTTTTGCCCAAAATTCCTCAAGATCTGGCAGATTGGATGGAAACCGCTGGTGAAGAGCAATTTTTTTTCAAGTCTTCACACAGATTCTCAATTGGATTGAGGCCTGAGATCGGACCGGACCTTTCAGGGTCTTGGTTTGGACCACTCCAATGCTCTAAAGGGGGGTGAATACTTTTGCAACGTATTTTATACCTATATACGAGGAGTCTAAACATCTTGTTTTCATTCATGAAACTAAGAGAAAAGACGCTCGTATCACTTTTGTCCTCGTCCTGTACAAGAGTGTCCATTTTTGCCATCACACTACATAGTCCAGCTTAACCACACACACACACACACACACAGACACACACACACACACACGTTTGCACGTGTTACTATCTTCGCTCTGTATTTCCATTGTCTTGTGTAACTCAATAATGCTTTTCAACCTTAAAGCAAAAATCTAACTTGTGATCTTCAACAGCATCCAAGATTCATTTTGTATTTTTTTTTTTTTTTTCTTAAAACTTCTTTCCAACGACACGTTGGTCTTATTTTCACTTCGGTTATCAGATACCCAGAATCCCCTTCGACGGCCTGCTCATAGTGGTGCCAGTGGGATTTCAACCTTCACTTCATCTCTATCTAAAGACAGCGATGCGGCAGCGCTTTAGTCCTTCAGTCCGTCCAGCTCTCTCACCTCCTCATCTGCTCAAACGCATCAGCTTCCAAAAGCGTCAACGTTCTCGCTACGTCCTCGCGTAGATCGCTAACTAGCTGCGTCGACTCTCTTCTTCGTTTAGCTGCGTTGCGTTCTGGGTTTTCTGAGTCCTGCGTTTTTTCTGCACTACTAACACCAAAACCTGATTTTATTATTAGGAAATGTTTCCTTTTTTTTTTTTTCGTCTCCTAATGAACGCCATTGTAACTGTGCTAGAGATAAAAATGTCACCCAACATCAACAAACTTGAACTTCTCAGAGGAACAAAACAGGAAAATACAGACAACATTGGGCAAGAAATTAGCACCGGAAGCACTAATCATAAACATTTTAATATAATATAAACATGTCCTGTGTTTCAGGGAGGAGTTTAACTTCAACACCAACCTCAGGAACCAAAATCATTTTTAATTATTCAGATACAAACTCTTTACATATATATATAATTTTGTCAAAATTGCCATGATTAGGGAGACAAAAACCACACACACACACACACACACACACACCAGCAGCCATGCTTAGTAAATGCAGACCAACATCTGGGCAGCGGTGGTTAGAAAGATTGAAAAGAAAAAAAAAAAAAACAACAACAATAACAACAACAAAAACAACACATACCACACTGAAATACTCAGCTTTATTATAGCTATTTTTATATATAGAAATGTCAAAATAAATAAATAGTTAGATGTCTAACTTTCTAATTTTGAAGTTCCTGAGGTTTAGGAACTTTGCTAGTGATAGGTGTGATATGTAAAGAGTTATTTTAAGCTGTAAAAAAAAAAAAAAAAGTGCTTAAACTTTAGTTTTTAACTATAATTCAAGTAGTAGTAAGTAGTCTCTATTTATATATATATTTATAAATATATGTATATATTCATATATATGTAGAGAGAGAGAGAGAGTATTGTGTTTGTGTTATGAGTTGTTAGATAGTATTTAAAAATCATTTATATCATCACTTTTTATGGTAATATGCAAATGAGTTATGTAAATTGTATACTGTACGAGTGAGAAGCAGCACACAGGCGCTCGTGCACAGAGAGAGATGACGATGATGCTCACCTTAAAGATGCATTAAACCAACAAAAACACATCTCCAGACTTTAAACAAGCATCTAAAATGAAACAAATAACCTACCATATGAAAGATGAATACAGGAAACGGTGAAGAAAATGACTTTGCCCGAAGATATACCGGGAAATCGGCCCATATTTTTCTGTGAGAAATCCTCATAAGCGTCGCGAGCGCGAGGCGAGCTCTACCTCAAGACTAACGTTTAACTCAATAAATGAGGAAAAAAAACACCTAATGTTCAACTTATTGACCCGGAAAGTTCAAAAACTGTCTCTGAAATCGCGTCGAAACCCTCATTCGTTGTCACGGTCTCCGGTTCGAGCGGGTAAATCCATAAAAATTGAGATTTTTACAACTTTTTTTTCCGTCCATGAAGTGACTCGGAGGTAACTCTGAGCTTCTCTCGCGCTCGCGCTCGCTCTCTTCCCTCGAGCCGGACGCGTCACTCCACCTAAAGTCTCAGAGGAGCAGTATCCTTCCGCGCGAAGTTTACAGCAGGGACTATACTGACTCAAATATCGTGACTTTTCTTACTAAAAGGAGCTGTTTTAAACACAGAATATTACTCGTTTGAGGTAAAACCGCGACGACGTTGCGTTTAAACACCTTCTTCAACCGTCTGATCTGTTAAATACACCTTTTTGTTTTGCATCATACCAAAGACCACGGCGGAGGAATTTTTTTACTTATTTTCAACTCCGACCAAATCTGCATACTAGCGTACTAAACAGTAGGCTAGGTCACACCGCGGCTCCGCCATAGTTCTCCTACGTGACGTACTGTTTAGTAGGCTAGTATGCTGCAGGGACTTAGCCCTTTTCTATGACTCAAATATAACGTGAAATTTTCACCCCCTGTTGACGGGATTTAATAAAAGAAAAAAAAAGACGCCACCCACCATTTCTCCGAATAATTTTTAACTAATTATTTGTGTATGTAGCTGTTAAAAAATTCCCAGATCATTTCATTTCATTACAAATGTAAAAGACTCATTAGAAAACAAATGATGTTACAAAGATTTTCCAAAGCTAACATGCTAGTAGCATATGCATAAACTAGCATGTTTTATATTAATTTTTTTTCCTTTATAATTATATACATATTAATATATACTAGATGTTCTAGCAATTGTGGGTTTATTTAAACAAATAAAACTCATTTTGGGTGTATATATTGTTAAAAGTATGATAATTTGAAGCCTAAAATGTGTTTAGATAGCAATGATAGCAAAGGTTAAGTAAATAGTGTTTATGCTAAATTAATAGGTAAATATTTATTACCCATCCTAAATAAATAAGTAAATAGATTAACAATCACACAGATGTTACAGTATATAGTACATGTAAATAAGTAATATTTAATGTATATTACATTATATAATATTTGCATTTTGGATGAGAGAAAATGTGTTGCTAACTCTTCTAACATATTCAACATCATTAAGTAGTCTGGAAGTATTTGCATCTGGTAAATAACAGAACAGCCATGTAACATCTGGTTAATTTAATAGCTTTAAAACAAAAGATGCTCTAAATAAACACATTAAACTTCCTTTTGGCGTTCAGTATTCAAATGCTCTCTGGGAGACTTCACACTGAATAGATCTCATTAACACTACAGAGCTCTTGTGGGGACCGACACCCTGCTAACTTTCTAAATTAACACGGGCCAGGCTTAAATTAGAGACATTTAGTGGGAGATTTTTGTCATATTGAAATTTGTTGAGCTACAAATTATACATTGGGTACCATTGTTGAGAGGATCACATACAAAACATTAACACACTGAAGCAACATAAACCTTAACTTATACATTTTAACCTAAACGTCATAAAGGTTTTTGGAAAAGAATTCATGGAAAATACTGTGTGTTTGTCTTATGTAAGAGTCCTTACAATTACATAAAAATTCCTGTGTAAAAAAAAAACCACTGCAAAATTTTCAGTATCATTTTTTACTGAAGTGCTATTTAAAAATTGGCACAGTAGAAACTTATTTCCTTATCTTACACTACTGATATTTTAGATAGACTATGATTAGCTGCTCACAGTCTAAATTAGTTGACTATGACCGATGAAAGACAGTTGATCAGCAAGATTCAAGAAAACGTCCGTATCATGGCTCCTGAGTAATACAACAGAAAAGCGTTCGCCTTATCTTCAGGAGATTGTGAGTTTGAATCCCGATAATGCCACAGCCTTTGCCTATCTGGGAGTCTAGAGAGCAAAATTGGCCGTGATCTCTGGGTGGGAGGGATGACGTTACTCTCTCACCTGTCAATCAGAGTGTCTCTAGCCAATCATGGGTGTCTGTAAGCTCATGTATGCAGAAGAGGGTGGATAGCACTCAGGGGAGGATTTAGTGATTTGGGGGCCCGAGGCAAACTATAGGAATGGGGCCCTATTCGATTGCACACATTTACCTCGATATTCCATTACAGCATGCGGCGGGGTTGGGTTGTATTGACACTGCAGAAATAACAGTGATTGCGTGTTACGCTGCCGCATGAGGAAGCAGAAAGTCTCAGAGGAAGCGCCTGTTAGCCTTCACACTCCCGAGTTGGCATCTAGCCAAATTGTGCAGAAAAAAACTATTTATGTAAAATCATGAAGTTGCTTAAATAATTGGCTATTCATATTTCTGGAGAAAAGGCTCTTGCTATTTTCATGCAAACCTTTTGAGCAAGAAAACTTTTTCGACACACACACACACCTATAGTCACTGACTCAACAGCGCTGTTCATCACTTTCACTGGCTGGCAATGGGAACTCTGCCTCCCACGTTTTTTTTTTTCCCCCTTCATTTTTTTTCCTAAATGGTGTTGTAGGGGGTTTCTTCATGGAAGATCTAATATGCTGTGCATGTATCAACATTAATTCTTGGAAAATACCTATTAAACAGCAGTTATGCCACCCCTCCACCCTTACATACACACGCTCACACGCTCACAGGCATACACTCATGCAATAACTTGCAGGAACACATACACATCTGTCCTATTGGTGCATATTGGATTGTTTAAATAGTACTTCTTTTAAATAAGAAAAATTTTGCATTGATTTTGGGGTTAAATGGGACCTGGAGAAGCTCTGTTTCTTTTATGAGTGGCAACAGTGTGGGAACATCACAGTTTAATCCTGTTATTATATGAGATTTTTAACGCTGATATAATGGAACTTGAATTCAAAAGGCTGAGCTTAGGCATACATATCATCTGACTAATTTCTGGCAAACATGATATAAATGATACAGTAAAGACTTTAAACAAACTAAAATGAACACATCAGATGTAGAAACACAGCAGTAAACAGTTGCCTTGGACGACATTTTACAACCTTCTCAAAATCTCCTTATGCTTATAAAAGTGAGAAACTGCATTACATCATTATCATCAACAGATTGCCATGCTTTATAATTTCGTTTCCAGTTAAAGACTTGGGTAACTGTAATGGTTTTCCCAGAAATCCCCATGATTTCCCACTCCAACAACTCCACTCATCCGAGAAACACTTTCAGAGAAACAAACTTTCCTCTAGCATGTAGTATGATAGAAGTAAGAATAAGTCAATTTTCTTAAACATTGAATAGATTTTTCTTACTTTTCATTGCTTCATATAATCTCCAGCTCATGTGTACATCAGAAATAATGCTGCATTCGTTCACAATGTTTCATATTTTTACCTGTACCTGATATTGTACTTTTACTAGTTTCATTCTGACCGTATGTGTGGTGGCCTGGGAAAACCCTTCACATGGTGAAATTATAACTTGTGTATTTAGATCTGAAAAATACACCCTTTCCTAAATGGACATTCATTTCATTTTTGTGTGTATCTCAACCACAAATCTTTAAAGTTCTACCATTTTAAAATCTTTTCACACTCAAAAGTGTAAAGGGAGATAATTGCATTTAAAAATTACAGATATTTTTTTCAACCAGTGTCTGATTACAAACTGAACGCATTAGGCTTATGTACTGTAAATTTTTTTAAGGCTCAATGCTATTTAACAACTAGATCAAAGTGTGATGTTCACTCTGTGAGTAAATCACACTTAGCTAGCAAGATTTTAGACATCTTTTAATTCGAGGTGTTAACACAGCGATATCTAACTGGTTTTCCCAAGCCACCTCACACACTATCCGGGGAGGAAAGCACTATTTTCACACTTGGAGAAAAGTGCTATCTGCCCCCTTCCTCATACTTGAGCTCACAGATGCACACAATTGGCTAGCCTTGCTATGATTGACAGGGGTGTATGCCCCTCCCACCAAGAGACCCACCCAGAGACCCAGCCAGAGGGCTGTGGCAATGCCAAGATTCAAACTCAAAACTAACTATGGATGATGACTCAAACTATGGATGATAACAAGAGTGCTTTTCTGCTGTGTCACTTGGAAACCCTTATCTCAGATTTTAATGGAAAGTTGTACTACTGGTGTTTGTGATATGGCCAAAATATTGTATATCACAAACCTTGAGGAAATTTTTCACTATACACAATATATCTCATGATACTTTTAGGCTGCTAGGAAACTGCCAGGTCTTCAAACCCCATTGTTACTAGATCTCTACAGGAAAAACAAAAAACAAAACCTTTGTTACAAAAATGGATTTTAATGTCCAATCAGATGTATGTCACTGTGAGTAGAGACGAAGTCAGTTGACTTTTTAAAAATATCGCTTTAACAATATAAAATAAGATTATCATATTGCCCAGCACTACTGCAAAATCAGGTAAAATAAATAAAACACCAAAACACAACCTTTGTAATTTAGTAGAATGGATGAATAGGTGAAGTAACATCTTCACAGTTATAGTAGCAGCATGGGAAAGTGTGTGTGAGTGTGTGTCTAGCCATAACGACGCTGTAAATACGCTGCTGCTGGCGTGACGAGGTCAGAGTTTAGAGAGATTTATCATGCATGGCAGTGGTGTCATGGGCCAGATAAAGCTGTGATATACTGAGGCTAGTCGGCATCAGAAGAGCAATCACACACACACACACACACCACTCAGCATCAGTTACCTGCCAAACTCGCTCTCTGTCCCTCCATCCACAGCGTGGGAAAGAGGACACAGCAAAATACCACCACATTTTTATGAGAAGGAAGTTAGCAGACAGAGAGAGAGAGAGAGAGAGAGAGAACAGACAGATAGATAGATAGACAGATAGATAGATAGATAGATAGATAGATAGATAGATACTTTGAAATAACTATTAAATATCATTAGGAATTTTTTTAATGTAAATGTCCGTCAATGTCCATACAGATTTGTGAAAAAAAAAATGTAAACACACACACACACACACACACACATAGCCATAAATAAAATGTAAATAAAGTGTACATTTTGACCCTCATATACATTTTTTCATCTTCACCCCTGAGACCCTGAGGGTAATAAATTCACTGTCCCAATTCTGCAGGTCAATGTATATATTTACTCTCTAAAGATGCTGAGTCCACGGTGACAGCTGGTGTCCTCGGTGTCCCATCGCATACACACACACACACACACACACACACACACACACAGACATCCGGAAACATCGTCCGCTCATCGCCCTGTAAAGTGAAAGAGGAGAGCGGGACACAGGAAGAGAGAGAGGTATATTTAGGACGGATTATATCTCTCCCTCTCTCCATATGACCTCTTTAACACTTCCGTGGGAAGTATGTGTGTGTATATGTGTGTGTGAGTGTGTGTATGTGTGTGTATATGTGAATATGTGTGTATGTGTGTTTGTGTGTGCCACCTTACACTGACCGGATAGAGCTGGAAAAAGAAGGCAGGAGCCGAGACGGGCAGGAATAACAACACACGCAGAGACACAGACACACACACACACACACAGACACAGACCTGCTATATACTGCACATATACCAGAATGTGAAACATTGCTGCAAAGATGCAAAAATGCTATCTTATTTTAAAAGTTTAGAGATTACTGTAAAGCCGCTTTAGAAACAACAACATGGAGTTCGGTTATAAACGTCAGTTACTGTCTCTCATGGAATGATTCATAGTTACTGATTCATGACCTGATTTGTTATGAGCAGCACCTTTCCGTTTATTCTTTCTTTCTTTTTTCTTCTCAGTATTTAGCAGACAAATGCAAAATTTTCACTACTATTACTATTGTCTGACATTCATCAGTGATGTTTTATCATATAAAGTACAAACATTCAACATACAAACATTCATACAACGTTGACAAATAAACATCAGCCACATTTAGATGAGATAGAGTTATAGATACATATATCTATAACTATATATATCTATACATGCATCACATATAGATAGAGTTTATTCCAAAACAGAAGAGAAGCTCACAGGAAACATCACAGAAAGAATTTCTAGAGAAGAAGCTGTTGAGAAGTAGTTACAGAGAAGAGAAGGGAAAGAAGGGTGTGAAAAAAGAGGTAGAGAGGAAAGAGAGAGAGAGAGAGAGGAAAGAGAGAGAGAGACTAGTTCCTTTGTAATTACATGTTGTTGTACAGAACTCATCAGAGTAAATTCACTGGCTAAGATAACATAACATTAACATATATTATTCATTATTATGAACATTCATAAATTCATCATCTGTTCATTACATGTGAGCAAAAGGGTGACCAGGATGATGAAGAGCAAAACTGGTTCAAACCAGAACTGTTGGTATCTTTGCTTTACTGAGTGAGAGGTTCTGGAGAAAGGAGGTATGTGTTATAAAGGCCTTGAAGTGCTCTCTAACCCTTATCATCCTTCCAGCCTCACGGTGGAAGAGCAGAAGATGAGGTCACGTAAGTTCAAAGCAAACACAGTTTGGTTACTACAAAATTAAAACTGTCCCCTAATGCAGATCCATCAGATAGATAGAGTGGATATAAAAAATCTGCACACCCCTGTTAAAATTACAGGTTATTGTGATGCAAATAAAAATTAAAACAAGATAAGTCATATCAGATATTTTTTAACCTTTCATGTGATATAGTGATCAACAAAATTCAAGTGAGAAAAAAAGGAAAAGAAAACACTTACAGTAACTTGTTTGCATATGTGTACACATCCTTTTATAATGGGGCATGTGACTGTGCTCAGAATTAACCAATCAAAAATAATTATCATACACTTGTCATCAACAAAGGGATTCTGACTAACCCCCGAATGAAGATCAGCTGTTTCTGTAAGATTTTCATGACATCTTCTTGGCTTCATCTGACTGCTGAAGCCATGGTCCACAAAGAGCTTATAAAGCCTGTACAGGATCTCATTGCAAAAGGTATCAAATCAGGGGGTACAAAAGAATTTGCAAAGCATTAGATGTACCCTGGAACAACGTGAAGGCCATCATCAACAAGTGGGAGAATAAAAAGATCACCACAGTGAAATCACCAAGAACAGGACGTTCCTCCAAAATAGACAAAAGCAGAAAGAAGAAAACTTACCAGGGAGGCTGCCAAGAGAAATACAGCAACATTAAAGGAGCTGAAGGAACATCTGGTAAGTACTGGTCACTCCCTGAATGTGACAACAATCTCTTGTTCTTCATATTCACATGTCTAGGCAATGGGGTAGGGTGGCTAGACGGAAGCTAGCCACAAAAAAAAAAACAAAAAAAAAACCAAGTCTGCCTAAATCACCCCAAACCATGCAGCAAAATGTGTTATGGTCTGATGAGACCAAGGTAGAACTTTTTGGGTCTAATTCTAAAAGATAATTTTGGCACAAAAACAAGACAGCTTATCACCCAAAGAACACCATACTCACAGTGAAGCATGGTGGTGGCAGCATCATGCTATGGAGCTTCTTTTCTTCAGCTGGGACTGGGGCTCTAGAAAAGCTAGAGGGAATCATTGATGGCTCCAAATATCAATCTATTTCAGCACCTGATAAAGATGAAGAACAGTTTCATGCAGTTTTCCAGCACGATAACGACTCAAAGCACAAATCAACAAAGCCAATAAAGGAATGATTTCAGAGGCAGGAGATCAACCTTTCGGAACGGTTCACTCAGAGCCTGGATCTAAATCCTATCGAAAACCTGTGGAATGACTTGAAGAGGGCTGTGTACAAGAGCTCCGATCACAATTTGATAGATCTGGAGCATTTTTTCAAGGAAGAGAGGAATAAAATTGCCAAATCAAGATATGTTAAGTTGGTAATGCAACCAGGTTATGCAACAAGGTAAATTTTTTTCTTTTTCTTTTTTTTCCCTAAAACTTTTCAATTTGTTTTTCACTTGAATTTATTTGGTTGCTATATCACGTTAAAGGTGGAAAAAGATCTGACATGATTTATCTTGGTTTAATTTTTTTACGTTACAAAAACTTTACAGGGGTGTGTAAACTTTTTACATCCACTGTACATGCAATACATATGGATACTTTCAAATAACTATTACATGATTAATTGCTGGACATCAGTCACATTTTTTCCAAGAAGAAGGTATAATACTACTACTACCACTACTCATAATAACAATAATAATAATCTGTGTTTTAACAGCACTTTTCATACAGCTCAAGTTGCTTTACATGGAAGATAAAAAAAACCCTACTATTAGCATCAATAAAAATAATATATAATAGCTATTAATCATTAGGAAACAACATGAAAAAAAGAATAAGAACAAGAATAAAACTAAATAAAAGCAGAAAAATATAAATCTATAAAACTATAATATAAAATAATATAAAACTATTTATTCTTTTAACCTTATTTTTAAATATTTTTAGAACATTTGTACTACATTGAACTCTCTCTCCCTCTCTCTCTCTCTCTGTCTCTGTCTCTCTCTGTCTCTCTTTCTCTCCCTCTAAGATAAACTTGCTTTTGGGAAGCAGAGCAGAGATTATTTGCATACATTTTTATTCACGTTTATAACCTGTGTATAAATGTCAGTAAGTGGGTTTGTGTAATGATTCATGACCTGCTTTGTTATGAGATCACTCACAGTGTGTCTGATCTCCAAAACAATTTCACTAAAAGGTGCCAGCTTTCTTGAAAAAAGAAAAGAAAAGAAACAGATTAAATGAAAATAAAATAAAATGAAGTGAAATGATCCAGAGCAACGCTGAGCAGGATGGAGCAGTTACTGAACATGAATGAATGAATGAATGAATTAATAAAATAAAATGAAATAAAACAAGATAAAATTCAGAAATGAAATGAAAAAGATTCCTGGTCTGGGTTTGCAATAATGTACCAAACACACACACACACACACACACACTCACACACACACACACCACAAAATGTCTCATAGAGTTTCATCATGGTGTGCTGTGTTCTTCTGAAATAGGGTGTGTGTGTGTGAATGCAGGACTGTGGTGTGTGTGTGTGTGTGTGTGTATGTGTGTGTAGGCATGTAGGTGTGTGAAATAGAGGGAGAAAGAGAGACAGAACGAGTGAGAAGCTTATGTCATTGCCTGTGTGTGTGTGTGTGTGTGTGGGTGTGTGGGTGAGTGAGTGTGAATGTGTGTGTCTGTGTGTGTGTCTGTGTGTGTCTTTGTGTGTCCTGTAAGCGTACCAGAGTGTTTGGCAGGGAGCAGGTTGGTGGAATTTGCTGTTAGGTGTGGGATTCTGTCCATCCGTCTGTCACACACTTACGATCTCTCACTCTCTTACACACACTCACACACACACACACACACACACACACACACACACAGAAGGTGAGATGGTTATTTATACCATGGTGTGGGGAAAAGCTTGTGTTGAGCAGCGTGTGTACAGTGTGATCAGAAGGTCTGTAACACTCACACTGTACTCATGATGCTGTACATGGTTATGGCGTTATGATGACATCATCAAAAGCAGATGGCGTGTCTCAAATCGTGCACTGTGCACTACACTGCTACACTACACACTACGTACTTCGACTGTGGTACCTGAGATTGTGTACACCTGTAACGTCTCAAATCGAACACAAACACGTTGGAGTAAATGAAAACTTCTGTTACAGGAAGACCTACAAATTCTACACACAAAAAAGCTGTGTGTGTGTGTGTGTGTGTGTGTGTGAGTGTGTGTGTGTGTTCCCTGTGGCTGCTTCTGAATCAGTATATATAATACATAAGTTACGTTATATATAGTATGGAATACATTTACATTTATAACTATATTATTACTATATATAACATATGCATAAAGCATTTAACACACAATACTTAACACGCAACACTTAACACTTAACACACAATACTTCACACACTAAAGTTGATTATTTTCCTATAACAGCACATGCCGAAGTGTTTTATTCCTCTTACACCACAGCAATTTGCAAATTATTAAAATTTTTTATAAATTAAAGAACGTCACATCATTCTTTTTGTCCATTTATAGCTACATTTAATGTTGTGGAACGTTCACTAAACAGTTAATAACACAAAAAAACGCAGCTTGTCATGTTACCGAGAAGCCACGAAGCGTAAACTCCTCACCCCTGAAGATGTCGGAAAACTTAAAGTTACAGCTTTACCTCTGACTGTTACAAAGCGCTGACACTGGAGACTCCTTCCATAAATGTTAAATAAACATCTCTTTACAGAAAACTACACCACATCAATGATTTTTTAATTCCATTTACATGGAGCATCTGCTGTGTAATTTCACATGAATGAGCTGTTACTATAGAGACGAGTACCTGCGATTTGAAACTTCACTACTGTCAGAGCTGCCGTTACAGAAAATGAATCAACACTTTCTGACCAATCAGAATCCAGAATCCAGAATTTGAAATAATGTTTAAGGGATATTTATAATGGTGTGAATTTATAACACCATTCCAAACTTATTAACTCCATAGAACAAAAGGATTAGCATTATGATCCCGCCCTAATCCTGAGCTCTATTCACAGACCACCAGCACACACTCAAGGTCACTGTGTGTGTGTGTGTGTGTGTGTGTGATATTTTCTATTATATAATGTATAAAACGCCGTGGGTCAGTGACCGGGCCTGTGGAATGCACAATTGTGAAAATTTGTTTGAGTGTGTGTGGTGTATGACATTTCACTTTGGACTTGAGGTTCAGAGAGTACACACACATACACACACATACACACACACACACACACACACACACACACACACGGACCTCTTTGAATTTGAGAGGCTGGTCTCTCTGGCACAGGAGTACATCGAGGTCAGAGTAATCCGCCACGGTCCACAGCCTCTCACACACACACACAGGAGCAAATGTGTGTGTGTTTGTGTGTGTGTGTGTGTGTGTGTGTGTATATATATGTATGTGTGAGCCAAAGAAAGACAAAAAAATGGGTGGAGGGAGAGAAAAGTAGCAGAAGAGCACAAAACTGAGGTAATGTGGTCAATGTGTTTAGTCATTTCACACCTCATACCAATGATGACAACACTGAAACACACTGTGTGTGTATGTTTGTGTGTGTGTGTGTGTGTGTGCCCCCTCTCCCACCTCTAGGGGTTAATTGGTGTACTATAACACCACAGGCAGCCAGAAGATAGCTACGACTGGCATTCACACCTTGGCCTACTGCGCTCTCCAACAGCATAGCGACATCACACCATGGCTACGCTAAAAATACACATGATGAACACACACATACACACGACGAACACACACACACACACACACACACACATACACACTATAAACACACACCTACTGCGATCAACAACAACACTGTCCAGGCTAGTGACCCTCTGCATATAAAGTGCTGAGTGTGTTCTCTTTGGGCTGGAAGCAAATATCCACGTGATGACAGATACAACTTAGTTTAGATACAGCTGGTACCACAGCAATTTCCCAACTTTTCCAATTTTTTTTATTTATTAAACAATGACACATCATACTTTTTATCCATTTATAGTTACATTTAATCTTGTGGAACATCTGGAACAAGATAGTTCCTGTTCTTACTCACGTTATATCAGCTATAAGAGCCAAGATATTGGAAAACTTAGTAAAGCTACAGCTTTACCTCTGACTGTTACAAAGCGCTGACACTGGAGGCTCCTTCCATAAATGTTAAATAAACATCTCCTTACAGAAAACTTCACCACATCAATGATTATAAAAGTTCTTTATTAAATAACAGCACGTTTTTAACATCCACCATACAGGACCCAGTGAAGTTATTTATTTATATGTTTATTTGTTTGTGTATTTACTGCAAATTTTTATAACTATTAAATAAAAATGGAATTAACATAGTGATAATAGTCATTTTTTGTCATTTTGTAAAGCTTGGAATCACAACAATTGTAAACAAAACAGAAAAGAAGACGCTAATATAATATTCACATACATTTCATACAGTAGGTTTCATTCAAAGATTTCCAAACAATTAAAAATATTTTGTCAACGTTAAATAATTTTTTACTGAATATTACATATCAAGCACATAAAAAAAAAGAAAAGTAGAGAAGACACAATACCACTTTTTCTTTTCCGATACTGAAACTGAAACCTTGTGTATCAGCTGATATCGATACCCGTCCGATATTGTTTTCCTTTAAACTACTCAGCATTAAAATGTGTTTTTTTTTAACTGAAGCACTTCACAGTTAAGCTTTTTCACACTTACATTGCAAATATAATAACGTGTAAAGTATAAATATAATTAAATTTTTTTTTTTCCCAAATCCAATTCCAATCTTTGCCGTTTGTTACAGGAGCCGATATTCGAGATGTTTTCTCCGATATCCGATTCCGATCCACCATTTTGTGCTGGTAGCAGCCCAGTACTGACACTGACACTGACACTGAAACAGATACTGATACTGAAACAGATACTGGGTATCGGATCAGTGGCATCTCTAGCATAAATATAATAAAATCAATCCTAACAAAAAATACAGTCAAGTTAAATGTAAAAATGAAAAAAATCCATTTACAAAAAAAAAAAAAAAACTTTTACAAATCAATTTCCAGTCTTTTTCATTTGTTACAGGACTGCATGAATTAATTTTTTTTTCTCTGATGTCCGATCCACCATTTTGAGGGTCAGTAATGGAGCTTCATGAACAAAGGTTAGTAGGTAGAATGACATTCTGTCTGTCTGTCTGTCTGTCTGTCTGTCCACAGGAGGGCAGACGGGTGAGAGCCGTGTCCCTTCCCATGCCCCTGTGTGTGTGTGTGTGTGTTTGTGTGTTTGTGTCTTTGTGTGTGTGTGTGTGTGTGTGTGTGTTGAGGGGCAATAACTCATGAGCTCCCTCTGAACTTCCTCTTTCACCCATCACTTTTATGACCCTCGTCCACGGCATTCCAGCTGCTCCGGCCTCGGCTCCGGGACGGAGGGAGCGTGAGAGAGAGGGAACAGGAGGTAGAGATGGAAAGAGAGAGAGATGGAGAGAGGAGAAGTGTCAATATGAACAGGAGGGGTCAAAGAGGAACCCCCGGCATCTCTGTGCGGCTCTGATTTCTGGGAAAAGTAAAGTAATAAAAGTGGGAAGATCGGATGCAACGATGTCCATGGGAACAGGTAAAAATCAATGAAGTGATTCATGATGAGTGACTTAAAGATGTCCGTTTTACTTTTATGATTAAATGTCTTTAGTTTAAGGATATGAGATATGGTCAACAAAACCATAAGAACGTAATTCTAATTAATTTCATCATGGCTTTATACTAATGAGATTTTTTTCTATTTAATTTTATTATTTTTATTCAAGAACAATAAAATACAGGCATTGGACTAGCTAGCTCTATTTTACTTTCACATATTTTATTTTATCTTATTTTATGTTTTATTTATTTTTCACTTCAAACCTTATTTTTATGATCACCATTTACTCACACTGAAATATATTTTCTTTTCACTGAACTAATTTTATATGTTGTACTTTATATCTAGTAATATTTAGGCTTTTATTTCTTTTAAAAATAAAGTTTATTGTTAACTATACCAAACATCCCTGTGTAAATTTTATAAAATTTTATGCTTTATGTATGTATATATATATATATATATATATATATATATATATATGTATATATTTTTTTTTAACTTTTATCAGTTCTTTTGTATCTTCAAATCAAAGAAAACTTTTTAATACATCACTTTAGAGAGCATCACTGTGGAATTAGTAAGGAATAAAACATTCCATGTTGTGCTTTTATAGGAAAATAATCAATAACACGACAGCAATTTGCCAACAGTTGCAATTTTTATTAATTAAAGAATAATAAGTTTTTTATCCATTTATAGTTACATTCAATGTTGTGAAACACATGCGAAAGAAGTTAGTTCCTGGTCTCACTTACGCTATTAGTCAAGTCAAGTCAAGTGGCTTTTATTGCCATTTCAACCATATACAGCTAGTTAGTACACAGCAGTAACAGCTGTAAGAGCCAATCATGCTTCTTTTTGTTTTGTGTATCATTCAATATGGAAGAAAAATGTAGCATCAAATATGAAAGACAAACTACAGTTTAGTTTTTTCTCCAACTTTCTCCAGTCAAGGCTCAACTTTAAGCATAGTAAAGCCTTGTTCATTAATTATTTAATTTTATTTAAGTTAATTTGACCAAGAGCAATGATTTGTTTTATGAATTATTAAACATCCTACTGTATGTATATCATACAGCACACAGCATGAACATGTTTTGTTCTTCAAAAGAAGATTTTGGTGAAAACTTTGTGTAAGATCTACAGCTATATATAATAAGTAATAAGTTCATGTCCTCTTGTGCCATGATCACACAAAGTATTTTAATCCATTCAACTTTAATATCACATGACTGTCATACACTCACTGTTGGCATGGAAACAGAATGTGTGTGTGTGTGAGAGAGAGAGAGAGAGAGAGAGAGAGAGAGAGAGAGAGAGGAAAATGAGATTTTGACTTTTTGAGTCTTTGAAATTGTTTGAAATTGTTAATTGGTAATTATTTTCTCCTTAACAACTGTCAATCATTTAACGTTCAGCTGAACCGTCTTGATATACTCTTAGAAAGAGAGAGAGAGAGAGAGAGAGAAAGAAAGAAGGAGACAGACAGAATGAGAGAGAGACAGATAGATGATGAGACCTATACAGAGAGACGGATAAAGAGAGATAGAGACAGACAGAATGAGAGTAAGCAACAGATCGAGGGAGAAACATATATAGAGAGACAGATAAAGAGAGAGAAAGACAGACAGGTAGAAAGAGAAAAACAGACAGAGATAGACAGATGGAATGAGAGAGAGAAAGACAGATAGAGGGATATATATGTGTATATACAGTATATGTAATATATATTATGTTATATATAAGAGAAAGAGAGAGACAGAGAGAAAGAGACACACAGAATGAGAGGGAGAGAGATAGAAGGAGAGACACACGTATAGAGACATACAGTATATATATGTATACACAGAGAGAGAGAGAGAGAGAGAGA
>CM040461.1:2458141-2469719 GCA_022758105.1 Pangasianodon gigas | reverse complement strand
TCCAACTCTGTTCAATATTTATATCAATGAGTTAGCGGTGTTACTGGAACAATCTGCAGCCCCTGGACTCACCCTAAACAATACGCAAGTCAAATTCCTGCTCTACGCAGACGACCTGCTGCTGCTGTCTCCTACTGAACAAGGCTTACAGCAGCACCTGGACCTGCTGGAGCAGTACTGTCAGAACCGGGCCCTGACAGTCAACCTGGCCAAAACCAAAACTGTCATCTTCCAAAAGAAGGCCAGACTTCAGGAAAACAGACACCAGTTCACTCTAGGAAACACCGCCCTGGAGCACTCGCTACACTACCACTACCTCGGGCTGAAACTCAGTGCCTCAGGAAGCTTTGATCTGGGAGTGAACGCACTAAGAGAAAAAGCACGAAGAGCTCTTTATGCAATCAAGAATAAATTCTACAAAATAGACATCCCAATTAGAATCTGGTGTAAAATCTTTGACGGTGTCGTTGCGCCTATTGCGCTGTACGGATGTGAAGTCTGGGGTCCATTCAGTACACACGACTACACTAAATGGATAAACATCCCACAGAGTCCCTGCATGCAGAATTCTGTAGAAATATCCTTAAAGTTCAAAGAAAAACACCAACCAATGCATGCAGGGCAGAATTAGGCCGATTCCCACTTATTATACCCGTACAAAAAAGAGCTCTGAAATTCTGGAAACATCTTAAGTCAAGTAACGAAAACACGCTACAGTATGAAGCTCTGAAAACCCAAGAGCTCAGCCCTAAAACCAGTCCCCTCTGTCAGCTGGTCCTGAGACTCACTGACACACTAACCCCTAACACACTAACTCCTAACACACAGCAGTCTCAGACCAGCACTGCTCACCAAAGTCTAATCAGAGTCAACCAAATTACTGAGCAGATGAGAAGAGCATATCTGGAGCACTGGGACAGTCAGACCCAAACCCAGTCCAGATTACACTGCTATCGGGCCCTAAACAGAGAGTATGAACTGGCAGAGTATCTCTTCACCGTCAGAGATATAAAGCAGAGACACATCCTGACCAGGTACAGGCTGAGTGAGCATAGTCTCGCCGTGGAGAAGGGCCGACACAGGAGAACCTGGTACACAGCAGAACCTGGCTGCCCAGAGAACAGAGACTGTGTGCTCACTTTACAAGCGGTGAGGTCGAGACAGAGCTGCACTTCCTCCTCCACTGTGAAAAATATCAACACCAGAGAGACATCTTCACCAAAAACATCACACACAAAATTCCAAATTTCTGCAATTTAACAGATGAAGAAAAACTAAGAATCATTCTGGGAGACAGAAACACTGCAGCCTTCACTGCAAAGTATGTATCGGAATGTGAGAGCCTGAGCGACAGCGAGACACCGAGTGTCCTGCACACACCCTGAATACACACACCCTGAAAACACACACCATGTTCACACACTCACCTGTCAGGTTCTTGTTATTGTTGTTGTTTGCTTTATGTATATATATATTTTACTGTTCCTGTTTATGATGTTTGTAATGTTTAAATATGTGTACATATGTTTGTTTGTTTTTTTTGGTATGAATTTTGGTTTGATCTACCTGCACTATTTGCTTTGGCAACAATGTGATTTATAACATTCATGCCAATAAAGCACTGATGAACTGAACTGAACTGAGAGAGAGACAGAGAGAGAGACAGACAGAGACAGAGAGAGACAGAGAGAGAGAGACAGAGAGACAGAGAGAGAGAGACAGAGAGACACAGAGAGAGAGAGAGTGAGAGAGAGACAGACAGAGAGACACAGAGAGAGAGAGAGTGAGAGAAAGACAGAGACAGAGAGAGAGACAGACAGAGACAGAGAGACACAGAGAGAGAGACAGAGAGAGACAGAGAGAGACAGACAGAGAGACACAGAGAGAGAGAGAGTGAGAGAGAGACAGACAGAGACAGAGAGAGAGACAGACAGACACAGAGAGAGAGAGAGATGTTCAGTATGTTTTGCAGAGAGAAGCTGCACATCCTGTTATTCTTCAGTTCACTGTAGGAAAGTGTCGATTTGTCTTATTTTTAATCACTTTTCTGCACACTCCACTCAGAACACGACAACGGCCCGGTCTCTGGATGACAACGTGGGATTTTTTTTCTTTTTAATGCACATCAGTTTATAGAGAAAAGAATCTGACATACACATCATGCACATTTAACCAGATCTACAGTCTGAGTTAGTTAGTTAGTTAAGGGATCTTAGCTTGCTAAAAAACATTCTAACTGGAAACTTTCCTGAAAGAGAAACACTTAGATGTATGTATAAGAGTTCTGGATTTAACATAAAAAAGGAATAAAACACCTGAGGTTGTGCTGTTATAGGAAAAAAATCGATGATGGTGTGGTGTGATGAAGCAGAGGTACTGTTACAGACATTGATGACGTTGATTATTTTCCTATAACGCCGCTCCCTGACGTGTTTTATTCTTTTTTCTCCCACAGCAATTTGCGAATCTTTTTTAGCTCGTGTTATTTGTATGGCTGTACCTACTTTGTCGTATTATCTGTCCACACTTAATTGAAATTAAATGTTGAATTTGAAGTTTAAAATTGCACAGAAGTGGAAAAAAAGACAAAGAGTCATGATCTTTGAGATTTGTAACAAGTACGTATAAATTCTAAATTTAAGAAGAACTAAGTTTTCATGGAATTGTAAAACCCAAAAAAATAGTACCAGTCTTACATTTCAGTTAACCTCAGTGTGAAGCATCTTAAAAATTATTGTATGTATAGTGTGCGTACAGCTGCGCCTACACTGTACTGTTTGTGTTGTTCATATTTTTAGTGTTGTTCTGTATTATTTGTGCTGTTTATATTATTTACACGATACAAGATACAAGATTTTTTATAGCCACCCAACAGTGTTGGTGGTAATTTGGTTCAGTACAACTCAACAATCAACAATCAACAATCAAAAATACATGTGTACAGTGCTTTCCAGTTTCCACTTGGTGTGTATGAGTGTGTGAGTGTGTGTGTTGCCGTACCAGACAGTGATCGAGGATGTCAGGATACTCTGGATGATTGCTGAGTTGAAGTGTAAAAGTTGCTGCTCCCTTACTCTCTAACCTCATCAGTTTCCTGAGGAAGTGGCGTCTCTGTAGGGTCTTCTTCATGATGGAGGTCATGTCCAGGTCACACTTAAGCGAGCTGCTGACGTGTGTGCCCAGGAACTTGGCACAGGATGTGTCTGTGATGGTTGTTGGTTGGTTGCTAGTTGCCAACAGTCTCTTTGTGGTTTGGGTATTTCCGGAGGTCTATGATCAGGTCCTTGGTTTTGGAAGTTGTTGAGAACGAAGTCACCTCCTGTTGTTAGGAAGACTCGTCTTTTTTTATATTATGTCCGTCCATGTCAACTCAACACCAACTCTAACAAGACACATTACTAGTATGTGTGAGTGTTCCTGGCCAATAAAGTGATTCTGATTCTGGATGTTAGTCTAAATATGATTCTTATTCTGAATCTGAATCTGATTTTTGTTGTGATTCTGAATCTGACTCTAATTCTGTTTCTGATTCTGAATCTGACTCTGATTTTTATTCTGATTCTTGTTCTAATTCTGAATCTGACTCTAATTCTGTTTCTGATTCTGAATCTGAACTCGACTCTGACTCTTATTCTGCATGTCACTATGATTCTGATACTTATTCTGAATCTGAATCTGACTTTAATTCAGATTCTGAATCTGACTCTGATTTTTGTTATGATTCTGAATATGACGTTGATTCTGACTCTGTATGTAGATCTGATTCTTATTCTTAATGTGGCTTTAATTCTGAATCTGACTCTGACTCTTGTTCTGATTCTGAAACTGACTTTAATTTGGATTTTGAATCTGATTCTGATTCTGACTCTTATCCTTAATCCAAACCTGACTCCAATTCTTGTTCTGATCCTGAATCTGACTTTAACTATTTTTCTGATTCTGATTTATTTTATTCTGATTCAAATTCTTATTCTGAATCTAACTCTAACTTATTTTTATTCGTATTCTTATTTTCATTCTTACTTTGATTCCTATTATTATGCATAAAAGTAAGATGTCTGAAGTTTACCTCTTTATTTCTGCACTGAAGCTACAATGATAACGTAGCTAACAAGTAATCTCACCCACAAATCTGTGTATACTCGCAACACATGCCTTCCATAATCTCCTCAGTAATCTTTCAGGTATTACTCTTTGCAGTGAGGGGCCTCGGAGCAGAATGATATCGACTTGGCTGAGTAAAATTATTCGTTTTTTTTTTTTGGTTTGTTTTTTTGTGTGTGTGTGTGTGTGTTTGTCCAAGATATCTGCTTTCAGTGACCTTCTGCTTATAGTACATGTCTATAGTTTACAGTGTCACATTGTATCCTTATCTGTACATCTGTGTGAAAACTCGTCACATCACATGGTTTAATATGCATGTGGTTTGAAGCAGATATTTATAAAGATTTTGGGTGACTCACATTACCATTACTAATGAAGCAAACATTGTACACAAAACACATCCTGGATGATCAACAACATTTATGGTGGAAATACTGTAATGATTTTATTTTGGGCTGAATTATTTCTTTAATATTTCATTTTTTTTTCACAGATCAGTTTAAATTCTGGCTCTTTGAGAGTCAGACAGTTAATGCAAAAAATTCTGCTGCCTGTCTGTAACTTCGTCTTGTTTGTTTGTTTCATGTCCTCTTCCTTCTTCTCATATCTCCCGTTAGATCTGTATTGTGTCATGTACTGTATGTATAGAGCTGATCTGATCGAATAAAGTCCACCATCCATGAAAAACAAACTAGTATGCAAATGAATGAATGAATGAATGAATGAATAAATAAATAAATAAATAAATAAATAAATTTCATTCACATTGATCCTGGAAGACATGTGGTTTTGGTTAAATGACACAGAATTTTTTTTTTTTTTTTTAATGAAAATTATTATTATTATTACTGCTAACTTAGTGTATCCATCACATTACACACACACACACACACACACACACAAACTCTCAGACAGGTACACGCTCAGACAGGTTGAATGCACAGACAGAGCTGATGTTTGTGCCATTTTCATTTTTGTTAGCACTTCCCGTTCAGCAGGCTGAAACTGGAGGGGTGAAAAGTTTGGCCTGTGCCCTGCGGTTAAAGCTTGACATGCTGCTTCTCTTTTTTTCTCAGCGCCCACTTCCTGCGAAATGAGGTAAAGAGCTTCTCTCAAATCAACTGCACAGCTCTTTCTCTTCCGGCCTTTTTAATAAGGACAGAGGCTAAAGGCCAAGTGGCACCATTCTCCCGACACAAGTGAACTATTTAGAGTATGAATGATATAACGGTCAACCTGGTGGCTGTAGCACACTATATAGTGCAGTTTTGCCCATTCAGATCCATTCTCCCTGTATAACTGCACTGCACAGGGTATAAACATGGCAGTAAAACTTACAGCTCATTTCCTTATAAAACTGCACACATTGTACCTGAGACTACTCTTTTTTTTTTTTAAAGCAAAGGATCATCACACCGAATATTGTCTGTGTTTCATTTATTACTATTTGCTGCTCTTTTTTATTGTAGAAACATTTAATTTCATTATTTTTGAAAGCATCTTTGCTCTACAGCATCTCTTTGCATGTGTCTAAGACTTTTGCACAGTGCTTGCACAATACATTCAGCTCCCTTCTCACACTCCACAGGACATGAAATAATCTTTCCTACAATCTACATAGAGCACTGTATATCCAATAGGGAGCCATTTGGTATTAATTTCCATTCTTTTATATGTAAATGTACTATGTAGGGTATGACATAATGACTCTAACACACTATGTAGTCCACTGTAAGTCCAGTAGGGAGCTACTTGACATCCAGCTCCCTTCTCTTAATGCAAATGCACTACATAGGGTATGAAATAATGGCTTACACATATTATGTAGTTGATAATATACCAAATAGAGAGCTATTTGAGATTTTTACCCTTACTTCTCACAAGTACACTGTACATAGTGCAATATGTCCAATAGGGAGCCATTTGGTTATATTAAGTTCTCTTCTTTCTGTGTAAATGCACTACATAGGGTATGGCATAAGGGCTGTAGCACACTATGTAGTGCCCTATATGTAGGGGATCCATTTGGCCTTCAGATCCAATCTCCATGTGTAATTGCAATGCACAGGGTATAAAATGGCTCCTACACACTATGTAGTGTAGGGTATAAGTCTCTCTTACACTTTATGTACTTAATAGTATACCCAATAGAGAGCTATTTGGGTTTTACCTTCCTACTCATTACAAGTACACTACACAGGGTACATAATAATATTTTCTACACCCTATGTAGTGTGTTGTGTGTAGTAGGAAGCTGTTTGGAGTGTTAGTAATTACTAACACACTTTGTAGTGCACTATATGTCCAGTAGGGATCCATTTGGCCTTCAGATCTACTATACTTGTCTAATATATCTATTCTTATTATGTAGCTGCAATACAAAGGGTATAAAAAATGGCAGCTACACACTATGTAGTTGACAGTATCTTCAATAGAGATCCATTTGGCCCCAAAAGTACACTACATAGTACATGAAATAATGTTGTCTACACCTTACGTAGTGTAGAAGGGAGCTATTAGGGGTTCTGTTCCCTTTTCTCTCTGTCATAGTGTATGACATATGAGCTTTAACACACTATGTAACACAACATATACCCAGTAATGCAAGTGCACTACACAGGATATGAAATAATGGCATATACTTCCTATGTAGTTGACAGTATATTCAACAGAGAGCCTTTTGGGATTTATATCCCTACTCCCTTAAAGTACATTACATAGAGAAAACAATGTTTCCTACACCCTACATAATGCATCGTATATCCAGTAGATAGCCATTTGGTATTCAGTTCCCTTATTTCTATGTAAATGCACTACATAGGGTGTGACATAATGACTCTAACACACTATATAATGCACTAGTTTTCTAATACGTCCATTCTCCTTAAGTAACTTCACTACATAGGGTAAAAAAGTTGCTTCTACACACTGCACTTGATAGTCACTACATACATAGCTCATGAAATAATGCTTACAACCTATATAGTGCATTGTATATCCAATAGATAGCCATTTAGTATTCACTTCCCTTTTCTCTGTGTAACTGCACTACACAAAGTGCACTATATTATACGATACTGTATATTGATTCAGGAGCTATTTAAAACAAATACACTACATATGGTATGAAATAATGCCTTGTACACTGTATGCGGTTGATGCACTATGTAGTGGATTACACAGTATGTCCTTTAGGGAGCCATTTTGCATCCTACTCTATAATGTTTCAGTGCACAGGGTATGAAATAAAGGCTTATACATTGCATTTGTCTACAGATCCTTACTGAAGTGCACTACACTGTAGGGTAGGACACAACCTAGTGC
This sequence comes from Pangasianodon gigas, assembly GCA_022758105.1. Classification (NCBI taxonomy): domain Eukaryota; kingdom Metazoa; phylum Chordata; class Actinopteri; order Siluriformes; family Pangasiidae; genus Pangasianodon; species Pangasianodon gigas. The sequence goes on along the minus strand of CM040461.1, from coordinate 2,462,291 downwards.
ATTATATTTACAGTCTTCTCCCTACACAAGTTCACTACATACTTTACGGTATGGAACAACTTCTCTTTGTCATGAAGTGCACTAAATGGGATCCCTTTGTGATGTGTCCACTTACTCCCTATACTAGTCCACTGTGTTATTACAGTATAAGATTTTCCACCACCCTAAATAATGCAGGATGTCTTATAGAAAGCTTTTTGAGGTTTAGTTCTGACAGCCCAGTGGAAGTGCACTGCAAAGGGTACAGGACATACGCAATTAATTAATATACATCTGGTTTCTTCCTGTAGAAGTGCAGTACATAGTGTATAGTGTAGAAGGGTTTATACACCCACAGTGCACTTCAGCCTGATTTGGAGTCTTTGAACAGTATCTTATTTAATTGTTGGTATCATGGCACCCCCTGGTGAGAATAAAGTAGCACAGCGGGTTTAATAAACAGACAAATATTCAAACTATAATCATTATTACTATTGAGTCTGATGATCTCTTCTTTAGCAAATAAAGCTACACATGTGATCAGTGTGAATACTGTACAGCTAAAGGTTCTGAGTTACAGACCAGAAGCTTATGAGCTTAAATCCCGAGACTCTCAGAAAGCCACAAGGCCCTGACCTGATCACATGTTTGGACTGAATCTTCTGTCTATTGTACATTTCCCTGGATAAAAGGGCAAAGAGATGCAGCACATTTTGGATCATGTGAAGAAAACACGCCATGGCAAGCTGGTTTTAGTTAAAATTTAAAAAAAAGAAAAAAAAAACGCACATCAAAAAGTTTTTCAAAGAAATCAGACAGCTTAGAGAGATGTATTTGAAGTAGAGATGGTATGATACCACTTTTTCTTTTCCAGTTCCAATATTTAAAAACTAAGCTTTAAAAATTATTTATGAAAAATTAAAGTACAAAAAAAAAAAAAAAAAAATTGAAAAAATACACAGCTAAAAACATGACTTACACAAAACCACAGCTTTCACACATGAATCACTTACATCACAAAATAAAGTATAAATATAATAAAAAATCAATCCTAACAAAAAAATATACAATCAATCCTCTTTATATGGAAACAATTACTGATCCAAATAAAAATTAACCTTTAAAAATATTTTTAAAAAAATATTATAAAATTAACCCAAATCCAGTGTTTTAATTTTTCTTTTGTTAGAGGATTTGCTCAAATTCGTTCCTTTTTTTTTCTCAGATATTGGATCCATCATTTCTTGCTGGTATCGGATCGGTGCCATCTCTAATTTTACATGTAGTTTTTGTCTTTTGTATTTAAAGATTTACAAAACAATTCACATCATGTGTTGAGGATCATGTAAAGATTTCAATCCCATTTTATTATCTCACATCCACTGGGATTCAAATGACTGCTTTTGGTCACAGTAACTATAATAATGATCAGTAAAACTGATTTTTTTAAAGAGTTTATTTTATTTTTATATATTTACCTTTGGTAAAAAAAAAACTCCAAATGAATACAGCACAATAGATATATCAGTCTATCATGTAAGCTGTCATGTTGATGCAGATCTGCAGATGCTGAGTGACAGAGTGAATAAACAAACTCATAAACCAGCGCACCAAAAAGTTATAAACGATTTCAAAACTTCCACAGAAACTCTTTCATTTTGCTCAAAAGATCAGGATTGCCCATCACTATTTACTATTTACATGAATAATTAGTGTTTACAGTTTCCATGCGTACTTCTTTTCCCTTATCCTTTTTCTTTTTTTATAATTAATTCAATAATTTTGAGTATAAACACTTATCTAACTTCATTTTTGGTATTCAGCGCACTTTTCACAACAACAAATATGAAACAATAGCTTCATGTCTCCTCATATTGCAGAGTGTTAACTGTGTGCTAAATTTGGTCTTCAGCTGCGTTCACACTAGGCTACGTGCACTACATAGGGCACGACATAACGGCTCATACACACTACGTAGTGCACTGCATCCTTTCTTTTCCAGTTAACAATTATGCTTTACTAAAATTTCCAATTAAATTATATCAATCACCCTCTCTCTCCTTCTGTCTTTACTTTTTTTTGTCATCCACTCATTTTTCTTCTTGTTATAATCCTTTCATTTCTCCACTGACAGCTGTGTCTAAATAAACATTTTTAAATTGCCTTAAAATAAAACTTTAACATTTTAAAATAATTCTTCACCTGGAGCTACTTTGAGTTTCCTTCAGGAAGATTTGATTACATCACCTTTTAAAAAATGGAAAATTTTAAAAATAATTTTTATTCGTTCATGTTTAGTTTCATATTTCAATATTCTTTAGTGTTCGAGTCATGACTCTAATGAACTCTAAATAAAATTAAAAAAGAACAACAAACGAAACATCAGCTGTTTATTAGATTAGACACTGAAACTACAGGCATCAGACACTGAACCGCATTATTGTCAACTGAAAGGCAAAAGTACACCAGAGAGTCTTTTTTCCTCTTTTTTATTCCTCACTGTGGTGGATTTCACAGCTGTGTACTTCACTGCCTAACACATGGCCTGTAAACCTGGGGGAAAAACCTGCAATCCGTCCACTCAGAGCGCGAATGATTGAATGAATGAGTGAATGAGTGAGTGAATGAGCGAATGAGTGAGTGAATGAGTGAGTGAGTGAGCCTTGCCGTGACTTGTCTGCTTGTCTTTCTGATTCTCTCAGATGGATTGTGAAATAAGGCAAATTGTCCACTTGGTGGCGCTCTTTGTGGGCGGATTCCTCGGGAAAAACTCTCTCTCGCCCTCGCCCTTATTCACATCACCATCTCCACACACACACACACACACAGTCACTCACTCATCCTTCTGCGTCGGTTAATAAAACATACAACATATGAACAATCATAGACTCGTAGCTCAGTCTGCGAACTGCCAGGGGAGAGAAAGTGCCGCAACCATCAGTCTCTGAGGAAAGGGAGAGTGACGACGTCTCGTTTCCGCCGCCTTCGGCGCGACGTCCAAGCCTCCGTCACGTCTCCTCCCTCCTCCTCGTCCTCACAGCCACCAGAAGCGGACGTAGACGATGAGCATGATGAAGAAGACGCCGCCGGCGGCCAGCTTGGCGTAGGTGGAGCGCGTGTTCAGGTATTTGGCGTCGCTGCGGTATTTCTTGGACAAGCTGGACAGGTTGCTGGCCTTCGAGTCCAAAGCTGGAGGTGTTGAAAAAAAAAAAAAAAAAAAGAAGATCGAGTTAGTAAAGAACACCACAAACAAAAAAAATAAATAAATGGAACAAAAGCTGTCTGCTTCATACCTTCGAGATTAGATTTATCTCAAAATCGCAGCTTGTCATGTTACCAAGAAACGTAAACTGAACATGTCAGAAAACTTACAATAAAGTTTACATCTGACACTGGAGACTCCTTCCAAGAACGTTAAAAACACCTCTCCTTACAGAAAACTTCACTGTATCAACGATTACACACATTTTTTAATCCATTTGTTTGGAGCGTCCTCCACGTAACAAGGAACAAAGACTCAGAAACTAAGCGTGATAGTGTTGGGGTTTTATGGTTTGTGTTGCAGTCGGGAAAAAATAACCCGGATTTGGTGTTAGCATTAGGGCTGATACTGAAAATAAAAATGCGATATGCGATATATAACTTGATATATAACTTGTTAAATAATGTACGTTAATGCTGTAAGTGTGTAAAATCAATTTAAATTATATATATAAAAAAACTGAAAATGAAAAAACTGAAAAATGACATAACCGACATACAAGTGTCATGTACTTTTGAGGAAAAGAAAGCATTCTCTGCTCTCTGCCTCATCCTAAAACTGACTTTTTTTAGTATTAAATCCATTCAGTTATCGCAAGCCCTTGCAATATGCATATTGCGATATTTATATTTATGATATTTCGATAATTTCGATATATTGTGCAGCCCTAGAGTTAGTGTTATTATTATTATTTTTTTCTTTTACCAGACAAGGCTTCTCCTCGCTGCAGCACCTCCTCGATGTTGGCCACCATGATCCTCTGGACGTCCTGCAGCTCCGTGTTAATGCTGCCCAGGTTCCTGCGAGCTCTGCTGTCGATGTAAGACTTCTTCGTTTTCTGGATGTACGTGTCTGTGGGCACGTGAAGGACATTCGCTTTTATAGGCAGCGAGACTTAAATAATCTCAT
>CM040461.1:2435569-2455462 GCA_022758105.1 Pangasianodon gigas | reverse complement strand
AAGCGAGTCGACAGTCAAAGTCTCCAGAAGAACTGTGGCTGCTTCTGCAAGATGCTCAGTAACACTTACAGCTCATTTCCTTATAAAACTGCACACACTGCACCTGAGATACTGTTTTATTTTTAAAGCGAAGGATCGTCACACCAAATACTGACTTTGTTTCATTTATTACTGTTTACTGCTCTTTATAGTATTTTTTTAATGCAGAAACATTTAATTTCATTATTTTTGAAGGCATCTTTGCTCTACAGCATTTCTTTGCATGTGCCTAAGACTTTTGCACAGTACTGTACGTACACTCGTACACTCACTAGACGCACCAGCGATCTCGGCTACTTCCTTCTTCCCAAGCTTCATTTTCCCCCGTAACGTCTCTGCACACTTTTAATGAGAGGACGTATACGACAAGATAACATGAAACCATGGTTATAAGGCTTTCTCCCATTTTTGTGTGTCTGACATTAAATGGGAACTAAAGTCGTGAGCAGGGAACTGAAGAAACGTCGCCACGCATCACGCTCGCTGTAGGGTTGGTCCGAGGAATCGTTCGAGACATCCATCTGGATTTGTCGCTTTTTTATGGCATCATATCTAATTAGCATAGAAGTGAGTCGCCTGCTGTGCTGTCGGTGAAATCACGGCTCCGTGTCGCACGCTTACACAGAAAAATAACGGACACTGGACAGTGCACGGCCACAAGCGACAAACTACAAGCACCTCATGTGTGAATACGATCTAAAACTGATACAGTAGCAGCATTTTAATTGAATTATTACATTTTTTTAAACAACAGTAACACCCAAAACAGTCTTAGCACTACTTTTTAAACACTAGTTTATCACTGCTGATCTGTGGGCTCATTAATAGTCTCCACTAAAAATATATATCGCGATATATCGTGTATCGTGAAAACATATGTAAGTATCGCGATATGATATTTTCTTCCATATCGCCCTGGAGGTATCATCTTAACAGGTTAGCAAAAAAAAAACAAAAAAGTTAACAACCGTCGCTACTATACTGATGTTATGTTAAAAATTTGATTTCTAAGTGTATAAGTGTTTGCTTAAATGTTATTAAGTGAAACATGGAAACTCAGCGCTGTTATTTTATTCATTCTTGCGCCGTTACATTTAAGCTAATTTAGCTAGCTAGCCATAACTAGCTTCACTAAAACCACAAGGATGTAAAAAAAAGTGTTTAAAAATAAAAGTTAAACCTGTTCATCTTCTTGCATGGACGCAGCCAGAGGAAGTCCATCCGCCAGCCGCGCGATCATAGTAAACAACACCATTTTTCTGTAATTTCTGCACCGATCCGAGCCGCTTCACTCTGCAGATGTGATGACGGCTATCTAGATTACGCAGCCCTCTTTTCCTACCCGTATTCCACACAAATCCCGCCCCCTGCGCTGTGATTGGTTAATAGAATCTTGATTCATTGCTTATAGGCGGAGTATGAACTCGCAGCCAATCGTAGCGCAGAAGGCGAGAGCGTATAAGCCAATCACAGTGCAGATAGCTAAGATGGTCGGAAAACGATTGGGAAAAAAGATGACAAGTTGTCAACAACTGTGGACTCGATGAGCTGGCCGGAACTACGTGCCGTATCGTGTTGCTTTATTATATGTCCGTAGGAAAAGTTTTATCTAAGTGTAATTAGTTCCGGTTACCTTAGCTTAACGTTTGAATAACAGCAACACAAGCTTGTCAACACGAATAAAAATGAATAAACACAACATTTAAAGTAACGTCACAATTTTCAAAATATTTTAATAAAATAATGCATAATTAATTTTTAAGTTTAATAAATGATGTATAATAAATAGTGCATAACAATCATGTAAATGTATTTAAAACGGATGTGAAATTCTGATGTAGTGAACCTCAAATGGGGAAAAAATAAATAAAAAACATATTTCAAAACACCAGAACATAATATAAGGTATCCTTAAAGCTAACAGGGTGTTTAGCATCTACTGAAACATTGCGCAACATGAAGTCCATCTCCATAAAGCAAATTCTTTTTTTTTTTTTGGTAAATCTCTCTCTCTCTCTCTCTCTCTCTCTCTCTCTCTGTGTGAGTGTGTGTGTGTGTAGTGTTGCCAACTCTTTCAGGGGAAAGTAGCTAATGCGTGCTCAAGAAGTCGCAAGAAGTCACCTAGTAACGTCACAGACTAATTTGCATATTCATTAAATTGTTATGGACATTTGCATATCAAACTGTGTTACATGAAGAATGATGACTGTGTGAAGATGTTTAGAATAGAATAAAATATTTGCGCAATATCGCATGAGCAACAATGCGGTTATATCGATTATAATCCCAGCCGTGCGGATGTTCAGTATTCAGTACAACCACACGATCGCTAGTGCGATATTACTTTTATAACGCGGTTCAATAAACAAGATATCAATATCGAGTAAGTGACATTTTGGACACAATATGGCCAAATGTTCTGTTTATTTTTGCTCTGCTAGCAGAAAGAGATCCCGAAGAAGCCACACCCACTTTATAGCCCGTCGGCTAGCTGGCTAGCTAGCTCACATTGATTTGTACTTTCCTGTTAAAGGTGCTTCTGGTGAAACAGGCGTCCCTTCTTCCTTTACAACTTCATCTGACAAAGTCAAAAGGTATATTCATGTAAATCGTATCGTTTGCATGTCCACTGATGACGTCGCTAACACTACTGTAGTAACCGTTAACACCTATCGCTCGAAGTGGAATTTATGTGGCGAACACAGACGAGCGGCGTGACACACAGTGAAATGTCGCAGTGCAGTTATAGGAAACGTCAGCATTCTTGGAATGTGGTTCAAATCAGTCGAATGGAACTAACTGTTGTGTTATATGAGTTATAATTTGTTTCTTGTAAAAAGAAGTCATCTTCAGTCACAGCACCACAAACTATTTATGTACTTAGAAAATTCTACAAATTCTATCAAGAACTCAGACAAAATGAAGCAGTGGCAGTGAGGAGTCGGGAAATAAACATGAAGTAAACGGTTATGATTGGAATGACTCGCCTTTATAACTGTAAATAATGACAAGAAAGGAGTTTAAAATGAAGAACAAAGAAATTAAACAAACAATGGTGATCAGTGATTAGTTGTTGGGAACAGTAGTGATCAGTGATTGGTCGTTGGGAACAACGGTGATCAGTTATTGGTCGTTGGGAACAACGGTGATCAGTTATTGGTCGTTGGGAACAACGGTGATCAGTGATTGGTTGTTGGGAACAATGGTGATCAGTTATTGGTCATTGGGAACAGTGATGAGCAGTGATTGGTCATTGGGAACAGTGATGAGCAGTGATTGGTCATTGGGAACAGTGGTGATCAGTGATTGGTCATTGGGAACAGTGATGATCAGTGATTGGTCGTTGGGAACAGTGATGATCAGTGATTGGTCGTTTGGAACAGTGATTATCAGTGATTGGTCGTTGGGAAAAATGGTGATCAGTTATTGGTCGTTGGGAACAGTGATGATCAGTGATTGGTCATTGGGAACAGTAGTGATCGGTGATTGGTTGTTGCTCTTTCAACTCATATAACCAGCAGCTGTGATGTGAGCTAGAGGTCCATAGCAAGTGCAGGACAGTCGGTCAAAAAGTCACTAGATTTTTTGTGAGGCTCTTTTTTTAAATAAAGACGCTAAAGTAGTCTAAAAAAGTGCTGAATCTAGTGACAAAGTTGCTGCACTGACAGATTTTGAATACCACACCTCATTTCTTTGCTGCTCCACTGCTGTCACCGTAGTGCATTTATTTATTTATGACATGAAACCACTGGCTTGTGTTGCATATGGCCTGGATCTTTTAGTCCAAAACCCCTGAAAGTTTCGCAATTAATGAAATGGTTAATTGTGTCACTACATCAATAAACAGTTGTTTGTTTTTCAGGTTCTTTTGTTGGTTTGCTGTTACTGTTGCATGATTAGATGAGATGTTAAGATGTTTCAATCTCATCTCTCAAAGTTCATGAGAAGTGGTAGCAGTGTCCTAAAGGAGTCCAGTGAGGTACTTTTTGAGTCTTTGTGTTTGGTTCTTCTAATGTTTGAGCTTTATAGCTGCTTTAAGACTTACTTTAATAAGAATTGTGTGTCGATATGTGCAGTTGTTTGTTCTGATTTTACCAAAAAACCAAAAATTACCAAAAAAAAAAAAAACCCCAGTGAAATCATTTCGGACATGGAATACTCTGGTTTTCTTTTCGATCTCAAATTGTTGAAGTTAACACTTCATAAAAATGAGAGAGATGATTTTTACTAAAAAAAAAAAAAGTTTATTTTGTTGACTATAATCCAGATTTTTGCACAGCAAACATTCTGAGCATTGCATAAAACAGCAAGTCATTTGGTTGGTCCTCATGAGGAAAACTTTTTTTTAAATGAAAAAAACCAAAACCAAAAAACAAACAAACAAACAAACAAACAAACAAACAAACAAACAAACTAACTAACTAACTAACTAAGAGCCAAAGTGTTTCCTTTGGGTTACTGAGGTTAAGGTAAGGGTTATTCCTTACAAGGACAATAAGATAAAAGTGTGTGTTATATTGCACATGCTAATTAATCTCCTTCTTACACACACTCATAACGGTCGCAGCAGGTCCCTGGGTGTCCGTTGCCCTTTACAACAAGTTTGGGAAGGCCACGGTTGGGGCAGTATGTGGGTTTTGGAGCGCAGGTCTGGAAGTCGCAGGTGCACATAGCAGGCACAACAGGGCAGCACTGACCGGGATCAGTGTGAGGCTCACTAATGAAGGAGTCTGCTGGACACGGTGGAGTGGGAATCTCAGGACAGGACGCATTATGGCACCCAGATTCCTCTGAGAGAGAGAGAGAAAAGCAGAGAAAGAAAATTCTCAATCTATAAGTCACAGTTTCAGCGAGCTGCTTAAGAGAAACCTCAATGCGTCAATATTAATGAGGGTTTTTTTTTTGTGGAAAAACATTTGTGCATTCTTACTCAGCATGTTGCAGCAGGCGGCCTCGGAAAGTGGGGTTGTCCTGTAGTCGCACTTTCTCTCCTGACACACACACTGGCAGCCCTGAACCTCACAACCCCACTCCATACACACATATGCAGGTCTGTCTCTTTTGGGAAGCTCTCCGGTGATGTAGTGTATTTCTTCATCTTAGTAAAAAATATGTAGTGTTATTGAGAATTCTGTTCATTGAACTAGAAAATGAGCCACTTCAAAAGTTTAACATGTGGATGTGTGTATCTGAGTGAAATATCCATCAACAGAAACGTGTTGAAGTTATCCATATTCAGCAGCCGCAGCTGGGATCAAGGGGCTAGCCATGCTAAGCTCCCCCTATCTTTCAAAGATAAAACGCCATCACATTTTTGGCATTCATATCATAATTATTTGCTGCTAACAAATGTCTTAAAGAAGATTATTTTGTACTTTTGTAAAGCCGAGCACAACAGCACCACCGACAGTCAGAAGAAAAAACACACACAGTGCTATAATGAAGTGAGTCTCGGGCTGATTCTTCTGAGATGGAGATTCAAGCAATGTTGCAAGTGTGTTGTCTTCTTTAAGACTGTGACTGTATCAGAAAATGCCTCCAGCATTGTAACATGCAACATGCTTGTTTTATTAAGGGGAATCTCTAGGACTGGTCCAAGGCAATGTCAAACAGGAATGATTAATAACACAACAGTTAAAAACAGAAAGGTCAAACCCGAGGGACCGGGGACAGGAGAGACAGGCTTAGAAACCCAAGTTAACTGAACAAAATGTCACAAAGACAAAGTAATGAAATGTTACAAAACAAGGGCGGAGACAGGACCAGGAAGTGAAAACACAAACACGTCCTGGGTGTGCAAAAGTGATTTGTGCATGCACAGAAACTCTTGGTCTAAAACAAGTAGGACAATTTCTCAGAACATCTGATTCACTAAACTGCCGTAGGGAAGCATCTCACTTAACACTACAATCAGCTTCAGGAATGTGGGTGAGTAAGTCTTGAGGGACTGTCCCAAATGCTCGCTTTTACAACATCAAGGTCTCGATCACTCACACACTCAAGGCCCGCCCCTTAATGACGTCACCAAAGTGATAACTCAGATGAGGAGCATAGGGCTTAGGGTGCCATTTAAGTGACTGTGTGTGTGTGTGTGTGTCTCACCTATTTGATCTTGCCGGCATTGCTCAAAGGTGCTGTAACGGAACAACGAATGACAGGACTGTTCCGAATAACAGTCACAATTTCCAACATGAATGTTGCAACCTGTATGAATTGGACAAAGGATAGCTGTGAAATTTTCAATGAGGTGATCTGGTACCTCTGAGAAAGAGAGAGAGAGAGAGAGAGAGAGAGAGAGCAGTAATGGCAGGAAGGAAAAAAAAGAATGGAAAACATCAAAAATTAATTTGAAATTTGAAATCTACTTTAATAATCTGAACATGTACAGCAATCATTTTTAGTAAATAATGATTTTAATGCATCTTCTGATTAAATTTCCATGAATTTCTGATCAATGGGATTCCACAATGCAAAAGAAATGTGACTACTGAAAGGTACAACTGATCCACTAACTGGTTTCCTTTCACAAAAACGTGTAACTCACTTCTCAAATCAGATATCGCTTAAACCAAAACAAGGACAAGTGGTAAAGTTTTCTGTGAGGAGAAGTTTGTTTAGCATTTATGGAAGGAGTCTCCAGTGTCAGCGCTCTAAAGGAGTCAGACGTAAAGCTGTAACTTTGGGTTTTGTCTTCAGGACAGAGGAGTTTACACTTCGCGGTTTATCAGTAACATGACAAGCTGCGTGTTTTTTGTCTTATCAACTTAAAGTAAGTGATAAAAGAGAGGCTTGTGATGGAATGAATGTTTAAAGCAGCAACTAACTTGTTTTTCAGGCATTCCACAACATTATATGTAACTATAAATGGATAAAAAGTATGAAGTGTTGTTCTTTAATTAAAAAAATTGTAACACTTTTCAAATTGGAGGAATAAAACATTTTAGGATGGTTATAGGAACATAAACAGTAACTCTTGTCATTGATTATTTTCCAATACAAGCACAGCACAGTGTGTTTTGTTTCTTACTTAAATATTATATTGCACTATTGTTTATTCCGTTAAATTTTCTTCCTGCTTATTGCCTAATTTTTTTGTATCTTTAGTGATTTAACTGACATTTGCTTTAGATTATATTTCTGTTAGTAAATCTGATCATAATTAAGATCCTAATAAACTATTCTGTTAATCTTTATTCTTATTTGTTGTTTAAATTTTGTCTTTGTACTTCCTCAGTTTTCTGTAAAGTAGTAGTACCTTTGCACACGCCTATCTGTGGAGCTCTGGCAGAATCCATTCCCACTACAAGAGTGCAAATCAATCCTTGATCGCAGTAACCCCATCTCCAACTCGGGCCACCGCACACCTGCCCCTTCTGCTTGGCGCAGTGGACACAACACCCACACGGATCGGTCGCTACACCACTGCGACAGTCACCACGGCGCCGTGGCGGACACTGGAACTCGGAGCAGTTACAAGCTGGAACCCCTGGGAAACATGAGAAAAACGATTTATTACAGCCACATATTTAAAATTTCAAGTCATCCTGTCAGTGTGGAATTACACTGTAATATATTTGACAATGACAAAGTTCTGAGATATTCTTGATCCACCAACATATTTTTAACGATGTTCAAGTAGGAATACTTTGAGGGCCATTCCTAAAGTTTCAGCTTGCATTTCTTGAAATAATTGATTTTGAGGTATGCTTTGGATCATTTTCATGTTGTAAAAGCCGATCTCTTTTCAGCTTCAGTTTCTTAACTGGCTGCGTCACATTTAATTCCAGAATTTGTTAATATTTACTGTTATCCATTCTTCCATCTAACTGTGAAATGTTTCCTGTGTCACTGACTGTCACACAACCCCAAAGCACAATAAATCCACCCCCATGCTTAATAGCTGGCAAGGTGTTCTTTTCATCAAATGCTTCTCCTTTTGTGATTCTGGTCACAGAGTTCCATTTTTACTTCATCAGTCCACAGCACTTGTTTCTAAAATGCCTCTGGCTTACCCAGATATTGTTTTGCATACTTCAGATGTTCGCTTTTATGATTAGGATGCAGGTAAGGTTTCCTTCTGATGACTCTTCCATGCAGATCATGTTTGTACAAGCATCACTGCATATTAGCAGGGTGCACCACCACTACTGTCATATGGGTAATTTGCTTTGCCTTTCTGCCAGACACTTATTAGTGTGTTCATGGTCTTCCTGTTCTTGCCTTGACTTCCACAGTTCCCCTTACCTGCCATTTTTTTAATGACATTTCGGATAGTGGAAATCGTGAGCCAGAAGCACTTTGATATCTTTTTATCGCCTTCCCCTGCTTTGTAGGCATCAGTTTTCAGATCATTTTCAGATCCTCAGCAGCTGCTTGTAGAAGTCCATGGTTGTTGGGTTTTAGCAGAAGGTTTGAAGAGTTTAGAGAAATTATTATACACTGGAATTGTCATACTAATGTGTCAATTAATGTCTAATTAACAAAAATTAATAAAAGTTCTGAAACTTTACAATTGGACAGGTGTTCAAACTTTTGCGCATACGAACAGTTACGAGATATATTTTTAATTTCTATTGTTTAAGTTTGTCAAATATAAAGTAAATGTACATTAAAATTAGCTGAAAATGTTTTTTAATACTTTGCTGCAGAGGTTGTGTTTATTTCTTTTCACTACAAAATTTTTAAAAATACGTAATTTAGCCATAGGTGCCCAAACTTTCGCATACAACTGTACATACAGTATGTAGTAAATATACAATACACAGGCAGTTATAAATAACATGTAATATATTCAACTTTGACACGGAACAGTCAGGAGTACAGTTAGTGATAAATGATCCAGTCAGCTCAACACACAGAGTTGTCTGGCAGGGACAACAATATAAATCATGAGTCACTAATAAAAAAAAAAAAATTCGGGCACTAAATCTAACTCAAGACACGTGTTCCAGCTCTAATGTCTGCCTCTGGGTCCCCTAAAACATTTACAGGTTTTGAATAACTGGCTTCCAGACAGAGTAGGAATCATGTGACAAAACAGACCTGAGTTTGTTAAAGAATACCGAGTCGTTGTGCTCTGTCGCTTGGTGAAAAATGAAACCCTTTAAATATAATGTAGTTGACCAGCCAAGGCATGTTTGTGTATAAAGGCTTCAGTAATTTTTGTGCTGGAGCTATGAGGAAGTCTATCTCCCGCAAAAGCTTTTCCTTAAAACAGTCAGGAGTGTGTTTGTAGATGCATAGAGATAAAACTCTACTTACTGGTGCACACTCCTTCTACATAGATGTTCTCATCCTTGGGTTCATCAGACAGACAGAGGAAGTCAGACTCACACATGCCCTCGATGAAGCCTCCACATTTTTCTCCTTCACGCAGCAGCAGGAACCCAGAGCCTGGCATCGGGAGGCACACAAACGACAGCATCCGAGCCAAGATCCACAAAGTGCTGGAAACCATAGTGCTGCCACGATCACTAAAACAGAGCTTACGGGGCAATTTACACTGCGTCTGAGTCTAACCGAGCTAAAAATGACTAACAGACCTGAATGACAACGCTCTCTGACCAAACCACACTGCAACTTTTAAAATATATTGCCCCCCTTCTCTCTCTCTCTCTCTCTCTATCTCTCTCTCTCATGTTTATCCAAACAGAGAACAGATGGGACTAGGTGTGATGTGATGTTCTGTGTTAAGGTCAAGCTACTGGTGTTTTTCTAAACCTGATACAAGCTACTGGTGTTTTTCTAAACTCTTCTTCTTTATGTACAAGAAGGTTTTATTGATACAGTGAAGTTTTCTATGAGGAGACGTTTATTTAACGTTTATGGAAGGAGTCTCCAGTGTCAGTGCTCTGTAAAAGTCATCAAGTTTTCTACCACAGGAAAATCAACAGGAGTTTAAGTTTTTGTGGTTTTCGCAGTAATGAGTAACTTCTTTGTCTTCTTAACTTTAAGAGAGAGACAAAAGAGAGACTGGTGAGGAAGTGATTGTTTCCTGAATGGCGTTTCAGCACACCTATTTTGGAAAGAGTAAAAATTGGGATTTTCTGCTTGTATGGGGTTTATTGCCAATATCTGGTCAGCGTGGTCAAGTGTTTAATCGTGCTGCGTGTTTTCATGAGTTTAAAATTATTTCTGTCTCACTGCTCACACTCCATCGGGCCATTCAATTTCATCTACACTAACACTCACGAACTGAGTGTAACACTGCCACAGTATATTGGACAAAACCACACTACATCAGGTTTTTTTGTGTGTGTGTTATATTTTAAAACTACCTAGCCACAGTACAGTACTGTTTTACAGGCTTAAAACAATATTTATCAAGTTTAAAACACCGCCACAGTATGTCGGGCAAAACCACACTGCTTCAGGTTCTTGTTTTAAACTTCACAGTGCGTCGGGCTCTCTATGCTATAAAAAGTTTCCACACTGCTTCGGGTTGATTCAATTACTTTAGAATCTTAACAGAATTATAACAACTCAACACCAAGTTTCAGTTACTTTAGAAACTTCTAAACTTAAGCACTTCGCTTCAGTTACTTTAGGAACAACAATTCCAATACAACTCTGTCAGCACACTGCGTTGGTCTGATTCAGTTCCTTTAGAATCTTGTACAGAATTGTTCCTCCTGCTAATGCTGAATAAACTAAATGCTCTTCTGTTCTTTAAATGTTCTTTTCTACATTTTTTAAACGAGGAGGATCCATGACAAAAACAACATAAAAGAGGAAAATCCATCTTTCTTATCTTCCCCCGCTTTTTACTTCGGGAATCCCTCCTGGCTGGCTCACCAATGTAAGAAAAAATGATGAAGATGTTGAAGATCTCGATGAAGACTTACTTTATTGCAGTGTAGCAATGCCAAAAGTACATGAAGCACTTCGGGTTCATCGGAGTCAAAATGAACCTGGAACAATAACAGCTCAGACATTTTATACTGTTTTTCAAACCATTTTTCTCACCCATAATGAAAATGAAGTCTCGTTCTAAATGTAAATTAAGGATAACTGTTGAAGTGATCACTTTCTGTTCTCACATTATTGATGTCGTTACAGGTGTGACCACCCAAATGGTGGAGTGATACAGTGTCTAGACAGATGTCTTTCTGAATGATAATTACTGTCGAGTTCCCCTTTGTCTTTGATCTTCCCACTTCCGCTCCCATGCTATAATTGATTGATTGTCACTTCAGGCAGTATTATCCACATATTGCTGAGACTGAGATGAATTGTCCTAATGATAATTATGTCTTTTTGGGGATGGGCTTGTTCTAACACCTACCTTGGAGTGGAATCTGCTTAGAGGCAGTTTGTAATTTCTTACATTGTTAAATTGCTGTTGTATAAAAGAAATAAAACACTTTATGGCATGCTGTTGTAGGAAAACAATCAACTTCAGGGTGATAACAGTAACTCCGGTTCATCACACCACCCTCTTGTTGATTATTTTCCAATAACAGCACGACACGGAGTGTTTTATTCTTTACTTAAATGTGATTGGTCATTGGGAACAAAAGTGATGAGTGATTAGTCATTGGCAAAAAATGGTGATCAGTAATTGTTGGGAACACTAGTTTAGTTTTTGTGTGTGTATGTGTTTGTGTGTGTGTGTTTTGGGGGGAGTTGGGACATGTTTTGGTGGGGACCAAATGTCCCCAAATGATAGAATATATTCAAAGAATTTTGGTTACGGTTTTGGTTACGGAGATTAAGGTTATGGTTAGGATAGTAAGACAAACGTGTGTGTGTGTGTGTGTGTGTGTGTGAGACCTATTTGCTCTTGTTGGCATTCCCCAGAAGTGCTATAGTCAAATACTGGGTCACAACTCCTTACTGATAAACAGTCACAATTTCCAAGACAAATGTTGCACCCTGTGTGAATTGCACATGGAGGACTGGCAAAGATATTTATGAGGTAATGTGGTAGTGCTGAAAGAGAGAGAGAGAGAGAGAGAGAAGTACAGTAATGATGGAGGAACACAAAAACCCCAGAACCTAGCATCAGGAGACACATAAACACCAGCATCCAAGCGTCCATTCACAAAGTGCTTAAAACCATAGAGCTGCCCCAATACAATCACCAAAACTGAGCTTACGGAGCTACTCACACTGAGTCTGAGTCTAACAGAGCTGTGTGTGTGTGTGTGTGTGTGTGTGTGTGCGTGCTTCTGGAGCTCACTTACCAAAACACATTCCACCCTTTAACAGATACCGTTTTTCTTTCTCTCTGTCACATTTTCTCTCTCTCTCTCTTTCCCTCCCTCTCTTATCCTTCTTTCTCTTCTTCAATCTGTTTCTTGTCTCAAGCTCTCTCTCTCTTACTTATCTAAACAGAAAACAGATGGGACCAGGCATGAGCTGATGTTCGGAGTTAAAGTCAAGCTGCTGTTGTTTTTCTCAACCTGATACCAAGCCATTGAGTCTTTCGCAATCAGCAAAATTTCACCATTTCGTGACAGAATTGAGAGAGCGAGAAAGAGTTTATGAATGTTTCAGACATGCAAGTCAGTGTGAAAGTCTAGAAAACCTTTATGTCAAGTGTTATATTTGTTCATTTGGCAGAAATTGCACTTCTATATTTTCCTCTTATGAGTACCAGATGGTTTTTCTTCCTCTCCAGGTTTTCTCCCACTAGTGTTTTTATTAGGTGTTAGGATAGGACTCATAGGTTAGGGATAGATACTGACATTCAGGTTTGAGCCGGGGCTGCTAACCACCTCATCATCAAGCTGATAGTCATCAGACTAATTAACGGGAGGAAGATAGCTTTCGTTTGAGGGTGGCATGTCTGCATGATGTCTCAGAACTCTCTCAATTGGGATCTTTTTGTCATGGAGGTTTTATTATAAGCCCATACCATCAACTATTAGCAAAAACAAACAAAACAACGTGAACACCACCTTAATCTTGCTTGAGCTGGCCAACCCAGGGCTCATGGCTTGGGCTGGACCTTTCACGTTTCAGCTGAGTGAGTTAGCCTCAGTGGCTTCCAACCATAGCTATGGACACACATGTTACAATTAATGCGCAAATTCATGTAAATTGCAGCACGTAGGGCCATTGGTCTGTTCGAGTCAGGAGACAATAGTTAACTAGCCAGCTAGGCAGTAGATCAGCCTAGGGAGAGTAAGTCCTTCCTAACATTAGGGATCTTAGTAAATGAGTTTCAGTCTCATCTATCCAGCTCACAGTCAGGCAGAAAATCAAAGAATCACATCCTGTCTGATCTCATGTCTGTCTCGGCCCCTGATTCTTCCTCAGAGTCACTTTTTCACAGAATCAGTCAGTGTCTTTTGTCTAATTCAGTTGAAGAGAGAGGGGAAAGAAAGAGAGGCTGGTGAGGGAATGATTGTTAAGAACTAACTTGTTTTGAGGATGTTCCACAACATTAACCGTAACCGTAAATGGATAAAAAAAAAAGAATAATGCATTTATAATATTCATTTATAACATGTTTATAATAATGTGCTTATTAATACAATTTTTAATGAATAAAACTTGTAATCATTGGCTAATTGTGAATATAATAGGAATAAAAAAAACAAAAGATGAGAACAGGGCTGATAGTACGGAACAAAGACGTGGAAATGAGAATTTTACCAGCTCAAGTGGTCTGTTTAGCAACAAACTCGGGATGGAATCAGTGGCAGTGACTCACGGACTGAAAGCAGGCACAGAAATGGGGTTCAGGATCAGAGAAGGACCAGGAACAAAGAAGAATCAGGGTTTTCTTTCACAATGAAAACACTACAAAAAGGAATTTCTGAGCAATGCATTTTACTTTTTTATTGAATTGTATAAAATGTTTTGTTTAATACATTGGGATAAATGATTTAACTCGAGTACATATGCTGCAATAAGACATCTGTCTCCTACAGTAACCACTGAAGATTTAATGACTGAACAATTCTTCACAACAATTAAGTAGATGATGAGGTCAGTTAAAGGTAAACAGAACCAGAGATTTGCTGTAAATCATTAATGCACAGGGTTTCAGTCCCAGTCTCGGATGATGCGGTGCACTTTTCCAATGTTTTCATCAAATTTATACAATTTTATAAACTACAATTCTTGTTTGTACTTACTCAAATGAGATTTTTTTTAGACAAATACAAAGCTATTCAATTCAATTTAATTCTAGGCACCAGTCAGATGTTTGAATGAGAAGAAGAAAAAGAGGTTAAAGGTTTGAAACAAAAGAGATCAAGGGTTCGGGCCTGTGAGTGTTAATCCTAATTAATCTCCTTCTTTCACACACTCATAACGGTCGCAGCAGGTCCCTGGGTGTCCGTTGCCCTTTACAACAAGTTTGGGAAGGCCACGGTTGGGGCAGTATGTGGGTTTTGGAGCGCAGGTCTGGAAGTCGCAGGTGCACATAGCAGGCACAACAGGGCAGCACTGACCGGGATCAGTGTGAGGCTCACTAATGAAGGAGTCTGCTGGACACGGTGGAGTGGGAATCTCAGGACAGGACGCATTATGGCACCCAGATTCCTCTGAGAGAGAGAGAGAGAGAGAGAGAGAGAGAGAATTTTCAATCAACAAGTCAGAGTTTCAGTGAGCGGCTTAAGAGTAACCTCAAAACATCAATATTAATCAAACTTCATGTAGGAAAAGACGCATTCTTACTCAGCATGTTACAGCAGGCTTCCTCGTACAGTGGAGGTATCCTGTCGTTGCACATTCTCTGCTGACACACACACTCGCAGCCCTGAACTTCACAACCCCACTCCATACACACACGTGCAGGTGTCTCTGGTTTGGGAGGCTTTTTTGCGTCGCTGTCATAAACGTCATACGTCAAGAATTCTTACGGGGAAAAAAAAAAGTTTTATTGAGAATTCTGAGATAATGAGCTACTTTAAAGGTTTAGCATGTATAATGTGTGGATGAGTGTGTCTGGGTGAGTGAGCACATGTGTGTGTGGGGATTAAATTCAGAACCGGTGACTAAAATTCAAAAGAAGCATCAGTAATTACTTGGTTGAAGTTATTAATATTCAGACTTGGCAGGTGCTTTTAGGCAGGTGCCTTTGCTTATTCGTCAAAAAATTCAGACTATTAAAACAGAACTTTTCATATGCTGAATTGTTATTGTAGCATAAAAGCAAAAAATATACAAAATACACTGAGAATGTACTTTGCTTGATATATGGTCTTTAATAGTTGTGATATTCATTTTAATTTCACTTTTTTCCCCGAAATTGTCTTAGTTAATCTGGAATCCACCTACATTATTTGGCTGTCAATAAAATCTTTTTAGGTTTGATTAACCTTTCCTTTCTCAGATCTGACAAAATATTATCAATTTGTTCGTTGTGTGTACAGAAATTAAATTTTGTGTTCAACAAGCCTCTGTTCTTTGCCCACTGCTGTTTTTCCCTATACATGCTGCCACTGAGTAATTATTCATAAACATGGTCGCATGCTGCATTCGACTTACCTTGGAAGCAGGAAGTCTGAGTTTGGAATGACGCAATTTTTTTCTACCTCTGTGCGTTCTTGATACAAAGTGGGGGAAAAAAACATGGATGTCTCCATGTTTTTCTTTTGGTAGCAACAATCTAGCCAGCTAATTGTGATGTGTGACGTATATTTACCTCAGTCAGTGTTACGGATGTAACAAGCGAATAGGTCTGTATGTTGAATGATCTAAAGCAAATACTTGTCTATACAGTGCAGTATAACGCATTAAAACGTAAATAAGCGCTACTTTGTTTACTGTTGATGCTGTGAGCCGCCATATTGATTTGAGTTGAGGAGACCATCCCAAGTCTCCGTGTAGGAATTCCAAGTTGAGAGCTTGTTTTTTTCTAGTCAGATATGAATTACAAGTTATGACCTTTAGTTGAATGCAGCATTAGCTTCCACTGCTATGCTAATGACACGCAGCTGTATGTTTAAGTCAAAAGAGGTCTATATACTGATGTCCTCAACTCCGAGATTAACTCTATACTGTGGCCTTAACTCATCTGCGAATATGGCCATTACGTGAACAGGTGTGTGTGTTTGAATTTGTTTGAATTTGTTTTGTGTATGTCACCCATTAGAACTTTATTGCAGGCGTCGTAGGTGCTATATGAGAACGCTGGAAAACAGGACTGCTGTGAATAACAGTCACAATTTCCAACATGCACGTTGCAACCATACCAAACAGGACATAGAGGGCTGGAGAAGGTGTCTTTGAAATGACTTGGAACCGCTGAGAGAGAGAGAGAGAGAGCAATGATGAAAGAGCAGAATAAATATAGAGGAATAAAT
Organism: Pangasianodon gigas; assembly: GCA_022758105.1. Classification (NCBI taxonomy): domain Eukaryota; kingdom Metazoa; phylum Chordata; class Actinopteri; order Siluriformes; family Pangasiidae; genus Pangasianodon; species Pangasianodon gigas. The sequence continues at coordinate 2,439,161 of CM040461.1, read as the reverse complement.
TTGAACAATGAATAATGAATTTAACAATGAATCATAAATCTGTTGATTTTATTCTTATGTGTCATTTAATTTTCTCTTTGCACTTTTACTCCGTCTTCTGTAAAGCACTTTACAAATGTGGTATAAGGAGTTATATACAGTATATGTAGCAGTAGTAGTACCTTTGCACACGCCTATTTGTGGAGGTCTGACCGAATCAAGCCCCACAACAAGAGCGCAAACCAAATCCGAATCACAGTAACCATATCTCCAGCTCGGCCCACCACACACCTGCCCCTTCGTCTTGGGGCAGTGGGAACAACACCCACACGGATCGCTCACTGGACGGCTGCGACAGCCACCACGGCGCTGTGGTGGACACTGGACCTCGGAGCAGTTACAACCTACAGGCCCTGAGAAATATAGCATGTAGGAGGAGAAATGATTTATTACAGCCACATATTTAAAATGTGAAGTCGTCCCGTTGGTGTGGAATTACATTGTAATATATCTAACGTTGACACAATCCAGTTAGAAGCAGTGAAACTTTGTTAAACAATTAAATAAAGAAATAGACAGTCCTTAAACCCTGACGATCTAGAGTCAGGAGGAGTGTGTTTGTGGATGTGTAGTAATAAACTTGTACTTACTGGTGCACACTCCTTCAGCGTAGAAGAAATCGAACGAGGGTTCATCAGACTGACAGAGGAGACCGGACTCGCACCCGCCCTCGATCCAGCCTCCACATTTTTCTCCTTCACGCAGCAACAGATACCCAGAGCCCGGGACCAGGAGGCACATAAGCGCCAGCATCCGAGCCCAGATCCACAAAACGCTCGAGACCATAGTGCGGCCACAACACGATCACTAAAACTGAGCTTACAGAGCAATTTACACCGAGTTTTACTCTAAAACTGACTAATGGACCTGAAAATGAGAAGAAAACTCTGCGTGTGTTCCTGCAGCTCACACTCCACCTTTCCAGATACCGTTTCTTTCTCTCGCTCTCTCTCTCCCACTCTCTCTCTCTCTCCCTCACTCATCCAAAAACAGTTTTGACTTGCCGTGATGTTTGGAAATGATTGGAAATGAACGTTTCTATGTTTTTTCCAAATACTTGCACTTAATCTCAAACACAGGAATTTCTCAGTCTGTGGAATGTTTACTCCAGTGGGATGGAATTGAGAGAGGGAGAGGTAGAGAGAAATGTGTTTATGAAGGTTTTCAGACATGCAATTAATTATTATGAAAGTCTCGAAGAAGTAAATGAAGTGTTACATTTGTTCATGATGAAGGACCAATAATGCTCCCGTGACAAACATTTTTATTCAAGTACTTCCAGTGAGATTTTTAAAAATGTTTTAATGTCTGTTTAATGCTTTTCCATCTCTAAATCATTTTGATATCAGTGTTTTTAAATGCTCCTCAGAAAATACAGTACGAGTACATTTCCAAAGACATTTCCGAGAACTAGCTTAACAGTTTACATAACTGACACAAAAGGTTAATCAGATTTACTGCTGAGTTCATGCGAGAGATTTTTAAGATACTGTGCTTTCAAGAACACGATCAAAAACACATACAAAGACTTTCAGTAAAATAAAATAAAAAACAATGAAAAGACTTACATTTTTCAAACCTCTGTAAGCAGATATTATTACACAAGCAACATGACTGACTTGCTAATCTGAGTGTATGATCATATTATTCATTTCATTTCTCAATTTTAATTCACTGGTTTAGTAAATATAACATGGAAACATCTGTACTTCATTAACTCTGTAATCATATAAAGTCAGTCTGAATTTGAATTTTAGCTGTTACAGCAGGACTACAGGCTGAATCACCAAGCTGAAATACACTTTTGCTGTTGTGCGTTTCTGTAAAACATTATTTCTCTCTATTTCGTCAGTCAAACACAAACAGAATAACCATTTAACTGATATTTGAAAAAAATAATGATATTTGATTATGCCTTATTAAAGACTTCGTTTGTTTTTTTCCCCTCTCCCTCTAATAGTGTTTAACCGAAAATCCATTCATTCAAGACTTATCTGAATATCTGAATATTAAAATTAGACAGAAGACACATCCCTAATCTACAAACCTACAAGTTCGAGTAAATAAAACAAAACAAAACAAAAAACACCAGATGTTATATTAAAAAAAGTCTCAATGTCAATGTTGATGTATGGAGCTGGAGTTCTACAAATGAATTAAAACTTGAGACGTTTTAGCGGTGAAGGTTAACAAACTGTACGTATTAGATTCAAGCTGATTCTTGGTAAAAGTTCGGAAAACAGACGTGTTTCATTATTTCATAAACGATAAAGTAGTATATACGGTAAATTAGTTTACATTTTAGATCTGCATGAAATGCATGTGGAAAAACAACAATCCCTTCAAACAAGAAAAGGAAGAAATCTCTGTTGTATAAAATCCACATTGCTACTAAACTGTGGATTTTATACACCATCAATTTCTTCCTTTCTTTTTTTCCCCATCAGTGTTTACGAAAGAAACCCGTCTCAGCTTTCATGAGGCCTCCTTTTTGTAGATATTATGAATTATTAAAGAGATCAAGTTACAGGAGTGGTACATAAAACCATATCCATATAAGTGGATTCCTGTGTTACTGGCTATATTAGTCTTTTTCACTGAAGTATTGATTTAAAAGCTAGATTACTGATTCATTTAGCACAAGCTAATCATAGCTTATGTCTCATAAGCACGCTGTGGCTTCTTCAAACGTGTGGTACCCCAACGACCTGCACGTATCCGGGATGGCTGATTTATCAAAGTGCTTTTGTTTTATTTAGGACAGACCTCCATGTCCTGCTGGAGTTTCTTAACGATCTCCTGAACGCGATCAGAAGGCCACGGAAGCAGCGGCAGCCTCGGAGGACCCATCGGCAGGCCGGAACACAAACTCATCAGCTGCTTATTCATGGCCAAGTCGAAGCCTAGAGAAGGATCAGAAGACAAATACACACTTTCTCATCTAGTCATGAGACGTACAGCTGACATTCGAAAAAATAGGAAGCTGATATTTTTAGGTGTATAATCAGCTTTGTAATCTATGACCTCACCTAGACTGTTTGAGAATGTGATCACGTCCTGCAACTTAAACTGAAAAGAAAAAAACAACAACAGATAAACAGTTAAGGTAATTAAGGAAAACACTTGGGAATGTGCTGTTATGGGAAAATAATCAATGATGGTGTGATGTCATGTTGCTTGACACAAAGAAGGTAAAGCCAGTGCCAAATCAAACATGTGGACCAATGATCTGTCGTGGCGACCCCTAATGGGAGCAGCCGAAAGAACAACACACACGCATATATATAAATATATATATATATATATATATATATATATATATATAAAATGTGTTACTATAAAGAGCAGTAAAAGGTAATAAATGAAACAAAGTCAATATTTGGTGTGACGATCCTTCGCTTTAAAAAAATAAAACAGTATCTCAGGTGCAGTGTGTGCAGTTTTATAAGGAAATGAGCTGTAAGTGTTACTGAGCATCTTGCAGAAGCAGCCACAGTTCTTCTGGAGACTTTGACTGTCGACTCGCTTCTTATTTCTGCAGCGAAACCCAGCA
>CM040461.1:2391174-2427237 GCA_022758105.1 Pangasianodon gigas | reverse complement strand
ATGAGCTGTAAGTGTTACTGAGCATCTTGCAGAAGCAGCCACAGTTCTTCTGGAGACTTTGACTGTCGACTCGCTTCTTATTTCTGCAGCGAAACCCAGCAGCCTTCATTATGTTTTTATCTGAAAAGTGTCTCTTATGGAATCTGCTGCTTTCTTTACTGACATACAAACATTTTTCTGTAACATTTAATTTTGTGCCAGAAAACTAATGTTTGGAATCTAAAATGTTTTTGTACTGAATCAATAAAGTAGAAGTCAGAAAATAAAAATCTACAACAAAGTTTGTACTAAAAAAAAAATAAATAAAAAAATAGGGTGCCTAAGACTTTTTTCTCATTGATAACAGTAAATGTGGTACACTCATTAAGAGCAAGCAGGAACAATTTCTTATTAATTCTAGCCAAAAAAATTTTTATACATAAATGTAGAGTCATAAAATCCCCACCAAACTTTACTGTTGTCCTCAAAGCATTGTCTTTTTTCTATCATTCCTTAAAGTTTACAGAAAGTAAACATACACTGGCATGACTTGTTTAACTTCCTTACTTCATATAACTTGATATGACCCCTATTTATTTATTTATTTATTTATTTATTTATTTATTGTGTACTTTTATCTCATATTTGTTTGACTAATAACTCACTATGATTTTGTTTATCTCAGACTAAAATGATATACAGAGCTTTATCTGTTGTATAAATATTGCATAAATGTGAAATTGTTCCAATTTAAAAAAAAAAAAAAAAGTTTCACAAACCAGGCAAAATTATAATAAACTTATGAAAATAAAATAAATGAAATGAAATAAAAATAAATAAATAAATAAATAAATATTTTTCTTTAGGGGTCTTTAAAAATATTATTTAAAAAAATATTATCATTATTCTATTTCTTATCCAGTATGTTAACTCGGTTTATAAAATAATTCAGTTATAATATATATATATATATATATATATATATATATATATATATATATATATATATATATATATATATATATATATATATATTTTTTTTTAAGAAATCTACTTCCGACAACAGTGTGATGACGTAGTTCGGGGCGCGTGTTACCCGGATGCGGATGTTGACGACTGCATGAAAGAGCTCAGAGAAACCAGCATCCGGTTATTAGCGGCTTGTCAAAGCGAATGACAGCGTCCTGGTTTAATTTATTTCCGTGGAGCGAAACCACCGAAAGAAAGACGGATTGTACACTTCAGGAGACGTATTTTGATCAGAATGAACTCTTTAAATTACGGCTAATTTCGGCTAGCTTAAAAAAAAAAAAATCTGGCTGAAAACAACAGCTGGATAAAAACAAGCAGGACCGATCTGTCATCCTCAGGGCAGCGTTAACTGGCGCGACAAAAGGATGTTAATGACAGTTTCTCAGCTGTAGATTTGTATTTTTACTCATCAAGGTGTCCTTTTTTAATTTATACATCTGTCTGAATTGTTTTTATGACGTTAAAATGGAAGAAGGATGTGTTTTTGGTGTTGTATATACACCACAAACATACAAAAGTAGTTAATAAATCACTACAGTGTATTTCCTTGAGATTAGTTTTATTCAGTGCTGGATTGTAAGTGAACAAAGCCTCAAAAAAGTAAGGTAAAGGTGTTCTTTTTTTTATTTTTGCTGATCTGCACCTGCTTTAAAGCAAACCACCAGGTGTATCCATGTTCAGTGTAGCTGTAGATGTGAGTTGTGTAGTTGTGTCACGGTGTAGTTTGTGTAGTTTGTGAGGAATAACCATGCCGGTGGATCAGGTGTGTTACAGCGGGTCCGGGTTTAGTCGCAGGTGACGCAGGCAGGCAGGTGTGCTGAATCTCACAGGTAAGGGTTTAGGTTAAACAAGATCATGTTTACTTTTTTGATCATCTGATTCAAATTCGTTTTAAATATTCCAAAGTAAAAAAAAAAAGTGAAGGACGGAGCAGAAATCGTGGAACGCTGACAGGTGAAGGTTTTGAGGATTGAAGAGTCAGATCCGTGGGATTATTATATTTATTCACGTTTATTTATTTACGGTGCTAAACATTTGTAAAAGCGCTGAGTGAGCAGTCATGAGTCCAAGCCTGCTGTTGTGACTCTGTAGTGTATTAAAGTTAATAAAGGGGTTTAGACGCTTCATTGGGCGATGATGTCACCTGTTTTCGTGCTGCTGCTCCTGCTCGGGTTCTCCGTCCAGCTCTCGCAAAGCATGAGCAGAGAGGAGAAGCACAAGCTGAGGTATGCGCTCGTTATTAAAATGCCATTTTTATTGTAAAGTAAGGTGTGTGTGTGTGTGCACTAACCCGGCTGTGTTTCCTTACAGAAATCAGGTGGTGGAGATGTTCAACCACGCTTATCAGAATTACATGGTACGTCAGCTACGTCATGGTTTCGCCTCATTCTCAGGATGGAAGATTATCGAATGTTAAGATAATTAAATATTATTCACATGACCTGCTCGAAAAAGGACAGCCTCTGAGGAAACAGATGTTTGTGCATGTCCAGGAACTCCAGCACAGGAACTGAAAGGGTTAACGTACAGACGATGAGTAGATGCAGCCCTTCGTCAGTTCGTCTGAAGAAATGTTTAGTTAATTGGATGTGTGGTTTGGGACACGACCGCAGCGGGCTCACGACGATGAGACATTTTAATGATGTTTGTATAGAACATGACTTCGCTGGGCTGAAAAATAGGACGACAGAGTGACAGACAGGAAAGACAGAAAACAAGAAAGTAGGAAAGGAAGAGGGGAAAATAGACAGAAAGAAATACAGAAGGATAGAAGAACTGAAAGGGACTAAAGGAAATACAGTAAGGGAAGGAAATGAAGAAGAAAATATAGGCAGAGTGAGAAAAGCAGAAGCAAGGAAGGAAGGAGATAAAGAAGGACAGAAAGAAAGAAAGAACAGACAGAAACGACAGAAAGGAAAGACGGAAGGAAGGAAGACATGGAGGACTGAAATGAAAAATAAACAGGAAGATTGAAATATAGAACTGTAAAAAAAAGGAGTTAAGAACAAGAGGATGGGTGGAGAAGAAAAGATAGAAAAGATGATGGACAGAAAGATGTGAAAGATTCTGACTGAAAATCTCTATAGTATTTTTCTGAAGTGTGTTTCTAAAAAAATCCCTGTGAGTGCTTTGATGTTTTTAAGCATTTTCTGTGCTGACTCATTAGCGCTCTCTCTCCCTCTCTCTCTTTCTCTCTCTCTCTCTCTCTCTCTCTCCCTCTCTCTCCCTCTCTCTCTCAGGACCATGCCTACCCAGCAGATGAGCTGATGCCTTTGACGTGTCGAGGTCGAGTACGAGGTCAGGAGCCCAGCCGAGGGGACGTGGACGATGCTCTAGGAAAGTAAGTCTGATACACACACACACACACACACACACACACACACACTTGCACATGTACTGACTTTAGCACCAGCTGCAGCCTGCTTTACCTCAGAGCAGTGTGTGTGTGTCAAGCAGCGGCTCAGCTCATCTCCGCTTGCGGGAATTAAAGTCGTTTCCTTAATTAGTCCTGAAATTTTAAACATCACCTGATCATAAGGCTGTCACACTTGATATATGTGTGTATATACATAAATATATCTGCATAAAAAATAACTAAATAACTAAAATACCTGCAATATATTATTAGAATCTCAGAAATAATCAACAAGCTTGAGTTTCCTGACACTGGGCCTCATTTATCACGCTGGCTACGAATTAAATGATTCGTAAATTGTTCACAGGAGCTTTTGCACATGTAATGTTGCGTTCATGAAAATCCAGTTAGTTCGGAAAAGCGTTCATATCCTACGTCTTTCTCCTGAGTTTGTGCGAATTTACGTAAAAGGTGACTCACTAACGTGAACCTCGATTGATCGGCTTCAGTGATGAGTCACTGCGATTTTATATACGCATCACTCTGACACTTTTTTAATTTCAGTTACACACCAGTTTAATGAACATTTCATGAATCTCAGTCCCTCGAAAGAAAGCGATTCCTGTAAATAAGCAAAAATAAGACAAGCTGTTTCATTAGGACAAAAGTAATGGCTCCCTGTAAGAGGAGAAGGAGGAGTTTGTGTGTATGTGGTAGCTGACACGCTGCAGTGGCTGAGCTGCATTACTAGAAGATTTAGCGCAGGACGCAATTAGGAGGCGCTTTTTCACCGTTTAGTCGCCGGTTTGTCATTTTCAGGTCAGTCAGTTTTGCCTTTTATGGAGTTTTGTGGACATGGCTGAATTTATGGCTGGTTGGCATTTATGAAACATCACCATACACATGTGAGGTTGAAGAAAATGGGTGTTAATGAAACTTTTGTAAGTTTCATGGGAATTTTTTTTCAGATTGGTGAAATTTTTACACACAAGTTTACCAAACGATGATGATAAATCAAGCCCATTGATGAAAATAGTTTATAGTATCAAAAATAGTTTGATATAGAAAATAGTATCAAAATAGTTTCATAGTCTGAACCCAGTGCTCCAGAATGTTCTTCATTGTGTGTGTGTGTGTGTGTGTATGTGTGTGTATGTGCGTGTTTGCAGGTTTTCTCTCACCCTCATCGACACCCTGGACACTCTTGCGGTGAGTTACACTCTAACACACATGTGTTTTAACGCTCAAGCCGAACACTCCGCTGTGTGTTCATGCTGTTTCTCCTCCTGATGTGTCCAGCTGTTGAATAAGAGCGAGGAGTTTGAGGAAGCGGTGAAGCGGGTGGTGAAGGACGTACGACTGGACAATGACATCGTCGTGTCTGTGTTCGAGACCAACATCCGAGTGTTGGGGTGAGCACGCTGATACTCATGTTACTGAACACCGAGCAGTGTGTATCTCTCCTTCTGAGACGAGAAACATTTAAACCAACCAGCAGTCCAACACAAGAACACTTACAGATTTACAGCTTCCTTTCTTTCTGCTTTTTCTTCTCCACCCATCCTTCCATCCATACCTCCAGTTAAGTCCTTTCTTTCTGCTGGCTTTCATTCTTCCTATTGATTCGATTCTACCTTCCTTTCAGTCCTCCACCTCTTTCTTCTTTTTTTTCCTTTTTGTCCTATTTTTCTCTGTCTGTTTTTCTCTTCTTCTCTTTTATACTTTCTGCCTTTCTGTTCTTTCTGTTTTTTTCTGTTTTTTTTTTGTTCTGTTTGTTCCTTCATTCACTCTGTCTGTTCTTTCATCCTGTTTGTCTTTCAGTCTGTCTGCTCTTTCTTCTTTTCTTTATTACTATTTCTTTCCAGTTATCTGTCTGTTATTTCTTTTGACATAGTATGATGTAATACAGAGTAAGTATTTTACTAGAACTGACAGGTACAGAGGCCACGCCTCCTTCACTGAGACTGACGGGTACAGAGGCCACGCCTCCTTCACTGAGACTGACGGGTACAGAGGCCACGCCTCCTTCACTGAGACTGACGGGTACAGAGGCCACGCCTCCTTCACTGAGACTGACAGGTTCAGAGACCACACCCCCTTCACTGGTTAATGGAGTTATGCATAATTGCACTTAGTGTTAGCTGAGTGTCACTGAAGGCACTCTCTCTTTCTCTTTCTCTTTCTCTCTCTCTCTCTCTCTCTCTCTCTCACACACACACACACACACACACACACACACACACACAGACTTTTATGCAGGAATGTAACATCAGTTAAGTGTGTGTGTGTGTGTGTGTGTATGTGTAAGTTCAGTGTGAATGACTGAGAACATGATCATTCTGTAGAGTAGTGTCCAATAATGTTGCAGTTAAAAGAGGCTTAGGTTTCTTTTATTAATAATTGTTTTATTGTGTGTGTGTGTGTGTGTGTGTGTGTGTGTAGAGGGCTGCTGGGAGGTCACTCCATGGCAGTGATGTGGAAAGAGAGAGGACAGCACATGCAGTGGTATCAGGATGAGCTCCTGCACATGGCTAAAGACCTGGGACTTAGACTCCTGCCTGCCTTCAACACCAGCAGCGGCCTGCCTTACCCCCGAGTGTGTACACACACACACACACACACACACACACACTCAGTGACCCTGAGGTGGATGTGCAGAGACACAGTGTTTTTCTCGAGTTGGTTGAATAATCACATTATTCGCATGACTGAGCTCTGTTCAGCTACCATGAAATTTCTGTCTCAGCCTCACTACTCCTTCCCCTTACACTGTCTCAGTAACAAGTAAGAATAAAACACTCCGTCTCATGCTGTGATAGGAAAATAATCAACGATGCGACCTAGTATGAAGTTACTGTTATCACCCTGAAGGTGATTATTTTCCAATAACAGCACATCCTGAAGTGTTTTATTCCTCTCAAACCGTAGCAATTTCCCAACAGTTACACATGTTATTTATTAAGGAATGATAAGTCATACTTTTTATCCATTTATAGGTACATTTACATGTTGTGGAACGTTCACAATACAAGTTACATTACAGCAGCTATAAACAGTCTTTCCCTCACCAACCTCTCTTTTTTCTCTATCTAGAAGTTAATAAGACAAAAAAAAAGATACAAAACGACGTGAAACCGCAAAACATAAACTCCTTCAACACCTTCTGACCAATCAGATTTGAGAATTCAGCAGCACTGTGTTATATGTATACTGTATAACATGTAACTCTTTTATACACTCTGTTTATAAATAAGATTATTTATATTATTTAATTGGTGGCTGGTGTTTGCTTTTGCATAAAGTTTAGCAGTTTTAACCACAGTATTTAAAAGCAAAATTTATAAAAACTCACTTAAAAGGATAGTTCATCTCAACTGTAGGCAGACATGTTTTTTTAAAAAAAACAAAAAACTAACGTATCTTTCTTATTGTCTCTTTTCCAAAAACATGGCTGACTTACTACATTTAAGAGATTTTTTTATATGACAGGTTTTTCAATAAGAGCGGTTTTCAGTGTGTAGCTGATATTAATTCTGCCCTGTATTTATTACTGAGCGTTAATGTTGTCCTATTAGATCAACCTGCGTCACGGGGTTCAGGGTCCTGAGACTCGGACAGGCACTGAGACGGACACCTGCACCGCCTGCGCAGGCACCATCATCCTGGAGTTCGCCGCACTGAGCCGCTTCACTGGAGACCCCACATTCGAGGTAGAGAAAACATCAAAATACCGTTAACCGTTTTGTTTCATGGACCGTAATAGTTAAATATGTTAAAAAGGAAGGTTTTTCAAAATGAAGGGTCACATGAAGCCCAATATTTAAGGCAAATAAATCAGTTTTGATAAAATAATGTTTGGTAAAATATATTTGAGATGTATGTTTTTATACACATTGTTTGAGAGCAGACCATGTAATTGTGGTTAAAAAAAAAAAAAAACTTTTAGTAAAGTTGTGTGTAAATGTTTGAAATAAGCAAAACCAAACTCAAATTTTCCGACGGATTTGCAAAAGTCGATCACCCGTAAAGTGCAAAGCGAGTTTCCGACACACTCGTTTGCATTTAGTGACTCATAACGCATAGAGGGGTGGAACCACAAAGTGCCTACTAACTAGTGAAAGAACAGGCAGAAGCGGAAGTTATTTTGACTCACTTCTATAACAATAAAAACATTTAGCAATCTAACAGCACCCGAAAAGATCGAAATCTAGAGACTAATTACAGTAAAGGCGAATTAGGTGTGAATTAGTGAGCAGACAAGAAGAATATATCTACTCTGTACCCATGTGACCATGCACACCAAGCACGTCCCACGGGGAAACTGCTATTTTAAAATGGCTTTAAGTGTTTTGGATGAATTTCTAGAAGTGTTGCACAGCGTTAAAAGAACTGATAAACCAGTTTTAATGCTCTGAAAAAAAAATACCTGTTTTTAATCATCTTTTCCCTCATACTTGACCTTAATCCTCCATCAGCGGGGGTATTTATTTACGGTTTACGGCAACGTGTCCTCCATTTACAACACCGGCATTTCCTTCGAATGATTTGTTTTATTTGTCTTAATTTACGGGTTTGTTTCTTTATTTTTCATATTCTTTAATTAACGGCAATAATTTATGAATAAATCCGTTTATATCCAGTTTGATAAACAAAGCGTATTAATAGGATAATAAAATATATTTGATTAAACATTTTTATAAATGAGACACATATGATTTAATGAACTTGACTTACATAGTGGCATTTAGTAAATAATATTTGGTAAAAATGTTGGTTAAAAGTGAGGCAGATTTTACATCATGAAATCCCAACATGCGTATTTAATGGTGCTAAAGATGTTAACGTGTTGTATTTATAATGTCCAGGCCCATGCGCGGAGAGCTCTCGACTTCCTGTGGGAAAAGAGACAGAGAAACAGCAACCTAGTGGGAACGACCATCAATATCCACTCGGGGGAGTGGGTGCGCAGAGGTGGGTGAACCTGCTATGGACTGTACCATTATTCAGAGAAACCCTGATGGATTTTCGTTACATATTTCTGTATTCTTTGTCGTTGTAGACAGCGGTGTAGGAGCTGGGATTGACTCGTATTACGAGTACCTGCTGAAGGCTTACGTTCTGCTGGGAGACGACCAGTTACTTCAGCGCTTTAATATAGTGAGCTTTCCTCACCACACACACACACACACACACACACGCTTTTCCATTGTTATTGAGGTATTAGAATCAGATCTTATTCTCTTGGTTAAACATGTGCTTTTATACGCTACACATTTTTATGGAAAATTGACCTACCGAAATCTCTGAAATTAAATTAAATTACCTATTAAATACAAAGAATTTTATACATTTTTTTAATCTAAAGAGAGATTAAACAAACCACAGAACAAATCTTTAGTGAACAGCATGTCCAAAAATGTTTTATTCCTCTCATACCACAGCAGTTTATTAAAGAACGACATGTCATACTTTTTATTTGTTTAAAATTACGTCGTAGAACCTCCTCAAAACGACTTCGTTTCTGTTATTGTGTATGTTATAGTAGCTATAAATCACTTCCTCTTGAAGTTAATGAGAAAAAAATGCAGCTGAAAAAGTGCAAATTCCTTCATCCTTACAAAAACCCCTTCCACAAGTGTTTTAATAATTTAATAATTTTGATGTATTTAAAATTTGTAATTACAATTAAAATTTAATATTATAAAAGGAGTATTAATATTATATTTTATGAGACTAATTGCCCAATAAGATTAATTAAATTTACAGTCAGCCACCTGCGTACATTATTAGTAGGTACATTGCATTTCTGGTGCTTCCTGTATAAACAGATCCATTTGCCCTACATTTTTTGGTTCCCCGTGTGAGGAATAGCTCAAATTTGGCAATTTATAAAAGCTTTAAGCCTCGACACAGAGGACCCAGATGTTTGTTTGCATGCACTGAAAACGATGGTTTAATTTCCAAGGATTGTAGTTGTTGTTTATTTTACACATGTGTTACTGACATATGATAAAATGTTAAAATGTTACAATAATTCCTCAGTTATAAATCTCGAATAAAAAAATTGTAAGGTGGTAAAGGATTGGGTTTGCAGAAAATTCATGATATTTACTTTAGGGTTCCCTGGAATAGACCTTCTGTTATATAGAAACATGATCCCTAGCCTATTTCCTTGTGTTTTTGTGATGTGGAATAAGAGCAGAGCTTCAATTGTTCTCTGCCTGTGTGTGTTTCAGCACTACGCGTCTATAATGAAGTACATCAGCCAGCCTCCTCTGCTGCTGGACGTACACATCCACAAACCCCTGCTGCCCGCACGCACCTGGATGGACTCGCTGCTCGCGTTCTTCCCCGGCCTGCAGGTCAGACGCATCTCCTGTACACAAGACCTTAATCTGAGGAAAAAAAAAAATACTATCACCCCTGAGACCTTTAAGTACCATTCGTTACTGATGATGTCACTGCATGCAGCACATGCCTGATGTACTGGCATGACCTTTGCTCTCTTTAAAAGTGCCTGTGGATGTAATTCAGAAGTGTTCTGAATTTATCAATGATTTACAGATAGAAGGTCCACCGTTAGAGGGTCATGAACCACAATGAACCCCCAGAGTGTTCATGGGATTTGGAAGTTAACAATTAAAAAGGGTTGGGTAGAAAACTATTTTTCGAGAAGGTTAGAATATATAAATGATGAACAGATAAGAGGATAGATAAATGGAGGAATGGTTTGAGGAGTAGAATGGTGGGAAGCCACCAAGGACAGGGAGTTTCACTGACTGTTTTATTAGCTAGCACCCTAAAGATTTATTTTTACCTCTTATTCTGAGAGAACCCTTACAGGTTCCCTATAGAACTCTACACCAAAGGGTTTACTTTTTTAAAAAGCAGGACTACTTTTTGGAGTGCTAGAACCATTAACCATTCAAAGAACCCTTGAGGAACCCTTTTTTCTAAGTAAGTGTGTATGTACTGTGCTGTGGAAAAAGTATTTGCCCCCTCCTGATTTCCTCTATTTTTGCATATTTGTCACAATAAATAGTTTCACATCTTCATACAAAATGCAATATTAGGCAAGGAGAACATGAGGAAACACGAAATACAGTTTTGTGTAAACAACAGCAACCAAATGTTTCTGATGACCGGAGATGAGTCTTTCACGTTGCTTTGAAGGAATTATAGCCCACGCTTATTTGCAAGAATTGCTTTAGTTCAGCCACATCGAAGGGCTTTGGAGCGTGTAAGCGTCAGGACTTTGACTAGGCCACACCAAAACCTTAATTTGGTTTCTTCTGAACCCCTCAGCGGTGGACTTGCTCTCATGCTTCAGATCATTGTCTGGTTGCAGGGCTGTCAGTAATCGCGCCTGAGTGTGTCACGTTTAATTGAACCCAATTCTCAGTTAGGGGGCAATTACTTTTTTTTCCACACAGGGCTAGTTGATCTTGAGTAACTTTTCCTTCAGTAAATGAAATGATCGTTTAAAAGCTATATTTTATATCTTGTGTCGTCTTTGTCTTATATTAAATTGACATATGCAGTAATAAAAGAAATCAGGAAGAGAGCAAATACATTTTCATGTCACTGCAAACATTTTTTCTGTAATTGCACTCTCTTAGGTGCTAAAAGGAGACATCCGTCCGGCTATAGAAACCCACGAAATGCTGTATCAGGTCACCAAGAAACACAACTTCCTACCTGAGGTAGGTTCCTCTTTCTTGGAGCAACCGTTAGAGTGTATCTTAACACTTAAGTTAGAGTGTATCTTAACACTTAAGTTATGTCGCTTAAATTTCCTCTTCTATCTCTCTCTTCGTTCCTTTTCTCCCTCCATCAGGCCTTCACTACAGATTTCAGGGTTCACTGGGCGCAGCATCCGCTGAGACCCGAGTTTGCAGAGAGCACCTACTTTCTTTACAAGGTGTGTGTGTGTGTGTGGTTTTTTTTTTAACAACAGGTTACAGCGTGTTTTCTCCAGCTCCACCCTGAGTACTGTTATTATGTCCTAGAACAGCACCGACGTTATCTCTCAGACTATTTGCACTATCGGTGGCATATTTGCGCTTTAGGGTGTTGACTAGCATTTTGAGTTACCTCGTGTGTTTGTACAGTAAAGTTCATAATGATAACGCGTTCTCTGGTTCAAACTCCTGCTGAACAGGCTCTAGTTCCTCTTTACTTTACCAAGTACTGGTGGTTTGTTGACCAAACTAGTCTTTAGTGGATTAGAATTCTGCCGATCCGACGTTTAACAGAACAATTTTGTTTTGTGGCTAAATGTTTCAAGCCAGTGTTATATTATAGGTCTATATTTCTTAATATTTTCAAATAAAATTTTTATTATGAATAAAAATAAGACTGCAGGTAAGTCCCATTAATTAAGTGGATCACTAAATAAACATTAACACACTAAACATGTGTGTGTCTCTATGTTCATCTAGGGTTTCTCATGTTTCAGCGCAATGACATTTTAATCATAACAATTTTATATACATAACATTTTCATATTTTTATAATAAATAAAATTATTACTAAATGTGTACTTAATAATTTATACATTTATACACTGAATACATTAAACAACTACCATTATTGTTATTACTAAAACAACAGTAATAATAAAAGTAACAATAATAATAATACATAGCAATGAGTGAAAATTAATTGATTGATTAATTGATTAATGATCATTATTGTAGTTAAACCAATAAGTAAAATGAATAAGTAAATAAATAAAATAAGTAAAGTAAATATAACCTGGAATGCTTGTAATTTAATGCACCAAAAAAAATCTGAACTTTACCTTTATTTATTTATTTATTTAAAAATGTATTCCCTGTTCCTATTCTTTCCCTCTCTTCTACTCTCTCCCTCTCATAGGAGTGGCTTTAATAGTCCATGAAATATGTAACTATATCATTAACAAAGTGCAAAGGTGGGATGATGGCAAGATTTTTTTTAAAAAGGTGGAGAATAAAAAAAAAAAGAGAGGTTAAAAAGAATTAGTTAGCTGTAACTTAAGATGATGAATTAATTACAGTGTTTACAGAAATTGCAAATATGATTAAAATATAATTCATTGCCCAGGTGTATAATTATTCGTATAATTTCTGACACACTGCGAGAGGAGTGTCCAGACTACACAATCCACAAGGCCGTAAATCCAACCTTGTTATTTTTCTGCCGTTTGTATAAATGTCCTTGTTTGTTTATTGTTGCTGTCTCCTGTCCCTAAACACTTCCTGATGTTCTATCTCTCCCAGGCCACCAGGGACCCGTATTATCTGGAGGTGGGACGCACTGTTCTGGAAAACCTGAACCGCTTTGCTCGTGTCCCCTGTGGCTTCGCCGCCATGAAGGACGTGAGGACAGGAAGCCATGAGGACCGGTGAGACACACAGTACAGATTTATCCCATCATGATTTTTGCTGATGCTTTGTTTTTTTATAGCTGATGATAGCTGAAGATCTGTCCTAATGACCAGGTGGTTGTGGGGTCAAATCCCACACCTGCTGATCTGCCACTGCCAGGGCTGTTGAGTCAAATATGAGACTCAGATTATATGCTTGTAGTAAAAAATTATTGTAAAAGCTGCTCAGATAATCACACACTCACATACTATCACTGTGTTATCTTGTGTTTGGTACATTATGTGTCACATGGCCTATGATTTTATTTTAGTTTTCCAGGTATTCAGACTAAACAGAGTTGATGTAGAAGGTCAGGAGGCAGATCAGAATTGAAAACGCAGACGTATTACAGATTAAATTTGTGTTAAAGTGAACTGAAAGGACGTTGCGGCGTGCTTGTTTGTCTTTCAGCATGGACTCGTTTTTCCTGGCTGAGATGTTTAAGTACCTGTTCCTGCTGTTTGCTGAAGAGGAGGATTTACCCTTCGACGTGGAGGACTACGTCTTCACCACAGAGGCTCACCTGCTCCCGTTGTCGCTCTCGATCGCTCCTCGCTCACACCCGCCCCCTGCAGGCAACTCCACAGTACTGCATGCTGCGGTACGGCACACTACAGTCCATTACAGTACTTAAACCTCCTGGGATGATGAGTACCACAAAATTAGATGTAAATTAACGCTGGGGTTTATTTGATTTAAATATAAATACACAGATATGTTTCAGAAAGGCGCAGATTTACAGTAGGATAATCATATAACCCAGTATCAATATCATTTTTAACACATCGCAGTATTTATATTTTTTTTTAATTGGTCTTAGCCATAATAGAAATTTGTTTTTCCTGTTTTTTTTATTTTTGCTTGGAATGTTAAATTTCTTTTAATTTAATAGATTAAAACTGTTTAAAATCTTGTTGCATATCTCACTTAACATTCCATGTTTTCATCGACGTTGGTGTCTGGCTTGATTTTGATTGGTGGGGCGCAGGGGGTGGGCGATATGACAAAAATGATCATACCACAATACTTGAAGAGGTTTACAATAAACAATAAACAGTATGTATCACAACATGTATAGGTTAGCTAACAAACCTACAAAACAAGTGTTGCATTAAAAAAAAAACAAGGTTTTGTAAATCTAGTCTAAAAAAATTATTATTAATTTTAAAGATTCAGTCTAACATCAGATCAGCCGCCTACAATTAGATTTTGTATTTGTTATTAAAAACGTACTAAATGTTAAATTAAATGTTATGCTGACAGCATGTGAAAATTTCTCTTTTATTATTAACATTTTCATTTCCTTTAGATTTTTGGAATTATGTAATATTATTATTAGAAAGATTTTTTTCTGTGTTTGAGATTTACACACATAGTTGCCTCAGACATATCGCGTTCCTTTATGTCATATAAAAAAGTCAATATCGATGTAAAACACATACCTCTTTGAACTGCCTTGATATTTAATCATATTATTATATAGTTATATACATATTATTAGGCAGCAACACATTCATGAGAATAATTATCTCAGCTTTCCTTCTAGTACACCATATTTGCCCACTTTAATAATATCTTCTTTATTAATTTAATGTAATTTCTCTGTCTCTTAATTCCTCTCTTTCTTGCTTGCATTTTAAACAGACACCGGTGGAGCTAGACGACTCAAACTTTGAATGGACCTGTCCCAACACCCGACTCCTTTTCCCTGACCCTGCCTACCCACGGAACCTTCGGGAGCCAATCAGGAGTGCGGTGGACAAGAGTTGTCCCCGCCCCACACCCCCTCGGTAAGAATTCCTAAACGAATCATTTAGGAATAAGGTGGTTTTTGTGCAAACGTACTAACGTGACGAATGTGGTGGTGACTGGACCCGTATGAGTTTTACTTTCTTATATAAATAATAAAACACTTGGGGTTGTGCTGTTACAGTAGAACAATCAACAGTGGGATAGTGTGATGTGATGAAGCAGAGTTACTGTTACCATCCAAAAGTTGATTATTTTCCTATAACATCATGTCCTGAAGTATTTTATTCCTCTTATACCACAGCAACTAGCCAGCACTAACAATTTTTTTGTTTATTATGTGATGCTTTTTATCAATTTATAGTTTAATGTTGTGAAACGTCCACAAAATCTGTTATCACTTACGATACAGCAGCTATAAACAGTCGTTTCCTCACCAGCATCTGTTTTTTCCTCTCTCTTGAAGTTAAAAAGACAAAAAAAAACCCACACAGAGTGTCATGTTACTGAGAAACCGCAACATGTAAACTCCTCTGTCCTGACACTGGAGACTCCTTACATCTCCTTACAGAAAATTTCACCATATCAACAATTACGCACCTTTTTTTTTTAAATTAAATCTGTTTATGTGTAACGTCCAATATGCAAGTCCCTGTGTTTGTACTTAAACGAACGCATTAATATAAACACAACTATCAGAGCTGCTGTTATAGGAAAATAATCAACACCTTCTGTCCAGTCGGATTGGAGAATTCAGCAGCTCTGTGGTATAATATTCTATAAGACCTCTGTTAAATTGAATCCTTAAACCTTTTCTTGTAGCTTTAGTAGCTTTTATATTAATCAGTCAGTAAGGATCGTGTAAGTTGAGTCGAATAAAGAAATGTCTCTTTATATAATAATAAGAATAATAATTATTCCTCTTTCTCTGTATTTCAGAGAGCCAGGAGTGGGTCGTGCTCCGCTGAGAGCTCAGGACTTCATGGCTAATAATCCGGAGCACCTGGAGCTGCTGAAGAGGATGGGGGTCACGCTGATCCACCTGAAGGACGGCAGAGTTCAGCTCGTACAGCACGCCGCACAGGTATATCAACCGATCCACCACTCTATTTACTGGAGCTGTGTGATTTTAGAAATGACACTTGTTCAGAAAGCTCTGCTTCTTAATAATACAGTTCAGGTGTTTTAGCTTAAACACGCACATACACACACAGTTTTATAGTTTTATTCTCTTTTAGTATGAAAAGTAAAAAATTTCTTCTTGCTTCTAGAAAAGCATTATTGCACAAGATGGTAGAACAAAAGCCATTTGAAAGCTCTTTGTACTAGTGAGCTTTGTAATAGTGAGCTAATGGCATGATTTTTTTTGTGAGATTTAGCCCTCTGTGTATTATATTCAAGAGATTTAGCGGATCCATTGTTTCATTGTAGTCCTTTTATTTTTTATTTTTTTCTATAAATATGATCTCTGTTATAATATTACATGATTATTTTCACAGCATATGGCATCATTCAGTTGAATAATGCCATATGCATGGAGTATTAATGTGTCTGTATAATGTCTATACGTGTGTGTGTGTGTGTGTGTGTGTGTGTAGGCGGTCAGCGCCGTAGCTGCTGAGGACGGCATGCGTTTCATGCAGGAGATGATGGAGCTCTCCAGCCAGCAGCAGAAAGAGCAGCTTCCCCCCCGCGCCGTACAGATCATCTCACACCCCTTTTTCGGCAGAGTGGTACTGACCGCTGGACCTGCGCAGTTCGGAATGGACCTTTCTAAGAGCAACTTAGGGGTGAGTAGGTCCGAATGACTTCTTATTTAGAAAACTAATTTAGATCCAGAATTCAACACACTGTCGTATAATAAGTCTTTGGTTAACGTTCTCACTATCCATTCTCTTTTTATTGTCGCTTTAGTAGCATTAACCACAACCATGACCACTAGCATTATTGTGCTTATCTCTCGGCCAAATGCAGGATTATTTTGAGAGGCGCATAATGAGAGTTCATCGACTCTTTTTCTCTCTCTTTTTCTCAGGTGCGTGGTTTCGTGACGGTGGCTGAGCCTTACTCTGGCTGCGCTGAGTTGAGCAATGCTGAGATCGTGGCCGGCCGTATCGCTCTGCTGCAGAGGGGACAGTGCATGTTCGCCGAGAAAGCCAGAAACATTCAAAAGGCTGGAGCTATCGGGGGAATCGTCATCGGTGAGGCACACGGAGCATTCAGGAAAAAAAATTACACTCTCTTCTAATTATGGTGTACAGAAATAAATTAATTATATATTCCAGATTTTCCAGTTTATAACAGACACTTGGCCAGAGTTCTCCAATAAAATCTCTTGTAACACCACTAGCTTGATTTTTAAACAAAACTGACTCTTTTAATCATGTGATAAAATCAAGCAATAAGCACAAGGGCATGCGTTACACTGATTCCATGAAGTTTAAGGATGTTCTTAGGTATGCTGCCTAAAAAGTAATATAAAACAGTGACAAAAACAATATGATACACAAATCCAGTGTTCAATAAATAATTGAATATATCATTAACAAAATTTGCTACAAACAATTCTTCAGCTATGCAGTGTAGTTTCTTAACAGTAAGATTTGTTGGCTAAGCAACATAACAGGATTAAGATTAGGGTAATCTGTGGACAGAATGTTTTAAAACCTGGTTTAAATACAGAATTTAATTATTGCGATGCAGTCACAGGTGTGTGAATATCGAGGGTTTTAAAAAGGATTTTGAACGCTGCTCAGCCGATCAGATTTTAAAAACGAACCACATTTCACAAACTATGAGTCAGATTTATTTCTGTAATGTGCGTATGCGTAGGTTAAAATTGGTGTATTATATTTGTAACACAGAATTACAAACAAAAAGCTGCCTGCAACATGAAGTGAAACTGTGCTTGACTAAAAAGCAAAAAAAAAACCAGCATATAATATTGGTTATTTTTTTTTTAAATCAGAGCAGATAGAATTAAAACACAGGACAGGTTTTTGACTCCTCCATGAGCTGATTGAGTGTGTGTTAGTGTAGGGGAAATCACTCAACTCAGCATTTCCACGTTTTCTCTCAGACGATAACGAGGGCAGCAGCAGCGACACGGCACCGCTCTTCCAGATGGCAGGAGACGGCCGGAGCACCGACGATGTCACTCTGCCGCTCCTCTTCCTGTTTCATAAGGAAGGGAACATCCTGCTGGAGGCCCTGAAGGAGCACAGGGAGGTGGAGGTGCTGCTTAGTGAGAAAGCACGAGACAGAGGTGAGTCGTGAGGAGCCACAACGAGATGTGCGTCCTCAAACAAGACTCGTTCACTTCAAAAATTAGATCACATAACTGATTTGTGTTGTGTCTATTTATGCCCCTAAATCAGAATGTAGTCATGTTAAACCCACAGTTTTGCGGGATGAGTGTTTTGATGTGAAATATCATTTAAGTGAATCATCCTAATTGACTCCAGTGGAAGGGAACAGTGTGTACTTTCTCTACTTTTAGTGTTCATGCTGAAAATTTTTACTTACAGAGTAGACTCAATCTCTCTGTTTCTTTCTAATCTTTTTCACTCATTCTTTTGCTTTCACAGTGAGTTTGTAACAGTTGCCTTTCTTCTGCTCTCTCTCTCTCTCTCTCTCTCTCTCTCTCTCTCTCTGCTTCTGCTTCCTCTCCTCTCCTCCTCTTGTGGATGAGCAGAAGCCATATTTAAGGGAAAAGCCCTGCCGGGCGCCCTGTTGGATGGTAGTAAGTAATCTACAGCTCTTCCTTCTTTTCCTCTTCATCCTCATCATGTACAGGGGTTTTCCGTCTCTGTTTTCTGATTGACTCACTGACTGACTGTCTGACTCACTCACTGTCTGACTCACTCACTGTCTGACTCACTCACTGTCTGACTCACAGAATGATTCACTGGCTGACTCACTGACTGACTGTCTCACTGGCTCACTGACTCACTGGCTCACTGTCTGACTGTCTGATTCACTCACTGACTCACTGTCTGACTCTCTGACTGACTCACTGACACACTTTTTGACAGGCTGATTGACTCACTGACTGAGCACGGACTCACCCAATGACTCACTTACTGATTCACCTACTCACTGACTGGCTCGGTAGCTCAGTCAGTATGTCTGTTAGCTGTATGACTGACTCGTTCACTGACTGATTCACAGACTCACTGATTGACTCACTGGCTCAGTGTCTGACTCACCAACCGAATACCTCACTGACTGACTGATTCACTCAATGACTCACTGACTGACTATCTGACTGACTCGCTGACTCACTTGCAAGATGTACAGTGTACACCTAAAACGAGAACAAGCAATCCATCACTAAACTAGCAAGGATCTCTGTTACCACTTTACTGTTTTCCGCTCATATTGCGACAAATTCCGTCTCTTGTGCTACAATCTTTCCCGCCTTCTGCACCACGATTGGCTGTTCTTACTCACTAGCAGTTTACCGATTGGACATTTGAGAAACCAGATTGTGGAAGATAATGATTACTCTCCAGCAAAGAAAAAAATATTGTGGAATACGATTGGTGAAATCCTAACGCAGGTACAGCAGTACAGTGGCCAGTTGTCATGGTAACCAAGAAGGCTTAGCTAACTTCACCTGCTATGTTTGCATGTACTTTCATGTTTCTTGGGTTAGAGTACAGTAGAAAGCAAAAATTAGCATTTTCATACTCCGATCTTCAAGAAATTGGTTTAAATTTTGCAAAACCTTGTGAACATTCCTGAATGTAACATATTTTTGAACAATGTACATGTTGCAAGTCGATGTTGTGTTGATTGACAGCTCTCTGATCCCCTCTTTGCTCTCAGGTGGAGATGAAACGGAGGAAGGGGAGGAGGAGGGCTGCTGCGAGGAGGACCACGGTCATCCCGCCCCCTCGTCAACACCTGACCAATCACAATCCACCACTCAGGACCAAGATGTAGTGGGTGAGGAGACAGGAAGGCAGGAGGAGGGGCTTAGCAACGACGTACCTCTGACCGTGGAGGAGGAGCCTGCAGAGGACGAGGATCCTAACGACCAATCGGTGGACTCTTTAATGGCCGATTGGCAGGAGGACTTGGAGGCGTTTAAACAGATGGAGAACGATGAACTTTGACCTTGGACTCCAGGGATGGGTCGCAGAACAGAGCCATAATTATTTAAAGAAAAAAAAAGACACTTTGGGACACACCTGGTGTACAGGACAGAAGACGAAGGCGTCATTCTCAGGTGCTTTTTCAGGAGCAGAAATGCTCACCTGTGCAAACGTACAGTCTTTAACCTCCACCTGTAACCAAACTCAAGACCAAACTGTCTCGTCTCCTGTCTCGTCTTGTCTCATCTCGTCTTATTGTACGTCTTCCTTCTTCCAAATCCGTGTTTATTAATCCATGGGGTTGAGTGATGGACGTTAATTTGAAGTGATTTGCAGACTGATGGGTAATGAACGGGAGAGTTTACACAGCTGTTACGGTTATACGTGGAAAATCAAAAGATCGTACGAACTCTTTGGACTGATTCGACTGTATGTATATATGTATTTGATGTACGTTGGGTTTTTGTGTCTGTCATTTCTGGAACATCAACTTGAGAATCAACCTTTTAGTCCTGAGTTTTGCTTCTCGTCAAGCTTACCTGTAAAGGAACGGTTCATCGCAAAATTTAATTTACACGGTGTACTTGTCTGCGAATTCTGGTGACCATATATAACATTTGTTTCGACAAATTGGCACTAGATCCATGAATTAGCATGTATATCATGCGAATTAACACGTGCAATAAAAGTAACACCTAAATGCATAGAAAATTGAATTAAAATAAAGCTAAGGCCACTCTGCTTTTCTAGCATCCGCTAAGCGCCTTGTCAAATATGAGTACTGAATTGAATTTTTATGAATGATAATCTGCTGATACTAATATCTAAGTTATTCACTGATGTCACATAGACTTGCTGATGTGATTTAGAGCCTCAATAATCCATAAATGAGCAAAACGTCACCGTGTAGCTGAATGTCGGAAACTCGTAGTGAGATTTTGTATTATTTTGACTTCTAGTTTAAAGGTGGAATTGTTTTTTTTTTATGGGGAAAAAATTCAGTTCTCATAGACTTCTATTACTTGTGAGCTACATCAGCCATGCAAAATGAAAGAAGCAAACTAATCATATGTTGGTTTATCGATCACATTTGTGCTGAGGTGAAACATGTTAAATTTCATATTTCGGTGAACCGTTCCTTAAACACTCCGTTTAACTCCGCAGCTTGTGTGTGTGTGTGTGTGTGTGTGTGTGTGTTTTTTTGTCTGTGTGTGAGCCAGTCAGAGAAAAGAGCAACCCCAGCTGTCGACTCAGCTGCTAACTTGGGAAGAAGCATCTAAGGACCAGGGCCTGTGTTTGTCTTGAGCATTAATCAGCCCTCAGGTGTGTGTTTCCTGGAGAGTAAAAGGCACAAACTGAAAAGATATGCAACCTTTCTTTCGTTGCCAAACGTGGGCCCAAACACACCTTCATCCTCCAGGGGGCGCCATTTTCACACCCCTCACCGACTGAATAGAAGAGACTGAACAGAAGAGCCAGGAGCAGAGTACAGGACATCATAAACTGGATTTTTAAAAAAAAATGATGGTTTCACAGTTTTTAAATGAGACGATATGAAGAAATTTGTATGAAAAGGTGGAAATCCGTGCACTGTGTGCAATAAATGGTACAGGCATGTTTGATTTTAATGGACGTCTGTGTTTGTGGTCTGTTATTCTAATGACAAACCAAAGGTGAAGCAGCTCTGAACATCAAGCAGGACATGAGCGCTTTTTGGCAGCTTTATGGCACACTTTATTGACTTTTATCTAGCACCCAGTTCTAGTTCGAGTTCATAAACAGTCCACATGTGAAACTAAAGCTGGTTTTCTGAGAAACGTTTAAGAGAACTTGCGTGAGTGGAAACGGTGGGAAAACTTGAGGGGGAAAAAATCAGCCGCCTCTGGTTATGGAAATCCAAACAGTTCATAAATGTCTCAAAAACACTCTGTAGGTCAGGACAATAAAATGAATGATTGTGATTTTCGTGCTTTATGCTAACAACAGAATGATGAGGGTTAATGCTTAACCACAGATGATTAATTTATGGCCCTAAATAAAACTATTTGAAGGGGTAATGTTTTGGTTTGTAGTGGCACTTACACACGTTACCACTACCGTACCACGGAGAATAACATAAACACATACTTCTCTGTTCTGTTTTCACTGTTGACCTATTTTGAACAAGTCATGTCATGGCATCAAAAAGGGTAAATGAAATGAAAAATTTGTCTGTGAAAGTCTGGCCCAGTGAGCCTCCTTCAGCTAAATAATTTACATAAACACTTCATCCATCCATCTATTTTCTCTACCGCTTATCCTACACAGGGTCGGGGGGAGCCTGGAGTGTATCCCAGGGGACTCGGAGCACAGGGCTTGGGACACCCAGAACGGCGTGCCAATCCATCACAGGACACAATCGCACACACTCACACACCCGTTCACACACTACAGACAATTTGGAAATGCCAATCAGTCTACGACGCATGTCTTTGGACTGAGGGAGGAAACCGGAGTATGTGGAGGAAACCCCCGAAGCACAGGGAGAACATGCGAACTCCGCACACACCGTGAGCCGCACATAAACACATTTAATTGGATAAACCACAAGAGTGGATCTGCTACAGAATCCAAGCTCATGTTCAGAAAACTAGAGTCACTGAATGACAGCCAGGTTTTTTCCCCACACATTTATCATCTGTGCTGCAGTATTTTCTCACATGCTCACATCGGTTCGGTCTGCTGAAACGCTTTACTGCAACCGCATCACGATCCACCAGTTAACGACCTCTGGGCTTTTTAATCCATAAAAAAAAAAGGAATATAGTGTAAAATTGTGCATGATACAAAGCTTGAGCTTGTTCTATTAAACATACATCAAAGATGGACTGATACAATGCAGTTTTACACTGGACTTTATCTCTTACATAATAAACACCCTGATTACATTGCTTTTACATGTTACTTTGACATATTATTCTCAGATTTATTAATAAACGTTTAGACCAGTAGTTCTCAAAGTGCGGTCTGGAGACCCTTAGGGGTCCATGAGTTCATTTTTTTATTTTTTATTTTGTTACAGTGGTGGAAATCATGACCCACCATTATGAAAATTATTATATTTATGATTGAGTTATTCAGCCTTTTTGGTTGGACTCTTGAATCCAGTGGGTTTAATCCAAACCTCAGCAACTCACAAACAATCAGGCTATAAATAATGTCCCCCTGGATCCTAATGTGTTCAGGAATAAAACTCTAGGGCTCCAATAAATGACCAAAGTATTACCACACGTTTGAATAATGAGCCTAATATTTCTACAGTTGGATAATAAATCTTTCCTGAAGGGATCAATGAGATTATTTTACACTTAAAGGGCTATAAAAAGAAGTGTCTCATTAATATTTAATTAGTGGTTTATTTAATTATTAATAGTTTTAAAAAAATCATTTTTGAAACGTTTTAAGGCATGGTTTGGTCTTCTTGGCTTTCCATGCCTGATTTATGAGCAACGCCCCTCCGTATACGTCATGGCCTAGGATTGGCCTGCTGGTAGCTCCAGGGCAAAATGACTTCCGGGTTTTCCGGCCGAATAAGGAAGCGCAGACTGCCAGCTGACAGTGTTGCCAGATTGTGTGTTTTTAAACCAGTTTTTTAGTTGGCCTGGGCTGTGTACAAAATAGGTCTGAATTGTCTTAGTGTGTAGGCAGTGGCAAAGTTAGGCAACTGTCCTGGGCCCCCAGAAACCAAGGGCCCCCTAAAAATGCAAATTATATATATTTTTAATTATTAATGCTAAATAACATTCAAAAAATTTAAATATCGATGTTAAAACACTGAATAGGGCCCCATTCTTTTATTTTGCTTAGGGCCCCAAATCAGTGTGTGTGTGTGTGTGTGTGTTTAATCTTAATTAATTTAGCATTGATTTTTGTAAATAAAATGAAATAAAAAATAAACTATCTAAAAAAAAACTTTTTAAAAAATTTAAAAAAGATTTGATCACTAGATCCAGTCACTAAATTTCATCCCTTTCATCTTTGTATTTTTGTACATATGGTCAATAACCTGGTATATTGCGCTAGTTCTCTTACTTTCCTGTAACCGCAGCACATGGACAATCCTCTGATATACTGCTCCAGTACTTCTGTATTTTCTGATATATCTATTTACTGCACTACATATCACACTCCTATCACTCATTTTGTATTCTTGTCATTTTTGACACTGCTTCTGTTATATTTATATTTATTTGTCTACCTTCTCACATATTATAGTCTCACTATCATGCTGCGGTAACACTTTAAATCCCCAGGAAGGATTCATAAAATTTTATCTTATCTTATCTTAAATAAAAAACTGATTATTCATCAGAATGCACCTGCTATACAGAAGCACACTGCTGCCACATAACAAAACAAATCCCCATTACTGTCTCATTATTATGATAAATATCTCATTACTGTGAGGAAATCATCTCGTTTATATATATATATATAATTTTTACATGACAAATTTTGCAGTTGAATAATAATAATAAAATAATAAAGCATCTTGTTATTACAAGAACTTCTCATACAAGAAAACATCTCATTATTCCAAGAAAAACATTGTTACTACAAATACATCTTTTTATGAGATTATTATCTTGTTTTGAGATCTTGTGAGAAAATTATCTTGTTTTTATGAGAAAATATCTTGTTATAATGAGAAAAACACTTCATTACTACAAGAACACATCTCATCAGAGAGATAGATCTTGTTACTACATGAAAATATCTCATTTTTATGATAAAATCATCTTGTTATTATGAGAAAAACACTTTGTTACTACAAGAGCACATCTCATCATTATGAGAAAAGGATTTGGTTACTACTTGTAAACTATCTTGTTTTTAACTACAAAAACTTCTTGTTACTACAAAAAACATTTCATTATTACAAGAAAAGCATCTTGATATTATGAGAAAAGGCTCTTGTTACAACAACAAAACATCTTGTTCTTATGAGAAAAACATCTCATTACTGCAAGAAAACATCTCGTTATTACGAGAATGCCATCTTGTTACTACACAAAATATCTTGTTTTTCTGACAAAATTATTGCATAAAAACATTTCATTACTACAAAAAACATCTCAGTATTACAAAAACACCATCTTCTTACTACATGAAAATATCTCGTTCTTATGAGAAAACATCTCATTACTACAAGAAACATCTCGTTATTACAAGAAAATATCGCATTACCACAAAAAACATCTCGTTACTACAAAAAACATTTTATTACTAAAAGAAACATCTCGTTATTACAAGAAAACATTTTATTACTACAAAAAACATCTCATTATTACAAGAACACCATCTTCTTTCTACATGAAAATATCTCGTTCTTATGAGAAAAACATCTCATTACTACAAGAAAAGCATCTCGTTTTTACGAGAAAAACATTTTGTTACAACAAGAAAACTTCTGGTTTTCATTTGAAAAGCATGTCTATACTACTGAAAGAAAACATCTCAGTGTTACAAGACAATAGTTCCTTCATCATCTTGTCATCATAACAAAATACTGATGGAGATTTGATTTTCTTGCGTTGCAGCAATGTAAGTAACACTTGGGTAAAAACTGTAAGGATTTTTTGGTGTGGAAATGAAGGGCTCAGCTGTGGTGCGGATCTGGCAACCCTGCATGCTGCCCTGAGCGCTGATGAGCTCGGAGAGGAGGAGAGGAGGAGAGCACGAGCGTTGAGTTTGAGTTTGGAGCTCAGCACCATCACATGCGGATCCGCGTTTATAAAGTAAGTGCTGGGTTTTGGTTTTTCTTCTTCTTCTTTTTATCTTTAATACTCGTTGCTTTTGCTGACTCGATGTTTAATCTGTAAGGAGGATGAAAACAACACTCCTGTGTCCTTTCTGTCTTTCTCTGGTGTCGTCTCGAGCGTTATTGTGTTTGTTTTCGGTTCATGGTGCTCGGACCCTGGTGCGCGCGAGCGTAGTACCCGAGGTTCAGTGTCTGGGTTGCATTGCTAATTATTATTATTTATTTATTTATTTAATTTTTTTTGGATTGGATTCCTGGCTTTGCTCCACATGATGTCGGGTCTCTGACAGACACACAGCTTTTGGCACGGAGTCACGACGTATGAGCAGCGCGCGTGCGGCGTTGTATATACAGAGAAGTACTGTGCGCGTGGAGTGACATAGAGTACAATGTAGCCTGTGTGTACGTACTATGTCGCTTATGCGCGCGCATGCTTGCAATGCATGCAATGCATCTATGCACAACGAGCCCTACTGTTTCATCTGTGTCTCTTTCAACATTTTCATTTATGCATTTTGGACACGAAAAAAAAACAATGCAAATTATTATTATTATTATTATTATTATTATTATTATTATTGTTAAAATTCATTATGCATGCATATGGCTACACGCGTTTGCATACTAATAAAGCATGTCTGCAGGCGTCAAGCTGAGAAGTTTGCTCTGTGTCTGCTTGTCTGATCTGCTCTATCAGTTTATTTTTCAGTAAATTCAGCATTCAGTAATCCGGTCCGGATTATATCCGTCCGTCTGGGTGTCCTGTCCTCCATCAGCAGCTCGGTGCCACTGCTCCTCTCCTCTCCTCTCATCTCATCTCCTCTCCTCTCATCTCCTCTCTCCTCATCTCCTCTCCTCTCGTCTCCTCTCATCTCCTCTCTCCTCATCTCCTCTCCTGTCACCACTCACTGCCAGTCTGGTCTTATTTTCCTCTCCACATGTGTGTGTGTGTGTGTGTGTGTTTTACGATTCATGACCTCATTTGTCTTCGCAAGGTTATGATGCAGTAGCACGATGACATCACTCACGCAGGAGGTTCCCAT
This sequence comes from Pangasianodon gigas, assembly GCA_022758105.1. Taxonomy (NCBI): domain Eukaryota; kingdom Metazoa; phylum Chordata; class Actinopteri; order Siluriformes; family Pangasiidae; genus Pangasianodon; species Pangasianodon gigas. Next base: position 2,400,769 of record CM040461.1, on the reverse strand, counting down.
AGTTACAGTGTGGGAGGTTCCTGTCATTGTGGAAGCTTTCTTTATGTATTGTGCCATTACACTCTATTGTGTGTGTGTGTGTGTGTGTGTGTGTATGACACAGAAACAGGAAGCAAGACACTGAGAGGGACTGCCACCGCAGTAATTTTTTTACTCTGCTGACTCGGAGGTTAGATGAGGTGGCTGTACACCACACTCGGGAGACACGAGGGCAGTACAGTCCGATCCGCTCGACTCCCTCATGCTAGGAATGTGCTGATGGTCACGATATGGAGTGATGCAATATTGTTAAAGTGACTCTCCTGTTGTGGGGAAGATTGTGTCACCAGGCTAGAAGTCACTTTTTGGCAGATTATCATAATTAAAGCAGGATGTAATAAAAGCCCAGATAATTATTGCCGTGTAAATTTTTAATACTGAGCAGAGAGTGGATATGAAGTTCATTTCCTGTAAAGTAATTAGGCGTGGGGGCGTGAGTAAAAGCCAAGATTGATCAAAACAATACAGTAAATGCGTGAATGAACGAAGGAGTAAAAGTGAAGCTCACTCATAACAAAACGATAAATGTGTGAATGAACGAATGGATTATGAAATAAAAATTCACGGCCCAAAAAACTGAAACGAGGCCTCGATGAACTAAAAAATCAAGCCTTTAAAAAAAAAAATTATTAATTATCTTTTTGTATTGCTGCTTTTTATTAATTATATTATTTATTTCGCTTTTATTGCTTTTGATAATTAAACAGCACTAATTAAAATAAACTTTGAAGTAATGATTTTTTTTGAAAAACTACAAGGTATTTTTTTTTTACAAGTCCAAATCTGTACTTATTTATTAAAAATGTAATAAAAGCATCTTTGAGCAACTTCTCAGACTAAACAAGTCTCATTTTTAACCATTTTATCTGAAAAAATGTTGGCAGCCAAATTTCCAAACTTTCTTGGTAACTAGCTCTTGATTTGACTAAACCGTTAGCTCCATGAGGAATATCAACTAAAGGACTATTTTTCATGTAGTGTTACTTGTTAGCTAGCTAAGTAGCTGGCTAGCTAGTGTTTGCTAGATATTTTCTAGCATGCACGTTCGTTTGTTTTTTGTAGTAGTATTAAAATAAAGATGCTAAGAAAGCTTTTATGAAGTATATAAATCATCCACTCTCTCAATCACCAACATTAGCTTGTTAGGTAGCTAGCTGGTTAGTTAGTGTTAACTAGAAATTTTATTGATAAATAGCATGTTTGTTGCCTAGAAAACTAGCTAGCGCCATAAGTTAATTTCCTGTTACACATAATCATTATGAACGCAACAAAATTTATACGGATTGCCATTTTTTTTTTGGAAATCTAACTTCAGTTGTAATGTTTGCTTCTTGTTACATTTTTTGAATCATTATTCACACATTCAGTTTGTGGTGAAATTGTTTTAGCCTCATCCCCTTAGTTCTCTGGAGTTGTACGTAACATCTCTCAAGACAACGCGAAAGCTGTACTTGTATAAACTGTGATTCATAATTTTGACATGAAAGGTGTAAAGACGTAAATTTATATCCATAGCTCTAATGCGAAGATTGAACTCATGGAACTCATGGGTTTTTTTTAGTCAGAGTTTCCGAAACCATAAAATTACTCAGTGTTATTTCACGTAGGATTATTTTTGCCTTAGAAATAACTCCATAGAACCATATGCTTATCTGATCCTAGCCTGCAATTATTCTGAGTTATTTTGTAAATATTTTAGTTCCCCGAGTGCTAATTTAGCATTTCAGCTCATTTGCATACCCCAACTGTTGCTGTAGGACTGTTCATTAGCACTGTTTATCCAGTTATTTACCTTCTGCAGTTATGTAATTTATGCAAATTGGTCTTTGTGCTGTTTTCCCTGGAGAACAGCGAGCAGCCTGTCAGGATGAACTCCAGATGCTACAGTGTTGATAATGGAGAAAAGAACAGAGGCTGTGTAAAACCTCTCAGAGTAGCAGCACCGGGGTCAAGCAGGTGCCCACAATCATTTACCTTGCAAAATATAATAGGCATGATGATGTTATTGTGGGCAATTTGGAATATCGTCACTAACCCCAGCATTGTGTTAGGTGGAGGTGGCGTAGCTAGGCAGGTTTATTAAAATTCACCCCATTATGAAAACAGGGCAGTTCCTGTATAAGTCTGCGCTCTTATTGTGACATGTTTCGTTTTGGCTTCCTGGTCCTGTCTCCGCCCCTGCTCCATCACTAGCATGTCACCTGATTGTTTCCAGCTGGCTCGTGTTCATTCGTAATTAATTTCCCTATTTTATACCTTCTTGTGTCTTTAGTGCTGCGTCCTAATTTGCCTACTTATAGTATGCACTAACACTATGTACCCTTTTTGTAAAAAAAAAAGTACATACTTTTGAGTGTGTAGCAAAAGAGTATGCAGGTACTGGGACGTACTAACTAACACATCATGTAATGGGAGAGAATGTTGTTGCTTAGTTACGCACACCGTCACCATAAACAACCTCCTCGCTGCATTTCAGCTTTTACTCCTTATAGACTTTATACCATATCATTTAATTTACCATTACATTGATTTATTCACAACATCCAACCATTAATCTTACGGGACAATAAAACACTTTGGTTAGTGCGTAATATTTAAGTTCTTACACTTAAATACTGAAGACACAACGCCGATGTTACACTCATCCGCCATGTTTGCAGGTTGAATTCGGCGAAGCATGCGGTCACAAAACTCCTCCTCTCTCCCTCGTGCAAGGAGTTGTGGGTAATGTTAGCTGAAAAAGTGTCCATAGATCCACACTTTGAAAATCAATTGGAAATAGTAGATCATCCGGGTACCTCTGGGATCCTCATTTCAACATACTACGATTTGGGATACACTAATTCTAATCTCGGATACTATTTAGGACAGATAGTGGGCGAATTGGGACGCAACAATTCGCGTCTTTGCGAAGTCTTTCCCCCCAGTTTATGATTTCTGGTTTTTTTTTATTCTTTCCTGCCTTTCGTTGTGATTATAAATTTGCCTGAATTTTGACTGCGATTATTGGAAAGCCCTTAATAACCACTACACTCAGTTTACACACTTGTGCCCTACTTCCTCACACACACATATTACAGTAATGAAATATGGCGAGACATTATCTTTTTTTAGAAGTAAGTGTGTATTGTGTTTTCACCCTCAACAAAATGGCTTAAAAAGCTGTTTCCCCAACTTTGGCTATGAGCTGTAGGGTTTTCTTTTGACATCTCACATAAAAGATATTATTGACGGTATGTGCTGTGTCTTGGGTCATATCGGTTCGCGTCTTTGCATACCTGCATGTTCCTGGTATGTCATCCTCTGTCATCATCTAATTAATCCGGCGAGTAAAAACCAATGTGTAGTGCAGCAGGTGCTGGGATTCAAAGTGAGTAGCGTGCGGTAACGTTGTGGAGCGTCGCACCACCATGAAGCGCGTTTTCTTTAAACATATAAATGAAAACCTTTGCTTTGCAAACATCAAAAACACTGGTTACTACTAGCTTAGTGAACCTACTAATTTGTTCACCACTGATTTCTAAATGACAAAAAAAAAACAAGAGTTGGAAAGAAGTGCTGCTACAACTAAGGAATGGAGTTTCAGGGAGTTTAGTAATTTTTTTCTTTTTAATACAACACTGTGGTAATATCACAAGCACTGTTAATATTGTAAACTAGAAGTTGGCAGAAAGTTAGACGTTATGCAACAGTCAACCGAAAGTCATTTATTTTTCAGTGTAAGTTGCCGTGGGCGATTGTTGGCAGCCAAATTTCAAAACTTTATTGACAGCTAGCATGTTTCTTTCCCAGAAAGCTAGCTAGCTCCAAGAGGTACATAAACTCTCATGAACTCTTTTACTTGCTAATGTTGACTTATTAGCTTGCTAAGTAGATAGCAGAGTTGCTGTCTACTGTTAGCTAGAAACTTTTTTGATAACTAGCATGTTTGTTTGTAGTAGTGCTGTTAAAATAAATATCTAGAAAGTTATATACAGGTATATAAATTCATAAGGGATATAAACCATGAACTCAAAATGCTAATTTAGTTAATTTCCTGTTAAACAGAATCGTTATGGCTGCAAGAACACAATCCTGGTGAGTATTGTCACAAGTTTCGTCTGGTATATCAGGATTATACCCAGATAGAGATAATAATGAACATAAAAATGTAGAAACGGATTTAAATCCGGAGCTGTGGAGAAGTTTGCTCTTTGAAAGGAACAGATTTCATGCAGCACTTGAGTGCTAGTTTCATAACATAAGTACTTTAATTTAAATGCCAACACTTCTGCTATTAACATTAGTGCACTTCATATTAAAATGTTCTGCTTTTTTTTTTAGTACAGTTACATAACAGTGACACAGTGAGTGTAAAAACTGAAGTGACTGCACATCTCGGGCAGTTCATGTCAGTCATCACCACGCCCTCACGCAGCTGCTGGGAAACTTACGCACTTTGGCGATTAGCCGTCTCCCGGGAGCCTCATAAACACAGCTCATGTGCATTGAACTCAGATCGATGGTTTTAACTGAGCATCTTGGAAGAAAGTAATACATTACTGTTTTTCTTACACGTTAGTGAGTCTATTTTTAGTTGTACTAAAATAGTAAAACTAAACAAATGTAGTTTGTGTCTGAAGTGATTTCATCTGCTCTGAGAGATTTACACTGAGGAGGGGGGCGATTAGCCGTCTCAACTTTTTTTAAGCTGTGAGATTTTTGAAGCAATTTATTTTAAATGAATTTCTTTTCAAACGCAAACTAGTATTATAGTCAGTGGGTTAACCCACAAACTAGCATCCAGTAAAGAGTCTAACCCACAATCTAGCATTATAGTAAACAGGTTAACTCACAAACTAGCATCCAGTAAACAGTCTAACCCACAATTTAGCATTAAAAAGGCTGACCCACAATCTAGCATTAAAAAGGCTAACCCACAAACTAGCATTAAAAAGGCTAATCCACAAACTAGCATTAGAATAAACAGTCTAACCGACAATCTAGCATTATGGTAAACAGGTTAACCCACAAACTAGCATCCAGTAAACAGAAGTGTGTTTATCGATCCACAAACTAGCATTAGAGTAAACAGGCTAACCCACAAACTAGCATCCAGTAAAAAGAAGTGTGTTTATCGATCCACAAACTAGCATTAGAGTAAACAGGCTAACCCACAAACTAGCATCCAGTAAACAGAAGTGTGTTTATCGATCCACAAACTAGCATTAGAGTAAACAGGCTAGCTCACAAATTAGCATCCAGTAAACAGGCAGACACAAACTAGCATTGTAGTAAACAGGCTAACCCACAAACTAGCGTTATAGTAAACAGGTTAACTCACAAACTAGCATCATAGTAAACAGGTTAACTCACAAACTAACATCCAGTAAACAGGCTAACCCACAAACTAGAATCCAGTTATCTATCTGTTTGTCTGTCTGTCTTTCTAATCCACAAACTAGCATTGTAGTAAACAGGCTAATCCTTGAATTAACCTTATAACCCACAAACTAGCATTATAGTAAAAAGGCTAACCCATAAACTAGCATTATATAGTTTGCCATTGTATAGTATTTGTATTTATATATACTAATCCTATCTATCATTAATAAATGTATTATTACAGGAAACATGGCTGATTAGAGTGTGAGACGGACAGATAGACAGACAGAGGGAGAGATAAACATTTAAATAAAATGCTTCCATGTTCATGATGACATTTAAAAGCTGACACAGGAATGTAAATGGTGTCGAACCAGTGCACACTTCACCACTTCACACATAAAAATGAAGCTGAAACACAATCAGGAGCTTATTTAAACCATACAGTCATGTGTGTGTGTGTGTGTGTCTGTGTGTCTGTGTGTGTGTCCAGACAGGAAACGAGGAGGCCAATTATCCTGCTGCAGCCACACAATTTAATTAGACCTTGTTTGAGACGGATGGGTTTCTAATTGGAAATGAATATTTATAGTGTGAATAGAGGAGGTGACTGTCAGCTTTATGAGGATGGATTTCAGAGACAAAAGCAGAACTGGTCCTTGTTTTGTGTGTGGTTATGAGTGTGTGTGTCTTTGTGTGTTTATAATCAGCATAGGATAAGTGTGGCACCCTGGGAAAAAAACTTTACATGGTCAAATTTGGACATTTTCTACTATATATAGTTCTGAAAACGACACACTTTCTCAAACTTTCTCTTCTGCCTGTATTTCCGTCAGAGGTTCAAGGATTTTAAAGTCTGGTTAAAGTGAAAAGAGAGAAAATCGTATTTAAAGATTTCATTCCAGTTCCACTAAAAGACATGGGGCCTACCTCTACATTTATAACCCAATCTATGTATGGAAAAAACAACATTACGGCCAAACTGTAAAGGATTTTAAGTTTACAATAAGAAATGAATTCTCACTGTGATTATCATTTGTCTCTTTCTCGTCACGTGGTTTGTTTAAATACGAGCCTCATCGTCGTCTCTTCACTCCACTGATCTGTGTTCACGCTAACATCAGTGGGGAAATAATCGCTGATTTAGGCCTTTTTCAGACCTGTAGATCTGTGCTTTGTTCTGAAACGGGGACTTAAATGGCTTAAAAGGGGACTTAAGTGTACCCAAATGTGTTTATGCAAGTCACATGTGAGTAAACTGTCCTCTCATTGGTTAGAGTGTGCCTGTTTATGTTCCGGGGTTCCACTCATAGCCGTCATCCATCAAGATGGAGAGACAGCAGCTCCGCGAGCTTATTGTGGCTTTCTTTTTAGCTGTAGTTATTATAATTTATCAGTCTGAGTAGGAATCAATGTTTCACGGAGAGATAAAAGCCCATCTCCTTGAGACGCTCACTAAACACCTTGTAAACCTCAGTGTTTTTGAAAGTTGTTCAGAAATATGTTCTTCAGACCAAATTTCAATGAGACATTTTACCTCGTCTTTGGTCCAAGTTAAACCACGATTCATGTTGCGTGCAAAACAAATACACTATTTACGTAACGCAGTTATCATCATGCTTTGCTATACAGGTTGGTTCGTTGGTCCGTTGGGTCGGATTGCTTTCTCACCACAAGCGAACCGCTCCAGAGTTTGTTTGCGATTGGGCTGAGACTACCTCGTTCAGGTGGTCTCGGACCGATTGTTTTGGTGCAGATCTGAGTGTGGTTGCTGTGGTTATATATGTTTAAACGAACCGAACCAAGTGAGAAAACGCACCAGGTTCCGAGACAAATGCTCCAAACGAGCCAGGTGTGAAAGGGCCCTTATTCACTCACTTCTGTTCTCTGTTTGCTGTCGTCTATGCAGAGAGTGTACACGCTCTTCTTTGTTTTGATGCTGACGTGACGGCGCAGGGTCACAGTGGATATTTTGATTGCAAAGTGAATTGATTAGGCTTCTGCCCATTTTGCTGAGTTTTCTCAAAGCATGATAATCACTCTGTGAAAATTACACTTAGCTAGCGAGGTTTTATATATCTTTAGGCAGACTTACTGCTTTTATCACCGTGTTTGTTAAACGGGCTCCTTACACATCATCTTTGCAAGTTTTAGAAAGTAGCCTAAATGAAAACATTTCCACGTCTTTTGATAAAATATGTTTTTTGTAAATGTGTTGAAAAAATTTCGTGAATTTTCTTGAATTCAGCTGCAACAACATCTGACAGGTTTTCCCAGACTGCAACACATTCTGTCAGTTATGACAAGGGTCGATATAATATTGGGAGGAAGGTGCCCTGGTCATCGGGAGGACGTTTTTGGGCATCGTCTGTCTCATTGACGGCACTGGAATAACTTCTTTGGCCACTTTCTTTGATTTTGCACAAGCTAAGCTGGTAAGTGAAGCAGCTATGATAATGTATATATGGAGAAAATGCCCAAAACAGTGTTATTGCGCAAGTGTAGGTGTTAAATCAGGCAGTTAAACCAGCCTTGTCCTATTTTTCTCTCATCTTGTAGTGTTGTTTTTAAACTAGCAAAATGCAGGATACACACAGCCGCCATCTTGTGTAGCTGAAAGCAAACCAACAATCTGACAATCAACATTCTCTCTGCGTTCTGTTTTTGAGATTTTAGTTTTGGCACAGATGTTGTGTTTGGATTTGCGGGAATGTCTGTGGGAATTTCCAGCATTGCAAAAGCTCAACATTTAGGAAATACAGAAATTGAGAAGGATACTCAGAATCTCACACTGAAATTCAGACCCAAATGTAGTGAAGCTTTAACATAATTGTACTTTCGTGTCACTTTCAGTGGTTTGTCATTTTATCCAGTTATGACGGTATACACAATATACATGTGTGTGTGTGTGTGTGTGTGTGTGTGAGAGAGAGAGAGAAGGAGACAGAGAGAGAGAGAGCTTCTAGTAATCACACAGGAAAAAACAGAGGAACATTAACTCACCTCCATTGTGTTTTAAAGGTATTGACTTGTACACCATTGTTTCCACACCTAATTACTGCAGTGCAGTTCTTTCCATTCTCTTACACACACACACACACACACACACACACACCCCATCCTGCCACAAACACATCAACTTCTTGATATAACATGAAAGTGTCATAGGAGGTGATGATTATATGTCTTAACACACACACACACACACACACACAGATGAGCTGACAGGAGCAGCGTGAGTCAGTTGCTGCTGCCTGAGGTCAAGAATAGTGAGCCATACACGCACGAACACAAACACACACACACACACACACACACACACACAAACTGAGCCAAGTTGAAAGCTCACACAGGCAGAGAGCCAAGTCAAATGCCTCATACACATATGCGCACACATGCGCACACACATGCACACACAGCCCCACCCAGTAGCCACATTCTCTTACTCTAAAACACACACACACACACACACACTAGCAGAACCATACCCAGATCACACACCAGCATAAGCAAGACCAAAGCTTCCCACCCTGACACACACACACACACACTCGCTGACAGGTAATACTCTGTCTTATTCTCAACTGCATACACTCACAAATGCACACAGATCAGACATTATAGTATACACACACACACACATACACTCATATACACAGAGATATAGAAGCTAGACACTCCAAAGTACACACAAACAGTTAGACGGTCAGATTTAATGTGTTTACACACTGGCACAGTCAAGCCCAGCTCACACACCCAGATACGCAAGGCCAAGCTTCCTGCCTTGACACACACACACACATACACACACGCACACAAGTTCATAACTCTATAATACACACTGGCAGTCTCTTCTGAATGACATCATGGCCTTGGTGAGCCACAACACTGCTGCTCCTCAGTTAGAGCACTCAGTGCATATGTGTGTGCGTGTGTGTGTGTGTGTTTATGTGTGTGTGTGTTGTCTTTGACAAACACACCCAATCATTATGTCAGTCGAATATGTGAAGCAGCTGAGGATTGAATATGATACAATTTACAGCTGTTTAAATGAAGTATAATGTGACTCAGCATTGTGCATTTAGTTCTATTTCTAAAAAAGGTAAGCTTGCAGGAGTGAGAGGCCACACCCCCTTCACTGAGACTGACAGATCCAAAGGCCACACCCCCTTCACTGAGACTGACAGATCCA
>CM040461.1:2375284-2391074 GCA_022758105.1 Pangasianodon gigas | reverse complement strand
CCTTCACTGAGACTGACAGATACAGAGGCCACACCCCCTTCACGGAGACTGACAGATACAAAGGCCACACCCCCTTCACTGAGACTGAGAAATATAGGGAGTGGAAAAGGAAAGAGAGAAAAGATGAGACAAATATGGAAGTAAAGAATGAAGGGCAGAGGACAAAGGAGTGAAAGGGAGAGAGTGAAATAAAAGAAGGAGAGGTAAAGAGAAGGAGAAAGACTGAGAACTAAGAAAGAAAGGAGTGAGGGAAAGAAAAAAGAGAAGGATGAAGCAAAGGGCAAATTGATTTATAGAGAGAAAGAATGATGAAAATAGAGTAGGGAGAAAGAAGGAGTTGAAAAGGGAAGAGAGATAGAATAACAAAGAGGGAGAAAAGAAGGAGAGATGGAGGGAAATGTGTGAGGGAAATGGAAAGTCAAGATGGAAGAAGAGGAAATGGAGAGATTAGGAAGAGAAACAAAGGACAAAAACGAGAATGTTAAGGATTTAAAGAAGGTAAAGTGTAAAGGAGTGATGGGGAAAGGAAAGAGAGAAGGGGAAAGAAGGAAAGAGAGAATGCAGAAAGGAATGAAAAAGAGAGGAACAGAGTCAAAATGAGAGAGATGGAGGAGGGGGGATATTAGCAAAGGAAGAGAGGGAACGCAAGAAGGAAGGAAAGAGAGAGGAGAGTGGAAAAAGATGAAAGTTAAAAAATAGAGGGATTAAACAAAGGAGGAAGAGAAAAGGGAAACAGGAAGGAACCACAGATGGAGGAAGGAAGCAACGGCAAAAGGAGAGAGAGAGCTGGAATGAAGGATGGAGGGAAGAGAGTAAATGGCAGGCAGCGAGGGAAAGAGGGAAAGTGGGAGAGACGGGAGGGTGAGGAGGCTGATAAAGGGAAAGATGAGCAGAGAGAAGGAAAGAGGGGTGAAGAGGGAGAGATAAAGATGGTGAAGGGAGAGATGTGGGAAATAAAGGAGGGAATGGAGAAAGAAAGGGGAGAAAGAGAATGAATATAGAAGAAAAGACAGAGGAGACAGGAAAAAGAAAAGAGAGAAAGGAGAGATAAGAAGGAAAAAAGAGAATAGAAAAGTAAAAAAGAGTAAGAGAACAGGAAGGAAGGAAGGAAGGAAGGAAGGAAGGAAGAAGACATTGGAAAGAAAAAGAGAAAAGGAATGAGAGAGGAAGGAAAAAAAGAGAAAGAGGCCGTAATGGAGACGCAACCGTTAAGACTGTTGTTACGGTGTTTATATCCTTGAGTGCACACTTACGTAACGTGTGTGTGTGTGTGTGTGTGTGTGTGTGTTGGCAGGCCTGCAGGATTTGTCAGGTTGATGGAGTGTGTAAAACAGAGAGGGGGAAGAGGGAGGGGGCACTTCTTGAGTAAATGTTATGACGGTAGGAGCTGTGTGCCGTCTCTCGCGCACACACACACACTCACACACACACACACACACACACAATGATTATAATGTCCTCACTTAAGGCCAGGGAGTATGCACTAAATGAAACTGTGTGTTTGTGTGTGCCTGTTTGTGTGTGTGTGTGCGTGTGCGTGTGCATGTTTGTGTGTGCATGTGTGTGCCTGTTTGTGTTTGTGTGTGTGTGTGTGTAACTGCCAGTTACCCAACAACTAACACACTCCACATCTGTCTGTGTCAGTCATGTGACCTCTGTATTAAAAATGTACATTTGCTTTGAACAAAAACACACACACGCACACACACATACATATACACACACACACATATACATGCGCACACACACTTACGGCACAGACGTCACTGTGTGAAAACTGCGTAAGAAGAGAAGAGCTTTAGATATCTGAGAGCTCCGTGTTTATGTTCTGTGTTGTAGAGCATGAACAGTGTGTGTGTGTGTGTGTGTGTTTGTGCGTTCACTGAGTGAGGAGTTCTCACATGTTTATCAGAACATGATGCGGACCTTTTTGGAACGTTCTACTATATCTTGTATTATACTGGAATATTCTCCTGCCCCTGCAACACTGTTCCACTGCCCCGTCTGAATCTTATTACTTTAGACCATTCCACTGAATGTTCCCCTGTCCCTCCTGCCCCATTAGAACTTTCTCCTGTCCCTTCTACCCTGTTAGAACTTCCTCCTGTCCCTCCTGCCCCATTAGAATTTTCTTCTGTCCCTTCTGCCCCATTAGGACATTCTCCTGTCCCTTCTACCCCGTTATAACTTCCTCCTATCCCTTCTGCCCCATTAGAATTTTCTCCTGTCCCTTCTACCCTGTTAGAACTTCCTCCTGTCCCTTCTACCCCATTAGAATTTTCTTCTGTCCCTTCTGCCCCATTAGGACATTCTCCTGTCCCTTCTACCCCGTTATAACTTCCTCCTATCCCTTCTGCCCCATTAGAATTTTCTCCTGTCCCTTCTGCCCCATTAGAACATTCTCCTGTCCCTTCTACCCTGTTAGAACTTCCTCCTGTCCCTTCTGCCCCATTAGAACTTTCTCCTGTCCCTTCTGCCCCATTAGAACTTTCTCCTGTCCCTTCTGCCCCATTAGAACATTCTCCTGTCCCTTGTCCACTGTTAGAACTTCCTCCTGTCCCTTCTGCCCCATTAGAACTTTCTCCTCTCCCTTCTCCCCTCTTAGTACTTCCTCCTGTCCCTTCTACCCTGCTAGAACTTTCCATTATCCCTTTCACCCCATTAAAACTGTGCTTTATCCCTTCTGCCCCATTAGAAAATTCCACTATCCCCTTTTGCCCCATTATAACCTTTCTCTGTCCATTGGACCACATCTGAAATGTCACTTCACCTGTTGCCCCATCCGAATATTATACTGCCCCCACATTTGAACATTTTACGGTCTAATCAGTACGATCTACTGCCCCTTTCGCCCCGTTAGTGTGTTTATTTCTGCGTGACTGGTGTGAAGACCTTGTCATCTTTAGCATCGCTCTCACTTACTGTAATGAAAGTGCAGCCTTGAGAGATAAACAATGTTTACATCACACACACACACACACACACACACACACACACATACACACACACACACACCTGGTGCTTTGTCCTGTTCATGCTAAACACTTGCCCTGATGTCCACTTCAAAGGAGAAAGATGAGTGGAGGAGATCACGCTTTGATGCCCTGTTGCCTGTCTCTCTCTCTCTCTCTTTCCATTTTGTGCCTCCTGCTTTTTACCCTCTGTCCTTCTTACATGTTTTCTTTTTCTTTCTTTCTTTCTTTCTTTGACTTGATTCTTCATCAGTTCATCCATCAGTTTATCTCACTCTCTGTTCTGTCTCACTGCCTCTTTCTTAATCTCGCTCATGTGTCTCAGAATCATGTGTCTTTTTCCCTCTTTTTCATTCTGCTACATTTGAATATTCTCTTATGTTCTATTGCCCCAACTGAACATTCTGCCCCTGCAGCCACTTTAGAATTCTGATCTACTGAATGTTCCCTTGTCTATTCTGCCTCATGCCAAATTTCCCTTCAGGAATCATTAAAGTACATCTATCTATTTCTCTGTCTATCTATCTATCTATCTATCCATCTATCTATAATATAATATGTTCCACTATCCCTTCTGCCTCATTAGAACATTTCAGTATCCCTTCTGCCTCATTAGAACGATTCAGTATCCCTTCTGCCTCATTAGAACGATTCAGTATCCCTTCTGCCTCATTAGAATGTTTCAGTATCTCTTCTGCCTCATTAGAACATTTCAGTATCCCTTCTGCCTCATTAGAATGTTTCAGTATCTCTTCTGCCTCATTAGAACATTTCAGTATCCCTTCTGCCTCATTCGAACGTGTCACTGTCTCTTCTGCCTCATTCAAACGTTTCAGTATCTCTTCTGCCTCATTAGAACGTTTCAGTATCTCTTCTGCCTCATTAGAATGTTTCAGTATCCCTTCTGCCTCATTAGAACATTTCAGTATCTCTTCTGCCTCATTAGAATGTTTCAGTATCTCTTCTGCCTCATTAGAACGTTTCAGTATCCCTTCTGCCTCATTCGAACGTTTCAGTATCCCTTCTGCCTCATTAGAATGTTTCACTATCTCTTCTGCCTCATTAGAATGTTTCAGTATCTCTTCTGCCTCATTCGAACGTTTCAGTATCCCTTCTGCCTCGTTAAAACGTTTCAGTATCCCTTCTGCCTCATTAGAAATTTTCAGCATCTCTTCTGCCTCATTCGAACGTTTCACTATCTCTTCTGCCTCATTAGAATGTTTCAGTATCTCTTCTGCCTCATTAGAACATTTCAGTATCCCTTCTGCCTCATTCGAACGTGTCACTGTCTCTTCTGCCTCATTCAAACGTTTCAGTATCTCTTCTGCCTCATTAGAACGTTTCAGTATCTCTTCTGCCTCATTAGAAATTTTCAGTATCTCTTCTGCCTCATTAGAACGTTCCACTATCCCTTTTCTCTTTTTTCTGTTTCTCACCGTTTCTGTTTCTTTTTTTTTTGCCCTGTTCCAAACAGGAACCAGTAGAGGACCCCGGGTACTAATTTTATCTCATTTGCTACCAAATTGAACGATGACTGGAAAGGTCAGAGGTCACGTGTAGACGGCGTGTTGTGAATGAGGCGTGCAGTGTGCTGCTGATTGAATGGAAGAATGCGCTAGTTTACGCTGAAGCGGTGATGGAGAGCCTCACGCCGCTCTGCTTCCACTCATCCTCTGAGTGTTTGTCTTCAGCGCTGACAGTGATGCCACTTTATCTCACATTAACATCCTCTACGCCATCCTCGCTCGCCGCTAACAACAACGTTCCCTCGCGTACAGAGGAATCACGCTGGCAAACACCGCTCCGCTAATATATAACAACACGTCCTGCATCACATGTCTTCCTTTTATACCACAGCAGTTTGATAACCGCTACCATTTTTAATTTATTACAGAACGACACGTCATACTTTTGTCGAACGTCTGCGAAACAAGATAGTTCCTGTTCTCACTTACGTTATAGCAGCTATAAGCAGTCGTTCCCTCACCTCATTTTTTTCTCTCTTGAAGTTTATAAGACAAACCGAAGATGTGGGAAAAGTTACAGACTGTTACAAAGCACTGACACTGGAGACTCCTTCCATAAATGTCAATCAATAAATAAACGTTTATGTGCAGTGCCTGCAATACGAGTCCCTGTGAAGGTGTTGCTACTATGGAAACGATAACGTAACTAGCACAAGGGCATTAATATGAACCTGTTATTTGCAGCTAGCTTTTGTTATGTAAAGTTTTTTTTTTTATTTTTATTTTTTAAGAGGTCTCATCACTTGGAGAATGTGAGTCATAATAAAATCTGCTTTGTTCTCTGACTCTCAGGTGGGATGGTGAGAGGGGGGAGTGCGTGAGGAGATGGGCTGCGCCTCGGCTAAGCAGGTATCGGCTGTGCCGAGTGACGACGAGGGCCGAGGAAAGGCCTACAGCAACGGAGACGTCTACTCCGGTCAGTCTCTCTCTGTCTTTTTTTAATCTCTCCCTCTTACACACACACACACACACACACACACACACTCATAGTGGCTCTCATTCCACGCTGGTTTTGCGTCTCGCTGTGGGACACATCTCTGAATAGCGCACGTCCTCCCACACGCAAAAAAAAAAAAAAAAAAAATGCATCTTAAATCAGTCAGGAAATCATTTCCTCAGCTAATGGTGGCAACGTTTTGTTTTTTTTTTCCCTTTCTGGGGGCTGACTGGTGCTGTGTTCTTTATAAAGCTTTAACACTGTTACCCTGTGAAGAAATTGGCACGATTACTGTGAGAGCAAGCTGTGTAGGTGTGCTGGCAATGCTAGCAAGCAATGCTAATCACTTAGAAAAAACTTGCATGGTATGTTCTAGGTTCATTTCAGATTAAATATAACCTTGGTACACGCAATTCCCACAAGTAGTTCCATCAGACAAGACGTTCGGTATCTTAACATCGCTGTCTTACGTCAAGGACACGCGATTTTGGTGAAAACTATTGGGGTCGATATGAAGGTACAGTGAACTTGTTAAAATGACAGAACATGAGTCCTGAAAATAATTTGTGGAGACGTCTCTTAAACTCTAACTTTGGCTCGTTTTCCATTCACTTACATTGGGAATGGGCGGGGCTAAAGATTGTACTGTAGCCAGCTACTAGTGGGCCTCAGAGACGTTTTGGCTTCACTGTTAAACCCTTGTTACGACGTCATCCATATATACGATTGTTGGTCATGACACCGCAAAGCGACAAATCCACGATTGGCTCGGATAGTTCCTCGGACCCAATCCGAACAGTATCAATTAACTGATACGCAAAAATGGACGAAGTGCTCTTATCCTGTCGTATACAACCTCTCATTATGTGTTCAGACACCTTACGAAGAAAAATAAAGCTTGGAAGAAGGAAATAACAAGGATCGCTGGTGCCTCTGGTGACTGTTCGTAGATAATAGATTAGCGCTGCTAATCTGCTAATGAAGCTAATACGAAGCCTTGCATGTAATGTTCCTTATCAGTGCTAAAATAAAATGCTAAACAAACGGTACAAGCGACAAACTACATGAGACAAAAGTGACTTGTCGCTCACTAGCGTGAACGCAGGGTTAGTTGAGCTACGGTGCTAATCTTACTAGCAAGTAAGGGATCTTTATAGCTAGCAGTTTAGCATTTTGCAAGCTCATGCCGCTGTGGTTTCTGTATGACACACTGTTAACTACAGAGGTGTTAGAAATGCAAAAAATATTTAATCAAGTAGAAACACAAAAAATTGCATATAAAAAAACAAACCGTTAAATGTAAGATCAGCTTAAAAATGTACTTAACTGTTAAACTACTAGAAAAAAGGATCACACACTAACTTTTATGGTAAATTATTGCGTCTTTTCGTAAGAAACCAAAGAAGGTGAGGAAACTAATCCTATGTAATGACAGATAAAAGCTCGTGGCTAATAACAGATATTTGTCCTGTCCTTTTTATATTTAAGGGCGAATTCTTGTGTATCGTTTTTCTCCTCCTTGCTGCTGTGAGACAAACAGGTATGAAATGTAAAAATGTACCATCGAGTACATCACATTATGTAAATGTAATCTTTGTTGAAACTGTTGCTTTATCCTCCTGATGAAACACTTCACTGGCCCGATGAATCCGGCGAACGTCGCGTACGTCTGCATGGTGGATTGTATTCGTGACGAGTAGGTGCTGTTATTACACCATTTTAAAAAAGAAATGCGTCAGCCGTGAAGTGTGAGACGTGCATCACTCACAGCTGAGAGAGACGGCGAGCGCAGGACTGGCACGGCTCAGCTGTTATGTTTAGCGCTTTCGGAGGTAGTAAGTGGGAGGCTGAGGAATATATTGTGTAGATCTGCTGTAAGTTTGTGCGATGTGATGATATAATATCCGTATTGTGAGGTTTTAACATTGTGATGCACTTTTCAGAGTGTTGCAAGTTACTTAGTATAGTGGTAACAACTTGTTGTTGTTGTTGTTGTTCACTGTTCCAGGTAACAGATTTGATTTTAAAATCTATTTTTGTCGTTTAATTCCCTTTAAACACCTGAGGTCTAGCAGTGAATGTTATTATGTGCTTATCACAAACTGAGATTTTTAAGGGGTTCATTTTCCCTCCATTTCCTTGTTTAAAACTTTAATTTCTTGCACATTAGAAAAGAAAGAACATTTGAATTGCTGCTATTGTTTTTTGGAGATTTGTTAACAAATCTAAATATGATGATACGTGATGTTTTTAAGTATCACTTAGTGTTATTATTATTTTTTTGCCTTACAACACAGCGATGCTGATTGGTCAGAAGGTGTTGATTAATTTTCTAGAACAGCAGCTCTCACAATAGCGCAGCTGCACATCTCAGGTTTAACACATTATACATCCACGTAAACGGACAAAAAAATGTGTGTAATCGTTGATATGTTGAAGTTTTCTGTTAGGAGATGTTTATGTAACATTTATGGAAGGAGTCTCCAGTGTCAGTGCTTTGTAACAGTCAGATGTAAAGCTGTAACTTTACGACATCTTCAGGGCAGACGAGTTTACACTTGTGGTTTCTCGTAACATGACAAGCTGCGTGTCTTTTTTTTCAAGCTGCGTGTTTTTGTCTTATTAACTTCAAAATGGAGTCTGGTGTAGGAATGACTGTTTATAGCTGCTATAACATGAGTAATAACAGGAATTCACTTGTTTCTCGGATGTTCCACAACATTAAATGTAACTATAAATGGATAAAAATGTGTTTTTAATGTGAAAAAATAGCTAGTTGGAAAACTGCTGTTTGTATAAGAGGAATAAAACGCTTTGTGACGTGTTGTTGTAAGAAAATAATCAGCTTCAGGGTGGTGACAGTAACTCTGCTTCATCACACCACCCTGTTGCTTATTTTCCTATAAGAGCACCCCCCACATGTGGTTTATTCCTTACATAATATTCTTACTTGACAGTACGGTAAAGTAATAAACCATTTTCTCTGATGTTATACACCCTCATGAAGCTGTTACCATTTTTTATAGCACCATTTAAATTGTTCTTTGGAATGAAAAATATTTCTTAAAATGCATTTAAGCCATCAAAAACAAATGTATTCACATAACACGTTGATGTACACACTCAAGAAACGAATGCATTTCGTTGCTGTGGGAGATGTGATCTATGTTTTTGGTATGAACACAAGCGCAGTGATGATGTTGGTGTGCGTCGTCTCTGTGCTCATACGGCTGTAAAACTATAAAACCAGAATGAAACCATGGTGATAAAAGCGTTAAATATCATGATGTTATCAGTAAAGAACTGAACATTGGTTCACTTTGGAGGAGGAAGGAGACCCTGTTTTTTTGTTTTTTTTGCCAGACTGTGGTTCAGCTGTTCAGTGTGTTCACTTGTGTATTCACTTGTGTTAAAACAGACCAAGGTGAAGAAAAAAATCGATAGGTCCTTACCCAGCCAGTTAGGTGTGAAAGTGCTGTTAATCACACTCATTACTGGTTCTCCAGCAGGGTTTATTACATCAAAGGGTGGATCACGATCACAACACGGAGCCCGATAAATTGCGATATTAATATTTCAGTGCAGAGACGAAATCGTAGAGCGTCGATTACCAGGCGACCAAATCACGCCGAGAAACCGAGTCACTGATATTTGGTGGATTAAATAACCACCGAGACGTGACTAGAATTGATTTGGTCCTCCGTACACGGCGACCAGGCTTTATTTTATTTGAGATGTTTTCTGAAGTTGTTGAGGAACTGAAGGGTCACTCAGGGAATTCTCTGCAGGGTTTCTACAGGAAGCTGCTGAACAACATCACACTGTAATTAATGTGTTTGTGTGTGTGTTTTGCTTCTGAACCATTAGGTCCTGATTAAATGAGTTACTGAGGTACTGAGATGGTCTATGTAATTTCAACACACTGTCTCAAAGCTAATTTTTAAATAGGTTTTGGATACTGTATCAAAATCATTACATCCATAAGCTTTTATGAGTTTACATTCCTGCAAAAGTTCGCAATTTTAAGTCACATTTCCAAAAAGTCGGGAAAAATCGATTAAAAGGGAAAGGGATTAGAGAGAAAAGACTTACCCTTATGAAAAGGGGAAAAAAAAGCACTGAAATGGCAGCGTAATGAGGAGGTTGGTTGTTGGTCATGGTCGTGATAACGTTTGCCTGGGGCTGGGTGATGTGATGTTTTTGTCATATCATGATATAAAGGTTGGCTAAACCTATACGAAACAGTCCTGTTGCATTAAGAAAAACTGTCAACAAAAAATTAATTACATTAAAGTGAAAATGTTACAAAAATAAATTCTAATCATTTAATTTTAGTCATAAATTTTAAAAAATGTTCATTTTAAAGGTCCAGTATAAAACATTAACATTAAAGCAGCTGCCTCCAATCAGAGCTTGTAATTGCTATTAAAAATGTTAGAGGACGTTAAAAATGTTAAAGGAAACAAGATGATTTGGTTGGATATCGCAGCAAGACGTCTTCCTCCAACCACGCATTCTGATACTATATTCCTTCAAACCCCGCCCCCTTTTTCCATTATGTCATATAGGCATAAAAATTTAGTGACTTTATCTACACCAACAGTGTGATCTTGTGTCTTATTTTCGAGTTAGGATCATAAAAATCAGACCCAAAGGTTTTTACTCTAGTGTGTGTATGTATATGTGTGTGTGTGTGTGTGTGTGTGTGTGGACATGAAGGTCAACAGGAAATGTCATGTGTGCAACTGTGTTTGTGTGTGTGTCAAGAGAATATGGTTAACGGCATCAGTTAGAGCAAGCGTTTTGTGTGTGTGTGTGTGTGTGTGTGTGTGTGAATATAAATGCAAAGGATTATGGAAGATTAGGGATGAGGAGCAAATGGGCACAGAGGAAATGGCCTTTCTCTCTCTCTCACACACACACACACACACACACACACACACTCTGTCGTCCTCCCTCTTGCACTCCTCTCCTCACTCGTTGCCGTCTCTTCGGTCTGACTGCGTGAGAGACGGCGATAAAGAGGTCTTCCAGTCCTCCGTCCTCTCTTGACCTCTCCATCCCTCGCCTCCACTCCATCTCTCCTCCCTCGGCATATCTCCCGTTCCTCTCAAGGCCACACTTTCTTCCCTTCCTTCCTTCTTTTCCTCTCCACTCCCACCATGCTCTCTATCCTTCCCTCGTTCCCTCCCTCTTATTTTCCTTCCTTTATTAACTCGGTGTACTCCATCGGGTCTCCGTCTCTCTCACGCTGTTCCTTATTTACTCTCCGCCCCCTTCCTGTTTGATGAAAGCTTTAGGTCACGGCCTTCTGTTCTGGCTCCCGCTGTGTGTGTGT
This sequence comes from Pangasianodon gigas, assembly GCA_022758105.1. Taxonomy (NCBI): domain Eukaryota; kingdom Metazoa; phylum Chordata; class Actinopteri; order Siluriformes; family Pangasiidae; genus Pangasianodon; species Pangasianodon gigas. The sequence goes on along the minus strand of CM040461.1, from coordinate 2,380,301 downwards.
GTGTGTGTGTGTGTGTGTGTGTGTGTGAGTGATGAGGTTGCTCCCAGCATGAAAAAGATGAAGTCAATGTTTACATGCCTGGAGTTTTTGTTTTATTGCATTTTAAAGCATTATTATTGTCGCAGACAAAACAAACGTTATGTTCAGACGGAGCTTAAATCTGATTACTTGTTGTCTTGACCATGAAAAACGTTCTGCCGTCTGCTTTTCATTCGTATTTGAGCCACGTGTCTAAGACTTTGTTCACACAGCAGGGCAAATCTGATTTGTTTCTTAAAGGAACAAGATACAGACCGCTTTATTTACTCTTTTGCTCCCATTCAAGCCCAGATACATGAAGCTCTGCCTCCCAGAATCTATACTTCCTGACAGAGATCATCCACATTAGCTGGATAGCTAGTTTGGTAGTTAGCTAATTTACCATCATCCCAGACTGCATTTACATTGTCATCTGCTTTCGAACGTGTAAGCATCTGATTTTTTTTTTTTCACAGCCCATATGGACCAGATTGAAATGAGATTCTAAATCAAAAACGTATCTGATCATGATATCCGGCCATTTGCTTCATACATCCATACATTTTCCTGTTAATTTTGAAGTTATCGTTACTGTTATGTGATGACAGGCTAGTGCAAAATTCATCATCTGGCGCTCAAACAACACGCGTGAATCATGAAAGGTAGTCAGTGGAGTCCTGATGAAATAAATTGTCTTATTTACACACCACAAGTGAACACTGATACAGTGAGGAAATATCAGCAGTTCAGTTAACAGTTTACGGATCAGCTTTCTGACTTTCGCAAGAGAAACTATTACGTAGACGTGTTACGTTTGTCAATGTGCGAACATGTTTGGATTCAGCAGCTAGCAGCTATATATATATATTTATATGTAATCTGTATTACTACCATCTTGTTTTAATAATTTCAGTAAATTATGGCAATGTTATTTACATGGCGATAGAGCGGGCTTGCATGTCATGTGGTACTGCGATACGGTAACGCGGGCATTTCAAACTGTGGAAAGTCTTTAGCCTGGAAATTCTTTAGGCTACGGAGACATTTTTGAAAACACCCGAAACACACGAATGTTTACTGCTGCTGTTACCCGGAATATAAAATCCCAAATGACGCTCTCTTTCTCCAGCTGTCTCTCTCAGACTGTTCATTCTGTCTCTCTCTCTATCTGTCTGTTTCTCTGTCTCTCTCACTGTCTATTTATTCTGTCTGTCTCTCTATCTTTTCATTCTCTCTCTCTATGTATCTGTCTCTCTGTCTCTCGCTGACTATTTATTCTGTCTATCTCTCTATCTGTTCATTCTCTCTCTCTATGTATCTGTCTCTCTGTCTCTCGCTGACTATTTATTCTGTCTATCTCTCTATCTGTTCATTCTGTCTCTCTATGTATCTGTCTGTCTCTCTGTCTCTCTCGGTATCTATTTATTCTGTCTGTCTCTCTGTCTGTTCATTCTGTTTGTCTATCTGTCTGTCTCTCTATCTGTTCATTCTGTCTCTATCTATCTGTTTCTCTGTCTCTCTCGCTGTCTATTTATTCTGTCTGTCTCTGTCTGTTCTTTCTGTCTGTCTATCTATCTGTCTCTCTGTCTCTCACTAGTCTATTTATTCTCTCTGTCTCTCTATCTGTTAATTCTGTCTGTCTCTATCTGTCCCCTCTCTCTGTCTCTCTATCTGTTAATTCTGTTGGTCCCTCTGTCCATCTGTCTGTTTATTCTCTCTGTCTGTCTGTCTGTCTGTCAGTCTATCTCTCTATCTGCTTATTCTTTCTGTCTCTCTGTCTATCCTTCTGTCTCTTCTCCGTGTCGTCTCCTCCTCTGCCCTTCCCAGCTGTCAATCAAGTAGTTTTATCAATAGAACAGAGAGACAGCTTGTGGTTGTTTTAGGGCCTAACACACACAAACACACACACACACACACACACACACCACACACACACACACAAAACTGATTGTTTACATGTCAAATTGTGAAACTGTGTGTGTTTGTCTGTCTGAGCATGTTAGTGTAATTTTCATTTGTTTTTCAGGAGCAAGTCAGTCTTGTGCACACACACGCATATCCACACACACACACACACAAACACACACCAATGGATTGTTTATATGTTAACCTCCGACACTGTATATGTGTGTTTTTGAGAATGTTCATTTTCTTTTTGATTTGTTTTTCAGGCGTGAGTCAGTCTCTCTCTCTCTCTCTCTCTCTCTCTCTCTCTCTCTCTCTCTCTCTTTCTCACACCCAGACAGACAAACACACACACAATGACAGGAAAACTGCTCTTAGACAAAAGAGGCAGGCAGCAGGGTGAAAATAGTAACACTTTCTGATTGCATGCGATCTGAAATCAGCAGGAGTGCTGCATGCGTGTGTGTATGTGTACATGTGTGTGTTCACTCGTGTACGTGTGTGTGCATGCGTGTGTATGTGTGTACTAGTCCCAGGGAGACAAAATACATCAGCCTTCAGCTACAGCAGTATGTAATAGAACGGAAGCTCCTGAATAATACAAGTAATGTGTGATATACAGTATATATGTGTGTGTGCGCGTGCGTGTGTGTGTGCGTGTGTGCTAGTCTCAGGGAGACTAAACACATCAGTGTTCAGCTGCAGTAATATATAATAGAATGGATGCTCCTGAATAATATCAGTAATGTGTGATACATATGTGCATGTGTTTGGGGGTGTGTGTGTGTCTGTTTTACCATTTTCGGATTGGAAAGGTTAAGTGATCAGTGATATCAGTCATGTGTTGAGCTGTTTTGCTAGTGTTTGGTCACTAGCGGTGCTGTTACTGTCAGTAATAAGCCCACATTTCATGCTCCTGGCTGTGTGTTTTATCTCTAAACTCAGGCTTCCAAAAACGCGTCAACTTCTTTGTAAATGACTCATCGTCTGTTCTTTTCTGTTCAACCCACCTACCTGTAGAGAGAGAGAGAACGAGAGAGAGAGAGAGAGGAAGTGACTCCCTAGCAGGAGAGTATTCGACTCTCTGAGTGCGCTTTCACATCTATAAGTAGGTTTGTGGAGTCCGAATCAGAGAGAAATCGATACTTTTGATTCCTTTGCTATTTGATTCAATTCGGGGTCATTAGATCATAAAAAAAATAAATAAAAAATGTGGTTTAGGGATGTGTAAAACCAAAACCGTCCTCGTAAACCTATTTCATTCATTGGTTTATTTTCTCTCCTTCGTCGGTCTAAATGGTGAGAACACATAGCATTTCTGCAGCACTACAGCTCTGTCCTCATGGCTAAGTTTAGCAGCTCTGCAACTCTGCAGCACAAAACACACGCCGTGTTCGATTCACTTCCTGCAGTCGAGTCCATTCAGAGTCGATTCACTTTCTCACTAGACTTCACTCGGTACGGGATTGAGTCCAAATCTCTCAGACGCTCTCGGACTTGAGTGTGATTGTTCGGTTCTCACCTGCCTAGAGAACAGAAAACCAGGGTTCTGGTCAAACACACTAAACACTGAACAGGTGAAAGCACCATGAGACTCCACTGCAGTGTTTTTGTGAAAGCGTTCTGTTCTCATACACACAGAAACACACACACACACACACACACACACAGCTGTTCTATTATTGATGTCATCAGTGATCCAGCTGCCATTAATGTCCTCTCATTGCTGTTGGCTGTATTTTTATGTTCTTTCCAGGAAACAAAATAATGTTGCTATTAATACTACTGCTAAAGGTCAAGTCAAGACAAGTGGCTTTATTGTCATTTCAACCGTATACAGCTAGTTAGTACACAGTGAAACGAAACAATGTTCCTCCTGGACCATGGTGCTACATAAAACAACACAGAACTACAAGAAACTACACATTACTATATAAAGTGCACATGCAAATGTGTGCAAACAGCACAAGACAGTACAATAACTACTAAACCAGTACAATAACTAAGACAGTACAATAACTACTAAACCAGTACGATAACTAAGACAGTACAATAACCACTAAACCAGTACAATAACTACTAAACCAGTAGAATAACCAAGACAGTACAATAACTACTAAACCAGTACAATAACTACTAAACGAGCACAATAACTACTAAACCAGTACAATAACTAAGACAGTACAATAACTACTAAACCAGTAGAATAACCAAGACAGTACAATAACCACTAAACCAGTACAATAACTACTAAATGAGCACAATAACTACTAAACCAGTACAATAACTATACCAGTAAAATTACTAAACTAGTACAATAACTACTAAACGAGCACAATAACTACTAAACCAGTACAATAACTAAGACAGTACAATAACTACTAAACCAGTAGAATAACCAAGACAGTACAATAACCACTAAACCAGTACAATAACTACTAAATGAGCACAATAACTACTAAACCAGTACAATAACTAAGACAGTACAATAACTACTAAACCAGTACAATAACTATACCAGTAAAATTACTAAACTAGTACAATAACTACTAAACCAGCACAATAACTACTAAACCAGTACAATAACTAAGACAGTACAATAACTACTAAACCAGTACAATAACTATACCAGTAAAATTACTAAACCAATACAATAACTACTAAACCAGTACAATAACTATACCAGTAAAATTACTAAACCAATACAATAACTACTAAACTAGTATAATAACTACTAAACCAGTACAATAACTAAACTAGTACAATAACTAAACCAGTAAAATAACTAAACTAGTACAATAACTACTAAACCAGAACAATAACTACTAAGACAGTACAATAACTGCATAGAAGAAGTCTGCATATTACTCTACCTCACACACAGACACACATACACAAGCAGTTGCGCTATGGATAAACAAAAACTCTTTCATTCTTGCACTGAGACAATTTTTTGCACACTACATTCCTCTAAAAGTTGCTAAACGTATTTTTACCTATAATGTCTACTAGATTCTATTTTATTTTTCTATTTTATTTCATTGTATTCTGCTTTTTTTATGTATCACTGTTGCACTGTGGGACGAGGCACTAA